>OY757942.1:32569695-32719695 GCA_963585895.1 Sepioteuthis lessoniana
ACACGCGCGCAGAGAGATCTTCTTTTTATTCTACTCATGTATTTATTTGCACACATATTTGTAGTTTTGTATGCATATTCTGCAAGAACTAAAATTCAAATATTTTGTGAACTATAGTAATTCTATTCATTCATAATCATGTGTCCATATATATATATATATATATACACACGCACCTGCACACATACATACCTACATATATACACACACACACACGCGCACACACATAAATATATACATGCATACATATATATATATGTGTATTTGTGCGTGTGTGTATGTTTGTGTGTGTGTGTGTGTGTGTGACAAAGAGGCGAAGAAAGAAAGACAGAAACAGAGACAAGGAAACAAAGCGAGAAAATCAGAGATAAAAAGATGAAAAGATAGAAGTAGGAGATCAGAGAAAGAGAAAGAGAGAGAGAAAGTTGAGAGAGAGAGAGAGAGAGAGAGAGAGAGAGAGAGAGAGAGGTATATGTGTATATATTTCAGTGTGTATATATACCACGTGGGAACGTATTTGTAAACGTGTATTAACGTTTGTCTGATCGTATATTTAAAAAAAACATATTTAAAAGCCTATAGACACACACATACATATGTGTGTGCGTGTTCATCCATTTATATATATATATATATATATATATATATATATGCATACACACACGTACATATAAAACAAATAAATTTATATATATATATATATATATATATATATATATATATATATATATATATATATTACACATGAATTTATAATATATTGTGCATTCTGCTAAAAAGTCTCTTTAGATTTCTTCTTCTTTTCCAGGCATATATATATATATATATATATATATATACGTGTGTGTGTGCGCGCACGCGCGTGTGTGTGTTTGTATCTGAGCGTGTTTGTGTCTGCGTGTAGTTGTTTATGTGTGTCCACTATTCTTCTTGCTGCGCCCGTATGCATTTTATATGCATGTACGTAAGTATGTGTGCACACGAGTATGTGGGTATATGTCTCTTTCTTCTATTCTCAAGGATGAAAAGCCGAGGAACAATTCCTGCAAATTGGCAGCACCGTTTTCTTGCATGCTGTCATTTCTCTTGATGTTATCGCTGAAGAGCAACATGGAGGAATTGGTGGCGCGGGCGGTGGCCGCGGCGGCAGAGGTGGAGGTGATGGTAGTTGTGGTGGTGTTAGTGGACAAACGGGCTTACTCTGGCGCATGCGCAAGTGAGAGGACAGGTGCACTCATGGTCAGTCCGACCCACCAGTGGAATCCTCATTACCATTACAATGACAAGCGACATGGTAGACCCTCAGCCTTCAACACCCAGCATCTTATACCCACCCAGCCTCTATGTCTTCCACTAACGTCAGCACCCGCTGTGGGCAGGGTACAGCCGAACGCAGGTAGTTCTGCTCTGCCCAGTAAAGAAGAGTCTGTAGTTATTTTTATTTTTTTGAAAGCCGAAAATCAATATTATCGAGCATATTTGCCAGCTAAGATTCTTACATAAATCTTTTAAAACAGATTCACAGAAATGAGAAGGCATTGTAAGACATGAGTCCATTCACATAAAACTTTGTAGATAGATAGATAGATAGATAGATAGAAACAGACTGATGTATCTATCTATCTATCTATCTATCTATCTATCTATCTATCTCAGTCGGCCAATATCTATCTATCTATCTGGCTGATTTTGTTTATTTGTTTGTTTGTTTGTTTGGGCTTTATGGTATATCAACCTTTGTAGGTTATTTAATGCCAACTGCATTTTTATGCTAATAAACAGTTCAATTTCAAACAATGCCGTTTAGCATGAATACACAGTTTAATTGTTGAAAACATTTCTATTTGAAGCAATTCAGTTTAGTCAAACAGTTCTAATTCAAGCCATTCAGATTTGTATAAGTATAGTTTTAGTTTATACACAGTTAAATGTTGGAAAGGCTCACACACACACACACACACACACACACACACACACACACACACACACACACACACATATATATATATATATATATATAGAGAGAGAGAGAGAGAGAAAGAGAGAAAGATAAACAGACTGATCAATCTATCTATCTAGTTATATATATATATATATATATATATCCATCTATCCATACCTATCTATCCATATTTATTATATATATATATACATATATATACATATATATATAAAGTTAGATAGAGAGAGTGAGATATTAACAGACTGTGATAGATAGATATATAGATAGATAAATCGATAGATTGGTTTGATACCAGTCAATTTCTCGCTTAAGTGATAGTTCGACGATAGCACACGCAAGAAACTGACAGTCATCAATCGGCACTATCCTAACATATATATATATATATACATATATATATATATACTTTAAGAAAAACAACGAAACCGGTCACATAGGATTATAAATTTATTTCAATCTTGTTACGCATTTTTGAGGTTTTCAAAAACACGAAAAAAGTAACAAGACTTCTTCAGATCATTTTGGATAAAAAAAATTGAATAGACACATGGTAGTGGGAGGGGATAGTATGAGGGAGTCGAAGAGGTGGGAGGGAGTCGAAGAGGGGTGAGGATTTACCTCTTCATTAAGCCCACTTCCGTTTTAAATTTAACTTTGGGTTATCAGTGTATTAATTTTGTTTGTTTAAAAGGTTTTTTAAAAATTTATATTTAGACCTAACTTACAGGTTTTTTATTGACTAAAATTTAAACTTTAAATAAAAATTTCAAGTAAAGGTACAGTATTAGATATATTGAAATTAAAGCAAATATTTAATTTATTTACTATATTTTAACATTTCAAAATTATTTAGAAAGCATTAATTCGTTCCACTTTTTATGCGTAGTACGTATGTATTATATTCTTTTTCACAATTTTCTATCTAACAATTTATTTTATTTATTCTCAAAATTAGCTCTATGTTGTTATAGAAAAATTTTGTTAATTATTTATAGTTTAAATTTAGCCCTATGTCTACACCTAGCTATTAGTTCATTTCTCTTATTTAATAATTTTTTTGGCTCAGGAAAAAGCAAAATGTGGATTTTTTCTTCAAGACACAGGTTGCACCTACTATCAAAAGATTTTGGGGTACTAGATCTTTTCAATATGGACCATTGTATTTCCGGGGTTAACCCTTTAACTTTTAATCCCCAATAATGTTTAGATAGAGCAGTTTGATTTTTTTTATGCTCATGGGAGAAGGAAAATTTATGATTTCCATACCTAATTTTAAAATTAGTAGATGAAATGCCAATATAATTATCATTTATGTTCTCTTTTGGATGACCAACAAGCAAAAAATAGGTGGAAAATTCCACGAGGCATAGTGGCTAACATACTAGCTTGCCACATCATATTAAGCGAGTTCAAATTCCCGTCACGCTATTACGTTCACCTTAAGACTAATGTCATTGGGGAAAGTATTGAACCCTCTAATCTCTCCAGCAATGGGTTAAATCGTACCACTACTGCTATTCTTCAAGGATAGCTTTCAAATTTAATATCCCACAAAGGTTGATATGCCTTCAAACAAAGAAACCAAATCAAACCATATAAGGTAGTAGCAATAAATTGTAAACGTAGAACAATCTAAAAACGATTCTTTTCCAAGGGTTTCACTCAGTTCAAGGAATATAAGTAAAGTAAAGTTGATGATCTTAATCGACGGTGACCCGTAGACTCCCTTTTCGATAGCTTTTACACCGATGTGTAGGGGAGGCCGCTCCTCCTTTCCCAGGATTGACCCACTTTACCTCATAATGCTGAGTGTTAAGCAAGGAGGCATCAAGTACCATTTTTTCAGTTCTTTGGTATTACTCGACCTGGGATTGAACCCCGGTTTCCCAGGCCATGATGCCAAACACTCACGAGTGAAGTTTGGACTTTGAACAAGTTCGATTCAAGCTCATCTGAAGATCGGGCACGTGAAACACATAGTCGCAAGCTTTACTCTGTCTTATTTACTTTTTATAATTGAAGGCATTGGACTCCATACACAGAGGGAAGATGGAGCAAATTCTTCTTGCCTATGGTCTCTCCAAAGAAAGTGTCACAGCCATAATCATCATCATCATCATGTCGCGCTGGTACCACGGATATCCCTGACCCTCTCTCGCCACTCCTCCCTATCGTTCATCGCCCTCGGTAGGTCTTCAGGACAACATCCCGTATCCTCACATAGCTGCTGAATGTATGTTCGTGCTGGTCGTCCTGCTTTTGCACGGCCATGTGTGGGGGTCCATAAGAGTACATCTCTTATGAGTTCATCCCTGCTTCTCCAGCAGTGTCCTGCATGTCTGGTTCGTCTAACTTGAATAGTTTTCGTGATAGGAGGCAGGTGGCCGTACAGTTGGTGTCTTGTGGGGTGTTGCCACCAGGACTTGTTCAAGATTGCACGCAGCATTCTTGTAAACACGAAAGTAAATGTTGGCTCACCGGATGGAGACAGATTTCTTTGACATTGTCACAGATGTTCTGCAAAGGGATATATATATACCTGTTCATAATATGCCTCGACTACGTGTTTCGAACGTCGATAGATTTACCTTCTAATACTGAGTGTTAAACAAGGAGGCATCAAGTACCATTTTTTGAGTCTTTGGTAAGTCTCGACCAGGGGTTGATCCTAGATCTTCCGGGCCACTCTAACCATTTTGCCAATCGGCAAAGAATATAGTAAACTGTGATAAGTTAGTTTTGTTTGATTTGGTTTGGTTTGGTATCTTTGTTTAATGGCATATTAACTTTCATGGACTATTTAATGCCAAAATCATCTTTGTTGAAGAATAGCAGTGATATTATTTGACCCATAGGTAGTGGGGTTAAAGGAGTTCTTTGTAACTGTTATTTCATTAATCTTGTGATTAAAAAAAGGTTTGGTTTGGTTTCTTTGTTAATGGCTTATTAACCTTCGTGGGTTATTTAATGCCAAAACCATCCTTGTTGATACTATCAGGTGCTACCATTCTGGGCCTGAGTGGACCTGGGAGCGATGAGAATGAAGGGGTACTCCTCATTCCACAAAGCTCCCGTATTACTGGAACCTCACCATCAGATTGTTTAGTGTCATAATTAGGACACTCGTTGCAGGGTTCTTACCTCTCTGCAGAAATGTAGTGGGTGTATTCTACAGCCCCAGCCGTTTGGGCAACGAGATACGAGGTAAAAGGCTACAAGATGCCATATAAAAGGCTACCACATACCAGGTGAAAGGCTACAAGATACCAAGTAAAAGGCTACAAGATACAAGGTAAAAGCCAACGGGAGACAGGGTAAAAGGTTTCCAGATTCCAAGTAAAAGGCTACCAGATACGAGTTAAAAGGCAACAAGATAAAATGGAAAAAATCTACCAGACCCCAGGTTGAGATATCAGGTAAAAGGCAACCTGAGACGGGATAAAAGGCTATCAGATACCAAGTAAAAGGCTACCAGATCTGAGGTAAAAGGCAACCAGACGGGATAAAATGCTACCAGATACGAGGTAGAATGCTACCAGATAAAATGGGAAAATGCTACCGTATCAAGAAAGATGTTATCAATAATATATCAAAATTATAATAGGTAAAATGTTTTATGAATTATAGGTATTTACCAGCCCCTATGCATGAACAGGATGTAACAAAAGGATAATTTTTAAAACAGAGTTTAACAGGCGTGACTTTAGAGTTTTCCTTCACTTTGACCGGTTGCCATACCAAGGTTACTATTTACCCATATCTGAAAAGAGAACAGTTGGATTTATATCTTTTGCAAGAATATTGGCGCTGTGTGAAATGCAAACATATTAGACAATATGCAATTGTTTGGCAGATAGTAATATGCAAGATGCAGGATCTACGTGCGCTAAAGTACAAAATGAATAAGTTACTGACGCAAATCAAACGAATAAGCCTTGTTAAGTCAAATCTATAGTATCTATCCTTTCTAACTGAGCCTTATGTTATAAATTGGCCCAGTCGACTGGGGCTGCAGAATACACCGACTGCATCTCTGCAGAGTGGTAAAACTCCACGAGTATCCTGATTGTGACACTAAACAATCTGATGGTGAAGTTCCAGTAATGCTGGAGCTTTGGGGAATACGGAGTACCCCTTTACTGTCATCGCTCCCAGATCCACTCTGACCTGGAGTGGTAGTACCTAATAGGGTCCTCTCCATGGGTCAAATAGAACTAAAATTCGTACTTAAAACAAACCACTTTTGATATTTAAACTGCGTATTTATGCTAAACTTGATCATCATCATCATCATCTTGTCGTGCCCCCCCAGCACTGATATCCCTGACCCTCTCTCGCCACTCCTCCCTATCGTTCATCGCTTCTGGCAGGTCCTCAGGGCTACATCCCGTATCCTCACCGCGCTGCTGTATGTAGGTTCGAGCAGGTCGCCCTGCTTTTGCTCGGCCATTTTAGGGGTCCATAGCAGAACATCCCTTATGAGCTCATCCCTGCATGTCTGGTTTGTCTAACTTTGATAGTTTTCGTGATGGGAGGTAGGTGACCGTAAAGCTGGTGCCTTGTGGGGTGTTGTCAGGTTCAACCACCTAGGAAGCAGTGTCTCATCAACCGAAAAAGACATCGACACGTGACTAGCAAAGGCATGGACAGCAATCGATAGACTATCGGTCATATGGAAGTCAGACCTGACCGATAAAATGAAACACACTTTTTTTCAAGCAGTGTTCGTGTCGATACTGCTATACGGATGCACTACATGGACGCTGACTAAACGGATAGAGAAAAAAGCTTGACGGCAACTACACAAGAATGCTGCGAGCAATTTTGAATGTTAAACTTAATTGTTTAAAATAGAACTGTTCATTCGTATAAAGATGGATTTGGCATTAAATAACCTACAAAGGTTGATATGCCATGGAACCCAAACAAACAAACAAAACCTCGTATCTGGCAGCATTTTACACCGTCTCTGGTTGCTTTTTACAAGGTATCTGGTAGCCTTTTTTAGCTGATCTCTAACACCTTAAACCACGTATATGGTTCCTTTTTACCTCGTATCTGGTAGCCATTTAGTTCATATCTGGTTGCCCTTTACTTGGTATCTGATAGCCTTTTACCTGGTATCTAACACCTTTTACTGCGTATCTAGTTGCTTTTTACCTTATATCTGGTAGCCTTTTACTTGGTATGTGGTAACCTTTTAACTGTAATTTGATAGCCTTTTTCCACCTCAGTGGTAGCCTTTTACCTGGTATCTAATGAGACATAATGTGAAAATTCAGGAGCACCATTGGTAATTCGGACATTTATTTATATTCGTATCTATCTCTTTTTGCTCATTTCTACCTAGTTATCGACCTACAATATCGTTTATAAATAAATACACACAAAACATTTATGTAACTGGTGTAAACAAATATCATAGATGTTTAATGAACTATAAAAAATAGGATTAAATTGAGATTTGAAGTGAAATGAATAAAATAAAATAAAAAATGGGAAGCCACTATGTGAGGTGAACGTACGTACGTTTCAGTGGAAAGGTAACTGAATAAATGGGCACGAATACAAATTTTGAATTAAAAATGTTGATTTTAAATTTTGAATCTAATCTAAGATAAGTATTGCTGTAATCTTTGCGTAAGGTTGATAAGAATTGTTATAATTCCCTAAATTTTTGTTAAATCTGCAGATTTACGTTGAAATGTATTTAGAATTTAAGATTTAAAAATTAAAATTTAATTTGCTGTAGAAAGTAAGTTTGAACATACGTTTAATTAGTTTATCATGATCCCGACCGGTAACCAGAGAAAAACAGGAAGTGGGTGAAATGGGAAGGAAACTCTTCACCCCTCATCAACCTCCTCCCAACCTTCCTTCCTGTGTCCATTCTGGCGGTATTAATTATATTCATTGGATCTGAAGAAGTCCTGCTATATTTGGTGTTAATGATTCATATCAATACCCATAACAGGATGGAAATAAATTTATAATCCTAATGTGACCGGTTTTTGTTTTTCTTAAAGGAACTATTGCTCTGTAATGTCAGTTACATTGAGCTCTTTACCAGGAAAATTTAAATGTTCATAGTTGAAAGGTTTTATTGTCCTGACGGAATGATTCCCAACTCCGGTTTAAATGGACAGAATATATAAATATATATATATATATAATTGGAAAAAAATTAATAGACCGTCATTTCGCTATGATGAATTTATTTCAGCTGGTCACTCCATTTGAGAAAGCAACCTCATCAGTTAGACATCACATTATTCGGCATATTCTTATTTTTAAAAAATTTGTTTGTCTGGGTCACTTTCGGGTGGACGAGCTGCATCAATGACACCTTTGTCCCGCTTGTATAGCACTGGATTTGGGTCCATGTCCAGCTAGGCTCATCAGGCCCACATTGCACTAAGTGGGTCGATTATCAGCACAGTCAAGCAAGGCTCGAGCCTCGGTTCGTGCCCGACCTTCCTCTCCCCGAAATCGCCACTATAATCGACCTTCGGGTCATTGACCTTGTGTCAGGCCCTGTCTGGTGGGAGGCAGAGACAAATATCGGGTTTTGGTGATCTGTTTGTATCTCAAAATCCCAAAGGATTTTATGTCTCATTTTTGAGGAAACATTCTGCGTTTTACATTAACCAATTGCCAGTATTGTCACATTTCCATTTCTTGCACACTTACCAGTGAATAACCTTCCCCACTCAGTCGTGCCTAGTCTTATACTCTTTTGCCCGTGGTGTAATGGTTATCGTCGTATGAATTGGACACGGCGACACGAGTTCAAATCCTGGACGAGACTGATTGCATTTCACATAGCACTAATACCCTTGGGAAAGGTATGAATACAATTATTCTCCCTCTATCTATGGGTAAATAGTAGGGCAGACTAGATTCTTCAGTCTTGGTGAGGCAACTAGTCTAGGAGAAGGAAAACTCTGTATTCAAACCTGTTAAGCTCCGCTCAAAAATTGACCTTGTGTCATATCCTGCCCGAGCGGAGGGGTTGGGTAAATATGTATATTCTTTTTTCCGCAAATTTGCTGCATTCGCTTATTATTTGATCAATGGTTTCATCTCTATCACCACATAATCAACATTTGCAATTCTGTTGTACCTTTAAAGCGTTTTTTTGTGCTGCCATCAGAAGAGATTCAGTTTCTCTCTTAAAGATTCTCTTTCTTAGCCACGTCCAGGTCTTTCCATGCATGATTTTGTTAGTTTGTTATTTGACATATCCATACAGCTATTGTCGTTGTGTTGATCTTTATGTTGCCTTTGCTGTTTCTAGTTGATATCATAACACCTTCGTGACTTTTTCACACCAGTATTAGCCGATGGTTTTTCAGTGGAGTTTGAGAGATTGCAAGTCTCCTCAGGGCTCTTCTCAATATTCTTGCAGATCTAATAACGCAGTTGTCTAGATTGTTTCCACTTGGCTTCTTATTCCCTTATCTTCCAGTCCCTTTATCAATAGTTTTGACGATTGCTCCGAGCGCACCAATAACAACTGGTATCACCACCACCTTCATATTTCATTTATTTGGGGGGGGGGGTCTCTGGCAAGTTCCGGGCATTTATATCTCGTTTTGCTTTATTCCATTTTATTTTGTTCTGCCGAGACTGCAAAATTCCTTACTCGGCTGGTTTTCGTTTTTTTTTCTTTCTTTTTTTTTTTTTGTGGACTATCATTAAGTCTTGTCGTCTGGCCGAGATTAAGTGATCTGTTTGTATCTCAAAATACCATAAAACTTAGTTGATATGCCATAAAACCCAACCAAACCAAATCATATATATTTCATATATATGTATAAACATGATTCGTCATTAAATAAACAACAATGGTTGATATGCCATGAAACTAAACCAATCTGATTTCCAATTACTCCAGTCTATTTTCCAAGCACTTGAAGACCATTCCAAGTACTCCAACAACAATCGGTATCACTGTCACCCATATGTTCCACGGTTTTTTCTGTTCTCTTACAAAATAATTTTATATCAAGTTCTTTTTTAATGGTTTATGGACACTAGGTTTGCACTTCTGATCGGGATTCGGTGGTCCATTTGTATCACAAAATCACAGAGAATTTCATGCATCTTATGCACTAAGATGCATTTAAGTTTCTGTCCATTTTGTAGCATGTTTAGATTTTCCCTACCCAGCAGTGTCTTGTCTTTTACTCCTTTTGCCCTAGTTTATCACATTCGCTTATTATCTTTGTCTCGGCATAAGCTACACTTGCTATTCAGTCGAACATTATAAATCTTCATTTAAATTGGTTTTTATGGCATTGTTTTGCACTGCTATTAGAAGACATTTAGTTTCTATCTTGATATTTCCGTTTCTTAGCCATGTCCAGGGCTTCTTGTTGGTTGAGTTTTATAGCATATTAACCTTTGTAGGTTATCTAACGCGAAATCATCTTTATACATATATATTAAATATATAAAATTTGGCTTTGTTTGGTTTTTTGAAATATCAACCATCCTAGGTTATTTAATGTCAAATCTTCTTTGTACACATATATCAAATTTATCTAATTTGGTTTGGTTGGCTTTTATGGCATATCAACCATTGTAGGTTATTTAATGCCAAATCCTCTTTATGCATATACTTGGTGCCTTCAATAAGTTTCCAGACTTTTTGTACAGGCATTTAAAATTTTCGTAGACTCTTGAAAATTCACTATGTTATTGCCATACATCTTATGAGATGACTGACCAATTTTTATGATTTCAGGTTCAGATAAATGCCTACAGCAGCAATTGGAATACACCCTACTAAAGCCTGATTGTCACAGCTGGTGAATTTCAAAAATGCAATCTGGACGTCAGGACACTTTAGAAGGACGATATGCAATAAAATTGTGTTTTAAACTTGGAAAAAATGCCACAGGAACGTATGGAATGCTTCAGACTGCTTTTGGAGCATCTTGCATGAATCGAGCATCAGTTTTTGAGTGGCATAAGAGATTCAAGGAAGGCAGGAAGTCTGTGAGGGATGATGAGAGGTGTGAGAGGAGTAAGGAAATGTATAAACCAGAGTTGATTGGCCAAAGGGTTAGGGTTAGGGTTACTATGTTGAGCTTTTAAGGGAGATCAGGAAGAGATTCTGTCGGAAGAGGCCAGCACTCTTCAAATCTGGTCAGTGGCATTTCCAGCCGGACAATGCACCGGTCAACAACTCCATCCTTGTCACAGATTATTTGACCAAGATAGGCATCAATACAGTTTCTCACCCTCTCTATTGTCCAGACCTTGCTCCCTGTGACTTTTGGTTATTCCCTAAGCTTAGAGGCTGTCGTTATCAGACAATTGAGGAGATGAAAGAGGCTGTGACGAAGGTCACTGACATGCTCACACAAGAGGAGTTCCATGGGGCCTTCCAGAAGTTGTTGGAACGATACAACAAGTACATTGCAGCCGGGGGATATTACTTTGAAGGGGACTAGAGTTTCATGTGTGTACTATCAATAAAAGTGCCCATACGAAAAAAGTCTGGAAACTTATTTAATGATCCTCGTATATTAAATATATATGCTTTGGTTTGGTTTTATGGCATATCAACCATTATAGGTTATTTACTTCCAAATCGTCTTTATAAATATATATTAAATATAAAAGGTTTGGTTTGGTTTGGTTTGGTTTTATGGAATAAATTTTCACTTTAATTGGTCCTTATGGCATTGTTTTGTGCTGCTCTATCTTGAGGTTTCGATTTTTTAGCCATGTCCAGATCTTCTTGTTGGTTGGGTTTTATAGCATATCAAACTTTATAGGTTAATTAACGCCAAATCCTCTTTATGTGTATATTACTTATATATGATGTATAAGCAAGTACAGTTCAAACAGTTCTAATAATTCAATTTAAAGTCATTTGTTTGCTAACAGTTTTGACCCATAGATAGGACTCTATCAGATGCTACCAGTTCTGGTTTGAGTGAACCTAGAAGTAATGGAAAAAAGGGGTACTCCACATTCACAAATCACAAAGGCTGGAGCCTCACCAGCAGATTGTTTAATGTTATATTTTAGACACTCGTTGAGAGGGGAGGTCTTATCCCTCTGCAGAGATGCTGTCGGTGTATTCTACAGCTAGGTGATGAAGCGGTTATCCACATTCCCCAAATTTCTGAAGCTTGAGCCTCGCCATCAGTTTGTTTAGAGTCATATCTAGGACATTCGTTGGCTGGGGTCTTACCTTTCTGCAGAGACGTAGTCGGTGTATTGTAAAGCCCCAGCCGACGGAGCTAGGTGATGAAGCGGTAATCCACATTCCCAAAATTTCCAAAGCTTGGGCCTCACCATTGAATTCTACAGCCTCAGCCGACTTTGATAAGTCTTCTTGTGCGTAATCTCACTAGTTTGTGGCTTGAAATATCCGTACAGTCGTTTTTCTTGTCATTCCTCTCTTCTAGTTTTATTGTTTTTGTTTTTCTTGTTTTTTTTTTTTCCTTTTGTTCTTGTGTTGTTCTTGCTTTTACTGGATATTGTGATCAGTCTTTACCTGTTCTGTTTAATGAACTCCCCGTGACCTGCTGTTGAATCGACGCAATCTTTCGGTGACTCCCCTTTCTCCTTTTTGTGAGTTTTTCCCACCGCCGTTAGCAGATGACCTTTCAGATTAGACTGAGTGACAGCAAGTCTACTCACGTCTCCGGCACTTTTCTAAGTTTTCCAGCGGATCGAAAAAAGCTTATAATCCATACTATATTGATGTTATTTTCCGTAAATGAGATATTGCTACCGATGTCTGTGGCCTGGTCATCTAATTTCAGAAGATTGACATTTCATATGGTGAGGGCAGATCATGTTTAAACACATGAACTCTATTTTGTCTGAGTTCACGCAGAGTCCAATGCATCTTACTACTGACTCTAGACTATGCAGTAGTACATTTACTGTGTAATATATGCCTTTGGATTTAGTTAGGCTGAGAACCTTTCGGCTCAGTATATGGGTTAGTTCGGTGCAAACTTGAGTGCAGGCGTTAACGCACGCACGGGGAGGATGTGTCGTTCATAGATGTCAAAATAAAAATCCGATAGAAAGGTTGACCAGTGGATGTGAATGACGTCATGCACCGGACGCGCGCGCGCAGAGAATTTTAGGGATTTTGAAAAAGTCAGTTAGTTGAGTTGAGTCCTGCCTCGGGAGAAGACGGTTGACTTTCGCTTGCTCGCGGAGGCCTTGGGCAGGTGTCACACGAGATGGGGGGGCAGATGAAAAAGACAAAATAGAAAGAATGTGTATCTCTCTCCTTATGTCGAAGAACCTTTAAACTCAAAGGTAATAAAAAGTTTCGTACCTAAACTAAGAAGTTGTAAGTGTTTTTCGTGTCTCGAGATTCCTATGTTCTATATATATATATGTTATGAACAGTTTATGTACGTTTCAAACATAGCCGTATCTGGCTATGGTACAACTGGAAGCACTAGATCATCTGCGTTGTCAGCATCCACGATTGTTTTTATGGGATATCCTCTTTTTCTTACCATTTCTAGTGTGAAACCATTTTCTTTGATTTCATCTATTGTCGTTCTTTGTATGTCATCTTGGCAGCTACATCAAATCCTGGACGAGACTGATTGCATTTCACATTGCACTAATACCCTTGGGAAAGGCATGAATCCAGTTATTCTCCCTCCAGCTATGGGTAAATAGTAGGACAGACTAGGTTCTTCAGCCTTGGTTAGGCAACTAGTCTAGGAGAAGGAAAACTCTGAATTCAAACCTGTTAAACTCCGCTTAAAAATTGACCTTGTGTCATATCCTACCCGAGCGGAGGGGTTGGGTAAATAGGATCTTGGCAGCTACATATATACTCTCTCTTTCACACACACACACACACACACACACACACACACACACACACACACACACACATACATATATATATATATATATAAATATATATTAACAGACACATACACACACATAGAAATATATATATATTCACAAATTCACACACATGTATACTTAAAAACAAACACACACATATACACTCACACACACACTTACAGATATGCCCACAAACAAAAACACATATATACTATCATACACACATATATATACATACATACACATATACGCTCATAAAAATGCACACATATATACTCACAAAAACACACACGCATATATACTCATACACATACACACATATACTCACAAACACGCACACACATAAATATGCTCACACATACACACATTACACATTTTCAAAGGCACACAATTGTATATATATATATATATATATATAGGGACACACACACACATATATATATATATATATATATATATGTATATATATATATATATATATATATATATAGGGACATTCAATGAGTAAATAAATTAATTGTTTCCCACAATTCTAAACTATATTAAATAAAATTGGTTTAAAGCAAAAATTATTCTTATCTCAGGTAAGTATTTTCAGACTCTTTAAAATGGCGGCAAATCAAAAACAAAGCTAATGATTATTTCATCAAACTTTTTGTGGATGAGAAGGGCAAGCCATGTGAAGTGCAAACCAGGTGAAGTGCTAACTATGGGAAGTGCAAACCATGTGAAGTTTAAACCATCTAAAATCTACAGAAGAAAGTGTACAGAGAAGTGTGCTTTAGTCAAAAAGATGTTTACAAATGGACAAAACGTTGTTTTGCCCCTCCGATCATGAGGCATAATTTATATACATAATACATTGGCCTAAGGAGTAGAGTGTTGGCCAATGGTTCAGGAGACCGGGGTTCAATCCAAGTTCGAGTCATACCAAAGACTTAAAAAATGGTACTTGAGACCGCCGTGCTTTGTACTCAGCACAATAAGGTGGAGGATCAAGGGTAAAGTGGAGCAATCCTGGGAATGGAGTAGCGCCCACCCCTACACCTCGGTGAGTAGCAATTGAAAAGGGAGCCTTTGGGTCACCTCGACTAAGGTCGCCAACATTTCTTATATATATATATTACTTATTATATATTACTTATTATATATATATATATATATATATATATATATATATATATATATACGTGTGTATATAAATTACATTATATAAAAACAAGTATATATATATAGACAGAGACAGAGAGAGATGTGTAATGCAGTGTATATATATGCATATTGATATTATATTTATACGAATGTGCCGACGAATATATATTTATATATATATATATATACTCTGGTATTTGAGTATATATTTTTGTAGCTGTGTCTATACATATGCATCTGTGTACGCATGTATGCGTGTGCGTGTGTGTGTATGTGTGTGTGTGTGCGTGTGTGTGTGTGTACGTACTTATGTGTATGAGTGCCTGTGTGTGTGTGTGTGTGCCTGTGTGCATGCGTGTGTGTGTGTAGGTGTGTGTATGTGTGTTACCACGGAGCCTAAAAACGAAAATTATTTTAAAAAAGGGATAAAATATTTTTTTAAGCACAAAATAGAAAGAGAAATAATCTTGTCTTATAAGCCGTTGGATAAGATCCGAATGGCCTTCACCTTTAAGAAGGGAGGAAAAAACCGAGCAGCTACAAAAAAAAAAGAAAAAAAACATAAAAGAATTTTTTTTAAATCTTTAAAGATGTACGAATTAAAGAAAGCAAAAAAAAAGGAAAATAATAAAGAAAGAAAAAACGAAGGGAAAATAATAAAGAAAGAAAAAACGAAGGGAAAATAATAATGAAAGAAAAAACGAAGGTAAAATAATAATGAAAGAAAAAACGAAGGGAAAATAATAATGAAACGAAGGGAAAATAATAATGAAAGAAAAAACGAAGGGAAAATAATAAAGAAAGAAAAAACGAAGGGAAAATAATAATGAAAGAAAAAACGAAGGGAAAATAATAAAGAAAGAAAAAACGAAGGGAAAATAATAAAGAAAGAAAAAACGAAGGTAAAATAATAAAGAAAGAAAAAACGAAGGGAAAATAATAATGAAAGAAAAAACGAAGGGAAAATAATAAAGAAAGAAAAAACGAAGGGAAAATAATAAAGAAAGAAAAAACGAAGGTAAAATAATAATGAAAGAAAAAACGAAGGGAAAATAATAAAGAAAGAAAAAACGAAGGGAAAATAATAAAGAAAGAAAAAACGAAGGGAAAATAATAATGAAAGAAAAAAAAGGATGAAAAATATATTAAATACACATAAATACTTACAAAATCTTTGTCAAATCATCTATCTACCTCTCTATCTACCTTGTCTGTCTTTTTAATTCTTTATATATATATATATATATATATATATATATATATATATATATATATATATATATATATATACTCTGATCGATCCATTGATCAATGTACATTAACTTGTTCTTCTTATGTAACAACCATTATACGTATTTATACGTGCATTAAGATTTATACACATCTGTATATAAGCACACATTTTTTATATTGTCTATTTTTCTACTTGTTTTGATATACAATCGATTTACGTGTATATATATATATATATATATATATATATATATATATATATATATATATATATATATATATATATATACGAAGATTTGCTTACTTGCTGCATTAGGCATACTGCATATATGTATGTAAATGCATGCATATGTTTGCACGTATGCATGTCTATAAGTATGTAGATAGATAGGTCGACAGATGGATATATTAGGAAAATGATTATATATATATATATATATATATATATATATATATATATATCACGAGAAAGAGAAAGGGTGATGATAGATAGATAGATAGATAGATAGCATTTTGGTCTTCTATATTTTCTGAATCATTTCTCTTTTATCGATTCATTGTTTCTACAAGTATGTATGCGTCAGCATATATATATATATATATATATATATATATATATAGTGAGAGGGAAAGGGAGAGAGAGAGAGAGAGTGAGAGCTAGCTTGGTAGACATATACATCTGCAAAAATAAACACATTTTTGCCCGATCAGTATTTCGGCTTAACTTTCTTCCTTTTGTCAATCGATTTATTTGGTGTTCATGTACCTATGTTTCGGTGTCAGGATGTTGATAGATAGATAGATAGATAGATAGATGTACGTATATAATTATCTCAGCTTATAATATTCAATCCCGGTTACGTTTATTGCTATTTAATATCAATTATTCCATTCAGTACTATTCATTTATTTGCAGACGGTTAAATAACTCCATGTATTGTTACTCATCAATAAAAATTCATCTAAACACCAGTCATTTGTTTACACAGTTAAATGATCAAACATCTCTATTTCTATCAATTCAATATAGCATAAGTCATTTCTTTCTACACAGTCAAATACTTCTATTTTACCCATAGATAGGACCCTATCAGGTGCTACCACTCCAGGCCAGAGTGGACCCGGGAGTGATGGCAATGAAGGGGTACACCTCCTTCCCCAAACTCCAACATTACTGGAGCTTCACCATCATATCCTAGACACTCTTGGTGAGTGGGGACTTAGCCTTCTGCTGTGATACAGTCGATGTATTCATCATCCCCTGCCGACTGGGCTGTTTTAACAACAATTTCTAGCAGCAAAAATATCGAGTGGCATGACATTACCATCTATAGAAGCACACCCAAATCCCATCACAGTTTATGGAAACTTGACTTTCATGATACAGAAGACACTACATAGATTGTAGGTCAGTCACCTGATGTTCCAGCTGTTGTATGACTTGTCCTGGCAAAAATTCTTTTCATCCGAGAACCAGATAATCTCTAGATCAGTGGGATGCCTCAGCTTATTCAGGAGCTTTTGTCAAGCCGTTCACTTTGGCCTTGACAGTCAGAATTTGTCCCGCGGGCCTATATATGATGCCCACTCCAACACCCGTTTCTCTTGTTAAAGACTGAGTTCTCTTATTTGGGTTTTTCTTCAATTTCTCCTGCTCTTGTTGGATGTATTTAACCAGTCGGATGCAGTCAGAACGCTTCCTGTGTCTCTTTCTGCGGGTCACCGATTCAAAGTGACCGTTGTAACCATCCATGTTACCTCAAAAAAGATTTACAGAGTTCACGGACCATTGAGCAGCAGTCAAGATGTTAGCAATTTGAAACCCGATTACGCGAACTATGATGATAAAAAGTAACTCCTTTCAAATATGAAGGTGGATTTCAGTCCTCTATGTCAGCTAACTACAACTTGACTACCACTACAGTTCTAATTCAACTATTTCAGTTTAGTATAAGTACAGATTTTGTTTACACAGTTAAATGTCAAAGCACTTCTATATTAAACAATTCAGTTTAGTGAGAGTACTGTTTAAGGTCTCAAAAACCGTTGATCGTTTATCAAGCTGATCCTAAAAGAAAGATTGCCCAGTCTGCTGGGGCTGTAGAATATACCGACTGCTTCTCTGCAGAGGGGTAACACACCCCCATCCAACGAGTGTTCTGGATATAACACTAAACAATCTGATGGTGAGGTTTCAGTAATGCTGGAGATTTGGGGAATGCAGAGTACCTCTTTATTGTCATCGCTCCGGGGTCCACTCTGGCCTGGAGTGGTAGCTCCTGATTAGGTTAGATAGAACTAAACTGTGGCTTCTTGACTTTACTGTGTTTTGAATTTAAACTGCGTATTTATGCTGAACCGAATTGTTTAAAATAGAACTGTTATGACATTTAAACTGCGTACTAATGCTAAACTGAATTATCTGAAATAAAACTGTATTGACATTAACTCTGTGCATTGCCCAGTTAGTTGGGGCTGTAGAATACACCGACTGCCCCTCTGCAGAGGGGTAAGAAGTGAGTGTCCCGGATATGGCAGAGCCCCGCTTCATTACCATTGCTCCCAGGTCCACTCTGGCCCGTATTAGTAGCACCTGATAGGGCCCAATCTATGGGTCAAATGGAAGTAACTGCATACTTATGCTAAACTGAATTGTTTGAATTAGAACTATTTAACGAAACTGAATAACTTGAAATAGAAATGTTTTTGACAATTAAACTGTGTGCTTACATTTATACTGTGTACTTAAGCTAAACTGAATTGTTCGAAATGAAACTGTTTTTGACATTGAAACTGTACTTACACTAAACTGAATATTGCAAAGCTTTTGACTTACCAAGTTTTATAGAAAAAGCCATGTATACGTACTACCAAAATATTGCAAAACTTTTGACTCACCTAGTATTATAGAAAAAGCCATGTGTACCTACTACCAAAATATTGCAAAACTTTCGATTCATTCTAGAATTATTTGAAAAAAGGTTTGTTTGGGGCAAAGTTGTTTTTTGCTGCAGCAACAAATGTATATAATATCATAATAATATCAACTTTATACATACACACAGATATTTAAAAAATACTCTTATAAGCAAAATAGTTCATTCAAATGTTGATTTTTTTAAGGTTTTAAGGCTTCCTTTTTTATGGATGAGGTGGGGGATTTGAGTGTGTGGCGTATTCGAGTTTGAGTCAGAGATTATATATATTTCGTTCTATCTATGCACCAGCCTCTCGTCACACTTGATGTTTTTCAGAATATATATTGTTCTAATCGTTCTATGGCTGCAGGGTATAAATGATAAAGAGGTCGAGAATAAAATGAATTAAATATTTAAAAGAAACTAAAACAGAGATTCTCTTAATTTTGTTTACAACGAAACTCGTTCTTCTTTTAAAACAACTTTTTGGACAATTCATTATTCACTCTTTGACAGATGTACAATACGTCTGAAAGAAAAAAAGTAAGAAAAAAGACAGAAAAAGAACTTAGTGAAACTAAAGCGTAAGTCAGTTGCGCTATATATATATATATATATATATATATATATAGATAGATAGATAGATAGATAGAGAGAGAGAGGGGGGAGGGATAGAAATGAGTTAGTTTAACTTGTAAAAAACAATATTGATTTCTTTCTTATGTCATTATATTAGCTGCCTTTATTTTTATGCGCTGTCTGATAGATAGATAGATAGATAGATAGATAATGCAATTAGAAGAAAACTCAAACCTGGTAAAATAGTCATAATAAATTTATTTCGGTGAAGAATATCATTATTTTCTTCGTCGCATCAGATGAGCTCACACGTTTGAGATTGAAAAACATCAAATATGAATTACAGTCTATATATATGAGTATGAACAAAAAAGAAGAAAGAAAAAGACCTGTATAAATTTAAATTCTCGGGAGAAAGTAAAAGGGATTAAAACAATAAAGTATTAGAAAAATTAAGAAATCAGGAAAAAGGTGTTGTTAACCACAGACTATTTCGTTGTCTCACAACTCTTCAGTGTAGCTAAACCTGCGAGATGCTTCAAGCTAGGATGGAAATCCGGCTAACTTTACGTCATTCGTATACCTTACCAAAGACCCGTCGTCATTCTCTGCGTTAAAGAAGTATTTTTTTATGAAAATCTTTTACATATACGATACCGGCTATTGGGAATGTTCAATCCCTGAGAAGAGCTATTGCATACAATAACTGATGTTTATACAACAGCATTGCTTCCAACAAAGTCTTCATCAGATGAGGATTCTGGGTTCAGGCATGATTTCGGGGCCGAAGCATCATTACCACTAGCCCAGAGCGCCCAGCAGTATCTCATGACACCACCAGACTTTGTTAGATTGTTATCGCTCAATGGGATTGCCAGATCCACGTTGATGCAGTTAGAGCCTTATCTTGGATCTTTTCCATGCATTTCCTCTTGTCTGATGGAGGAAGTCCAAGATTAGTCAAGAAATAGGAGGTTGAGTTGGCAATAAAACCTCTGTATCTGACTTCGATGAGAAATACATTTGTTATCCAGCCATTTCTGACACATTGTTCTCGCAGATCTTCATATTTTTCCAACTTGATGTACTCCAACTTTTTGATGTACTCCGTCGAAATTTTCTTCATAAGGGACGTTGACTCAATAACGAAGACTTTTTTTTTTGCTTTAACTGACCAAATGACAATATCTGGACGCTTTGTCGTTAACGCTGTTTCAGTTGGAAATATGAAGTTATGTTTTAAATCGGTTGCGGCGTGCCAGTCCATGCAGCCCTCAGGCAATGATAGTTTACGCATATTTTCACGTACAATTTTCGAAATAATTCCTTATATATATATATATATATATATATATATATATATATATATATATATATATATATATATATATCTGATGGAAATGAGTCTAAAACTATCTAGTCTAAAACTAGGATTCTAAAACTATCTAGTCTAAAACTATATATATACATTTTTTTTTCTTCTTTGGCCTCTCGTCTCTTTTCTAATTTCCCACCTTATCCATCTGCTTTTCAATGTGAACAGCGAAAATATTTCATGTTTTACTTAAATTACCGCAGTCAAATGCATGTTTAAATAATATGTGAAATTAAACTTGGAAAAACAACAAGCAGATCCTTCAGGGCTAATCTTCTTATCAAGATGGCCCGCTTTGAAAAGACAAACTTAAAGATTCGAATATTCTTAAAAAGAGTGAATAAGAATAAGAAAAATGGGAGCAGATTAATATGCAAACCTGTTGAATGTTTCGAATTGAAGCTTTTATCTGAAACAAAAAGATGATGCTCTAGATAGTTTTAGGCTCATTTCCATCAGATAGATAGATAGATAGATAGAAACAGGCTAAGATAAAGTAAGAGAAGAGAGTGTGAGACAGAGGAGGTATTACAGATAGGTTAACTGATTGTGACATAGATAAGAGGAATATATATATATATATATATATATATATATATATATATATACTCTTATTATCTATGTCACAATCATAAATCAGAAGTATATATATATATATATATATACGTTCATATATATACAGAGAGAGAGAGAGAGAGATAAAGAGAGAGACTCTTCTTATGTATGTCATAATAAACTCATCTCTCTCTCTCTCTCTCTTACTATCTCTCTCGCCATCTTTCTCTCTCTCTTTCTCACTCTCTTTCTCTCTCTCTCTCTCTCTCTCTCTCTCTCTCTCTCTTTGTTTATATCTATCTGTCTGTCGGACAATCAATTTCTCTCTCTCTCACTTTATATATATATATATATATATAGCGCGAGAGATAGTAATAAACAACCACTCTCTCACACACACACATACATACATAAATATATATATATATATACATACATATATATATATATATATATAGACAGAGTAAGAGAGACAAACAGGCAGACAGAACGACAACCGATAGAAAGACAACTGATTGAAAGAAAGATGGATATATCTCTATGTAGATAATTCTAAATAGTTGTATACCCAGGTGAATAAACAGTGATGAAAAAGGTAGACCAGAAAAAGTTCAAAATGTCAAATGTCAACAAAAATCTGCCCGATTTTCTCTTACGTCAACATTTCCGATATTTTCTCCAAGATGGCTGACAGTGAAGGTATAGGCGGGAAATTCCGCTTAGTCAGTGGAATTACGCAACATTCAACGGAATTCTTAGCGCCATGTTTATATGACGTCACTGACGCCATTTTGGCTAGCCAATAATCGTGGCGCTCGAAACGAATGTCGACATTTTCTTTTTCTTTTTTCATGCTGTATTCTCTTGCGTTTTCGACTCGCGAATGACGGATGCTTAAATAAGGTCAATTCTTTTTTTTTTTTTTTTTTTTTTTTTTTTTTTGTATTCTTCACAGATCTGAAAGCCGACAGTTTCTGTTTGGTTATTCTCTAATAATCTAAGAAAAGGAACTTGCAGGCTTTTCTGTGTTTTGTATTGTTCTTGATTAAGAGGCAATGTTTGCCAACACGTTTTTGGTCGGTCTGAACGTCTGAAATAGAATATTCCGAATCTCTAAAATAACACACAAGGAAAAATTGTATTAAGTTTTTTTTTTGTTTTTTTGTTTTTTTTTTTTAAATTTTACTTGTTTTTTGAACAAGGGAACATGAATCCGAATCATATACGTACAACTAAAACAACTTTACGAGATATTGCTTACCAAATATCAGGCAAAATGGCGAACATAAACTAGACTTATAACAGAAAATAATATGTATCCTATACTCATGCGTGTCTCTGAATTTATATTCATATATATGTAACACAAGGTCTTCAGATGATGATTTTGCCTATCATTTGGATTATTTGCCACCGTAAACATTACTGTTTTTAAGGCGTCTTGATTTTTAAATGAAACGAAAAATGAGGTTTTAAATATTCTATTTCCGTCGGTAGCATTCTGCTAAAAATGTATCTGATGGAATTCGTGTTAAAAATTTATTTAGTCCAATTGACTTGGGCAGTAGAATACACCCACTGCATGTCTGTAGAGGAGTCAGACTCCCCCAACGAGCGTCCTGATATGACATTAAACAATCAGATGATGAAGCTTCAGGATTGCTGTAGCTTTGGGGTATGTGGAGTACCCACTTCATTGCCATCGCTTCCAGGTCCACTCTGGCCTATAGTGGTAGAACCTGATAAGGCCCAATCGATGGGTCAAATAAAACTGTTTGACATTTAAACTGGGAGCAAACACGTGACATGCTAAATTGAATTATTTGATCATATAACTGTGTGTAAACAAATGGCTAATGTTTAATTGAATTGTTACAGATACATAGCAATACATGGAGCCATTTCACTTTGACTCCTGCTAAACTGAACTGTTTGAAATAGAACAGTTTGATAAGTTAACTATGCGCGAACAAATGACTGGTGTTTAATTGAATTGTTAGCCTTACATACCATTACTTGGAATCATTTAACAGTAATACTAAATTGAATTGTTAAAAATAGGACTCTTGGATTATTTAAATGTGTGAATCAACAAAATGTGTTTATAAATCATATATTTGATATATATGTAAAAACATGATTTAGCATTAAATAACCCACAATGGTTGATATACCATAAAACCAAATCAAAAATAATTTACAGAAACGAAACGTATATATATGCCCAACCCCTCTACATCTGCAGGATGCGACATAAGGTCTATTTTTAAGCGGATTCTAACAGGTTTGAATTCAGAGTTTTCTTTTGCCTTGACAGGTTGCCATAGTAAAGTTAAAGAGTCATGAATATCTTACTACTTACCCAAAGGTGAAGAGAGAATAATTGGATTTAGACCTTTCTAAGGGTTTTCTCACATACAAACAGCCTCGTCCAGGATGAGAATTTGGGTCGTTGTATCCATTTCCTAATCATAACATTTTCTTAACCCTTTTTAATGTTGTCTTCGAGTCTTTGTACTGATGTATCCACGTAACCGTCAATGCTGGCGAGTCCTCTTCCTCCTTTTTTCTCTTGACACTCACAGTATCTCTATGTTAACTGTCGAATGTAAGGCCTTGTACATAGTAATCAACATTCTTGTCCCTTGATCAATTTGTCATAGTTCATTTTAAAAATGGTCTTGAGTATCTTATATTAAAGGGGACAGCCTTGATGTTTATCCTTTTGAGGAGGTTTCTGCTGCCGAGCTTGATTTCCAGAAATTTTCTCGTTCGTAACGCTCTTTTCTATTTTTTCCTTGTCTGATATTATTTTACTCCTATGAGAAGTTTTCACGCCAGCGTTAGCTAATGGTTTTCCACTGAGGTTTGAGAGATTGTAACTCTTGTCAGGTCTCCAGGACTCTTCTCAGTATTCTAGCCAATCTTAATTATGCTGTGACTGGATAGTCTCCACTCGTCCTCTTATATCCTAGTCCTCCTGTCCTTGAACTAACCATTTGATGACTGTACCGAGTGCACAAATAACAGTTGATATCACAGTCACTTTCATAATCCATAGGTTTTCAGTTCTCAAGCAAGGTCTAGGTACTTATCTTTCTTTTTGCTTTCTTTCAGGTTTAGCCTGTGGTCAGCCGAAACGGAAATGTCCAAATTTCCGCAGGTTCTTTTCTCTTTTATTGACAATCACTAGGTCTGGTCGTAGGTAGAGATTTGTCTAGCAAGGACGAAGTACTTATCCTTCTTTTCATATTCTTATAGTTTTATTCTGTGGTCAGCTGGGACAGCAAAGTCGACAATTTTGCAAATTCTCTTTTTTTGTTAATTATTATAAGATCTGGTCTTCTGGCCGAGATTAGGTGATCCATGTGCACGTCAAAGTCCCATAGGAGTTTATGTGTGTCATTTTCTAGGACAGGTTCTGTGTTGTGCATATACCATTTGTTGGTATGGTCAAATTTAAATTTCTTGCACATTTCCTTGTGGATCACCTTGCCGACCCAGTCGTGTCTCACCTTATACTCCCTCAGATTATTATTTCTATTAAATTTGTGTGTATCAGAATTATTTTCGCTTACACTGATCTTTCCGAAAAGCTTATTTTTTTATGTGTTCTAATATATATAGTATTAACATAGTCGTGTGCACGTAAAATAGAATAATAAATATCGTATCTACGTTTGCTCTCAGTTGATCATTGTCATTTCCCAAAGCCTCGAAGCAAACGAATCTTAACCCTATCTGCTTTCTTCATTTCTTTGCAGTTAATTTCACCAAGCGGTTTTGCAACAGTTTTATTATGTAGGTTAGAGCGTTTTAACTCTATTGCTCGAGTAGAATATCGCTACAATTTATCATTTTTGTAGTGTTGCAATGACTAACATTAAAAAGTCAGAAGTTGCTTTAACGTTACGGTTATCGCCGCTGGAAATATGTTTTTATGTATTTACCCGACCACAACGCAACAAGTAGAGTGTGACATAAGGTCAGTTTTGCGCGGGGTAAATCTGGTTTGAATTCAGTTTTCCTTCACGAAATGAAAGCTAAAGAACACAGTCAGCCCTACCATTTACCTGTAGGAGGAGATATTGTGTTTTTGATATTTAATTTCCATTTTGTAGTGGTATATTTAATTTGTTTTTTATGTGGTTGCGTATTCGCACAATTAGAAGGTCGTCATTTATAGCGATGGGTATAACATTATTATTACTATTATTATTGGGGTTTTGGTTAAAGGTTTAAGTTGGTTTTGCGTTGGTTATGTTGGTTTTACGTTGTTTGCGTTGGTATTTCGTTGGTAGCGTTGGTATTTCGTTGGTTACGTTGGTATTTCGTTGGTAGCGTTGGTATTTCGTTGGTTACGTTGGTATTTCGTTGGTAGTTATCCCCTCGCTAAATGCTGATGGAAAATAAAGGTGGTGGAGAAGAACGAAGATGTCGTTAGGTTTTAAAGGAAGGTTTTAATGACAGCATGAAGTAAGGGGTTTACGCTGGTATGCTGCGAGGTTTCGTAGTAAGGAAAGAAGGTAGGAAGTTGTTAGAGTGTATCATCTAATTTGTTTTTAACTAGAATCACTTGGTCTAGAAGAATAGACCCAAGGGATCCATAAATTAGATGGCTCTCCTCATAATGGTTGATGCGGCTACTGCTATTCAGGAACAGACGAATAGACACCCGTTCCCTTTGAGGATTTATAAGCGAGAGAGAGATTCGCAGGCTTTCTTCAATTTTTAGTGCAAGGAAATATGGTTCGGGTTGAATAGGACAGGTCATCCTGATTGGGTGAGAATGTTCGGCGACTCTAACGGTCAAATTAAATTACACGACAAACAAAAATTCAAGTTTCTTTCTGCTACATACCCATAGCAGATGGGAGAAGAGATGGGTTCCCGTCTTTCTTCAGGGCATTAACGCGAGATGAAACGCATATAGTCCTGTCCAGGATTTGAACTCGTGTCGCTGAATTCATTTTCACCGATGCTGACCGTTATGCTGAGCGCTCCCGCAAATCGTCGCGGGAAATTGACTCAGTAAGGTGAGTTCAAACCCTGAAGAAGGCAGTTTGCGTATGGCTACGAGTTAATGCTCCTGGAAAGGCACGAACCCATCTCTTTTCAATGTACCCTAGCTGTGGATAAATAGTAGTGCAGACTGGTCTCTTTACCATCAGTACAGCAACTGGATTAGGAGAAGGAAAATTTTGAATTCAATCCAGCTGTGTTTTGCTCAGAAATTACCATGCGTCGAATTCTCTCCTTGGCTGAAAGTTGGGGTGAATATTTATCCACAAAAATCGGATTATTATCATGTAGAATCTTCTCTGAGCATTTTCGTCTCTATTGCAAAGGTCACGATGCAGATTCAGATTTTGGTTCCCATAACGTTTGCAAATTGTTTCAGCAGGGTGCAGTTACTAGGTTGTCAAGAAGATGAACACAAGCATGAATATCCGAAGACGTTCAAATGCCGGTTTGTTTAGTCTGAAGCAACCCCAAGGCCGACACCAAGACTACGGTGCAGCTGGTCTGAGAGCTTCTGTTCGCAGATGACGGCCACATTAGATGACCCCACACCCACTGAACCTTCATAATCAGCCGCCTACTCCTTCAGGCGTTCTGCAAGAACTTTCCCGTCCCGTGTGCTACTCGTCTGTCATCGGCGCACCGACAGCGAACGCGAACCTCCTCCCCCCACTTAAATCTTCGTTCACCAAATAAAGACATTAGGAAATGTCAATGTGTGTAGGGAGGAAGATTTACTTGTTTGTTATCACTAATGTTGTTATAATTATTTCATACACGCTGAATTTTCACAGCTGGGGATTCTTGTTGAAAACCAAGTGACAACAAGTATCTCCAATACTCCAACACTCTCCTCAGTATTCTAGCTGATTTTAATAATGCTGTCATCTAGATGATTTCGATTCTTCCTCGGATTTTTAATTAACATCAGCGGTTGGTTGGTTGGTTGGTTCAGTTTTATTGCATATCAACCTTCGTAGTTTATTTAATGCCAAATCCATTTTTATGCAAATAAACAGTTCTATTTCAAACAATTCAGTTTTGCATAAGTACACAGTTTAATAGTCAAAAAGATTTCTATCTCAAGCTATTCAATTTAGTCAATCAGTTCTAGTTCAAACAATTTAGTTTAGTATGACTATAGTTAGTGTTTACACACATTTTAATATCAAAACAGTTCTATTTCGAACAATTCAGTTTAGCGTAGTACTGTTTCAATCTCAAAAACAGTTTTATTTCAGGCAATTCAATTTAACATAAGTATGCAGTTTAGTTCTATTTAACCCTTAGATAGGGTCCTATCAGGGTCTACCACTCCAGGCCAGGGTGGACCTAGGAGCAATGGCAAGAAAGGGATGCTCCGCATTCCCCAAAGCTCCAGTATAACTGGAGCCTTATATTCAGAATTGTTTAGTTTTATATCCAGGCCACTCGCTGGTGGTGGGGGTCTTACTCCTCTGCAGAGGAGCAGTCGGTGTATTATACAGTCCGAGCCGACTGGGCAATAACACCGGTAATTTCTATGGGTCAGATCAATACGTTTGGTTGTAGTTATCGCCAGTGATCAAGTGACAGCAAGTCACCTCTACAGTCCAGCAACCCAATCAGTATTCTGATTTATTTTAGTATGCTATAATAAAGATGGTTTGTATTCTTTTTTGAATTTCCACTAGTCAAAAGAGCCTTTTAGTGACCAGTACCGGTAAATAGAGAGCAAATCTCCTCAATACCCCAGGACTCTATTCAGTAGTTTGGCAGATTTTATTTATGTAAGTAAAGTTAGTGACCGTAGTCGAGGGTGACCCAAAGGCTCGCTTTTCATTAGCTACTCCATTTTACACCACTTTTCCCTTGATCCGTACATTATAATGCTGAGTATTTAAAAAGGCCGCGTCAGTAGCATTCTTTGAGTATTTGGAGTGATTGAACCCCGGTCTCCCGGACCATTGACAAACACTCTAACCACTTTCGATTCTTCATCTTTTTTCCAACTTGTATCAGTGTTTTCTGGTGATCATCTTTGCTGAACGAGTGTCGTTAACAATCCTCAACTGTTCAGCACCATCCGCAGTATTCTTACTGTTTTTAGCAGTAGTTTCAAATCTTTTTCAGCTTGATGTCTTAACATGGTGTTTTCACACATTGGACGCCAGTTGCCTACAAGTAACAACAATACTCCTCAATACATCTGCAACTCTCCTCAGTATTCTAGTTAGCTACAAAGTTATAAATATTCTGGCTCACAGCCCTCAGCTCACAGTATCAGCTGTAATTAACTGGTTACCCACCTTTGTATTGAATAGGTTCACCGCTGCTTAACTTCGGTAATCTGGCAGAAACATTTGCTTTAATTGCTACTTGACTTTAAGCCATTATTCTAAATAATGTAACTGATTTCGGAAATGTTCCCAAAGATTCCGTTTAGTTTAAGTTCTTCTCTTTATAAAATTCTTTATAAAAATCATTCACACAATAATCCAGTGCTTTTCAACAAGGAGTCGTGACTCACTTATATGTGTAACAGTGAGTTGCTAAGTGTGTCGCGAGATCGTAAAAATTAAATCTTAATCTTAAATTAAAAAAGAACAATTCGGTTGTTCTGTCTTTGAGGCTTAAAATATGCTGATTGTATCTCCTGAAGAGGAATACCCCCCCCCCCAAAAAAAAAGACATATCTTGAGTATGAATTTAAACTGCATCTTGTTCAGGAGATTTGGGAAGTGTCAATACTCTCAGGGCCTCTCTGACTCGGAGTGGCAGCACCATGTTATCGTCCTATCAAAGAGCCAAACAGATTTGTTTAAAAAATTATTCGTTTTAATAGGACTATGAACGTACAATGAACCTCTCCACTTAAAATAACCCCAAGAGCGTTGACATGCCGTTAAAATCAATCAATTAATCAATAGATACGTACTTTGCTTTTTTGCGTCGGGTTTTTTATTTTATATTCAAATCTCGTGCTATAAGAATCTCAACTTGCAAATTTTCCATCTGTATTATAATTCTTTTTGACCGTTCGTGCTTCTGTTCGCAAGTAACGCTCATCCTCATAAACCTCCCTTAAGCCAAGTGGAATTTCTTTCCCCCACCCCTCAATCAATTGGCATATTCTTCTACATAGACCCTATTTACCCAACCCCTCCGCTCGGGCAGGATATGACACAAGGTCAATTTTTTAAGCGGAGTTTAGCAGGTTTGAATTCAGAGTTTTCCTTCTCCTAGACTAGTTGCCTCACCAAGGCTGAAGAACCCAGTCTGCCCTGAAGGGAGAATAATTGAATTCATACCTTTTCCAAGGGTATTAGTGCTATGTGAAATGCAATCAGTCTTGTCCAGGAATTGAACTGGTATCGCCGTGTCCATATCCTGTGACGATAACCATTACACCACGGGCACCTCCATATTCTTCTACATAGACGTTACTTCATCGGATTAAACATTTTGCTCAACTCCGACGGAATTGCGCTGTCCTTACTTCATCTATCCTCACTAAGTAACTTCGTAAACATGAATTATCATATTTACCGACACCTCCACTCGGGTAGGATATGACACAAGGTCAATTTTACAGCGGAGTTTAACAGGTTTGAATTCAGAGTTTTCCTTCTCCTAGACTAGTTGCCTCACCAAGGCCGAAGAACCCAGTCTGTCCTACTATTTACCCATAGCTGGAGGGAGAATAATTGAATTCGTACCTTTCCCAAGGGTATTAGTGCTATGTGAAATGCAGTCAGGATTTGAACTCGTGTCGCCGTATCCATTTCCTACTACGATAACCATTACACCACGGCACCTCCCAAATCGTAAACATGAATTATTGTATATTGGTTTGCTAAACATCTGATGACCTCCGAGAATCCGAAAAGCTCGGATGTTCTGATAAGTTCCAACAATGTCGAAGGTTGAAAAGTAAAAAAAAAAAAAAGCGAGCAACGAAGATTCCGCGGAAATAGTCATATCGAGACCCATAAAATAGAATACTTCACTTTATATTAATTTTGTAGTTTCTTCTTTCTTTCTTTGTTTTTTCAATGGCATTTCAACCTTTGTAGGTACTATTTACCAACCCCTCCGCTCGGGCAGGATATGACACAAGGTCAATTTTTAAGCGGAGTTTAACATGTTTGAATTCAGAGTTTTCCTTCTCCTAGACTAGTTGCCTCAACAAGGCTGAAGAACCTAGTCCGTCCTACTATTTACCCATAGCTGGAGGGAGAATAAGGGGGTTCATACCTTTCCCAAGGGTATTTGCCCGAAAGTGAACGTAATAGTTCGACTGGAGTACGAACTCGCGTACTACGATTCCGCAGTTCATCGCTTTAACCATTACACCACGAGGACACCTTTGTAGGTTATTCAATGCCAAAGCTATTCTCCTAGAAGAACAGTAATGGTACTATTTAACCCATAGCTAGGAGGATAAGGGGGTTCATACCTTTCCCAAGGGTATTTGCCCGAAAGTGAACGTAATAGCGCGTCTAGAGTAATGAACTGGTTAACTACGATTCCGCAGCCAATTGCTTTAACCATTACACCACGAGGACATCCCGATCCTGTAGTTCCGGTAGAATTGAATCTTAATAAATTAGTTCATTTTGTTATATAATGATTGTTGTTGGCATGGATTTTGGGTTCGTTCCTGATGACCCCGTGAGGTTTGACAAGCTTTCACGTTGTGATTAGTAAACCGGGGGTGGCAGTGCGTCGGGGAAGGCTGTTCGAGCAGGTGTGTAACCGGAAGGAGACCACGTGATATGAGGACCACGCGGTCAGATTTCGATAGTCAGTCCAGAGAATTGAAAGCCGAGCCAGGGATACGCAGCTGATCAGAGGCGATAGGTCGTCACTGACGATACGACTTTCAAGGGGGTGCAAGCGTTGGCACCCCTTGGCTACAGGAAGTAGATATGGGACAAGAAGAAGTCCTCTCTCTTAGTATATATATATCTCTCTCTCTCTCTCTCAAACTTACAACAAACTGTGGGCCCCTTTCGAGAATAAAACGAGAGAGAGAGAGAGAGAGAGAGAGATTTTCATAAAGAAGTATGTTTCGTTTGTTCATTGAGGTTCGTTCTTTATCTTTGATTATGTTCTTGGTCGGGTCTATGAGAAGAATATAACAATTTTTGTATTATTTATTTCAAAGAAAACAATATGTTTTATATCTAATAAAATTGCAAATCATCGTTTTATTAATGTTTTCGCTCCATATTTCCATGGGTCTTCTTAGTTAATACAAAAAAGATAAATTAATAAAATTTTATCGAAAATTTTCACATCGATATTGTATATTTTAGTCAAATAAAATCTATTACTTTTGAACTTAAATGCATTATTTGCAATCGAATTCGTTACATTTTTAACATCAAATAGAATAATCCAAAATTGCTGTAGTATCTTTTGTAAAAAAACATAATAAACCTTTGATTGTGGTGTCCTGTAGATTCAGCAAAGGGAGGTAGAGTATATGAGGCCAGAGAAAAGATGAAAATTCTTGAAAGTAGTGTCGGGCAGCTCCTCTTGAAGGTTATATAAATGCCATGCCCCATAGTACTCCTTTGTGTTCTTTCGTATTCTGATTTTTTTGCGAAGATTTACCTAGTCAAGCACACAGGCCTCATGTCACCTACAATACCGATAGTAACTAACTGGTCAACAATTTGAATAGTGAGCAAGCTCTTTGTTGCTTAATTTCAGATTTCACGCGAGAACATGTACTGTGGGGTCATTCTCCTCTGTATTTTTGTTGAACTTAGAAAAAGTGTCGTTTTGATATCTTGAAAGTTTTTTTCGGGGTTCCAATCTTAATTTGGTTTGTTTGGTTAAGTTTTATGGCATTTCAAACACTGTGGATTATTTAATGCCAAATCCTGTTTTCACATATTTATTAAATAATGATTTGTAAACACATTTTGCATATACTCACAGTTAAAGGATCAAACAGTTCTATTTCTAACAATTCAGTTTAGAATAAGTCAAAAAAGTTAAATTGTTTCAAGTATTGCTATGTATCTCCAACAATTCAATTAAACATCAGAAATTTGTTTACACACAGTTAACGTTCAATCAGTTCTACTTCAAACAATTCAATCTAGCATAAGTCATTTGTTTACGCACAGTTTAAAAGTCAAACAGTTCTATTTGATCCATTGAGAGGAACCTATTTGGTGCTACCACTTCCAGGCCAGAGTAAACCTGGGAGAGATGGCAATGAGGGGGTGCTCCGCATTCCCTAAAGCTCCAGCAATCCTGGAGCCTCACCATCAGATTGTTTAATGGCATATCCAGGATACTCGTTGCAGTGATGCATTAGGTGTATTCTGAAGCCCCAGATGACTCGGCTGTATCTCAGTTTTAAAGATTAAACAAAGAGATTTCTCGTTGTAGGTATTGATTGCCCCCCCACCTCTCTTTGAATATTATCGCTTATACTCGCATATAATGAGACTTTCTGAGACTTAAATACTACCCTAATATTAGGGAATTACACCATACACTAGATACAAACTCTGTGTGTGTGTGTGTGTGTGTGTGTGTGTGTGTGTGTGTGTGTGTCTTAGTCAGTCTATGTCTGTGTGCGCCTCTGTGTATTTGTGTCTGCGTCTGAGTGTCTCTGTGTGTCTGTATGTGTGTGTCTATGTACGTGTGTGTGTGCTTGTGTGTGTGTCGGTGTTTTTCTGTGACTCTGTCTCTCCCCCCCCCTCTCTCTCTCTCTCTGGGTCTGTACGTCTATTTATGTGTCTGTGTGTCTATGTGTGTGTGTGTGTGTCTATGTGTGTGTGTGTGTGTGTGTGTGTGTTTCTCTTAGTCAGTCTATATCTGTGTGTGCCTCTGTGTATTTGTGTCTGCGTCTGAGTGTCTCGGTGTGTCTGTATGTGTGTGTCTATGTGCGTGTGTGTGTGTGTGTGCTTGTGTGTGTGTCGGTTTTTTTCTGTGAATCTGTCTCTGTTTCTCTCTCTCTCTCTCTCTCTCTCTCTCTCTCTATCTGTGGGTCTGTACGTCTATGTATATGTCTGTGTGTCTATGTGTGTGTGTCTGTCTGTCGGTCTACGTCTGTGAGTGTGTCTATATCTATGTATATGTATGTGTGTGTTTCCGTATGTCTATGTGAATGTCAATGTGTCTATGTGTATGTGTATGTGTGTCAGTGCGTATGCGTGTGTGTCTGTGTGTCTATGTATGTGTCTATCAGTGCGCGTGCGTGCGTGCGTGTGTGTGTCCGTGAGTTTGAAAATAGCTGGACAAGTTGAGGCCTAGAATAACTGATACGCCGACAATTTCCAACTGTGAAGGTAAATTGTCCCGGATCTTATCGGATGATAGAAGAATACATACGTTAACTGCTAGACACCTCAATTCTTCAGCATCCTCCTCGCTATAATAAAGTTTTCTGTACTGACAAAACTTTCTTAAAATTCCTCGTCGATCATTTCTTCTTGCAAGAATCTTCGGAACCATTTTTAGAGCATCAACCATTTTCACTGCCGTCACTGTCTTTCTGTTTTGGTTTTTGGGGAGTGTTGGGGTTGTTTTCTTTTTTTTTTTTTTTTTTTTTTTTTCATTTTTCTTCTTTTTCAAAAAGTCCACTAGATTGAACCGAATATCTATTTGGATTGCTTCGTTCCTTTTTTCTTACTTTCTTTCGCTTTTTAACTTGATCTTTCTTTCTTTTTTTTTGATACCTTCTTTCTTTGATTTGGTCTTCTCTCTTCCGTTTTTCTTTACTCTTTCTGTTTTTCGTTTTCTTTTTTCGCTTTCCTGTTTTTTTCTTCGTCTTTGATCTTGTATTCTATTATTCTGCGTTTTTCTTTTTTCTTTTATCTTTTTTTTTTCATTTTGCCATATTTTTTTTCTTTCTTTTTCTTTTTTCTTTCTTTCTCTTTTTTTAAATTTTTTCTTTTCTTTTCTTTTTCTTTTTATTTTTGGCTGCATTTTTCGTGTTAACTTCTTTGTTTATCTTTTCTTTTCTTTTCTTTTATATTTTCTATTTCTTATGTTTAAATTTTTCATCATTTTCATTATCATTTTATTATTTCTATTCTACACTTTCCTTCTTGCGTCTTTCATTCTTTTGTCTTTTGTTTGTTTGTTTTTTGTTTTTAGTTTTTTCACTCCTCGTTTTTTTTTTTTAACTTAACTTTTCTTTCATTTCTCTTTATTTTGCTTTTCTTTCTGTCTTTTTTTCTTTCTTTCTTTCGTTCTACTTCGTATCTTTTATATTTCTTTCATTCGTTCTTCCTACACTTAAGTTTCTTTCTTTCTTCTTTGCCACTTTTATATTTCTTTCATTCGTTTTTTTCATACCTGAAGATGTCTTTCTTTCTTTCTTTCTTTCTTTCTTTCTATCTTTCTTTCAGTCTATTTTTCAACTTCAATTTGCAATTTTTCTTCCCTCTTTCATTTTTATTTTTTGTTTTCTTCATTCATTTCTTTTTCATTTTCTTTGTTTTTTCTTCCTTTTTCCTCCTTTTTTTCGCTTATTCTTTCTTGTTTGTTTTTTTTATATTTTTCTCCTTTCTTACTTTCTTCTTTTATGATTTTTCTCAGTTTTTTATGTTTTCTCTTTTTGTCTACTGTTTTTTTAATTTTTTATCTTCTTCGCGTTTTCGTTTTTCATTTTATTTTTTCTTTCTTTCTCAATTATTTCATTTTTACTTTCTTCTTTTCTTTTATTCTCGTTTCTCATTTCTCTCTTTCTTTCTGTCAGTTTTATTCCATTTTCTATTTCTATCTTTTTTCAACTTTTCTTTCTTTTTTATCTTCTTCGTTTTCTTTTTTCTTTCTTCCTCTTTCCTTTCTTTTTTTCTTTCTTTCTTTGTAATTACTTTCACAGACTATTTCTTTCGAATTTTCATTTTGTGGAAGGTGAAATTTGTCTCTCTTTTTCTTGTCTTCATTTATTTGATCTTCTCCCGTTCTTTCTTTCTTTCTTTCTTTCTTTCTTTCTTTCTTTTAGGCTATGTGTCTGTCTGTCTCAGTTTATTCTTTCATTGGCAATTTCCTTTATCTTTATTTCTACCACCTTTTTCCTCCTTTTTTCTTCTCTTTCTTTTTCCTTCCTTTGTTCTTCTTTTCTTTTTCATTTCATCCTTCCTTTTTCGTTCCTCTTTTCTTCTATTCTTTCTGTCTGCATTTTCGCTTTTGTTTTCTCTTTCTTTCTTTCTTTCTTTCTTTCTTTTCTTTCATTCTTTCTTTCTTTTCTTTCTTTCTTTCTTTAAGTCTTATTTATTCCTTCGTTCTTTCTTATTTTCTTTTCCTTTTTCCTTTCCATTTCTTTTTCTTTTCTTTTATTCTTTCGTCTTTTTCTCATTTCTTCTTTCTTTCTTTCTTTAAGTCTTATTTATTCCTTCGTTCTTTCTTATTTTCTTTTCCTTTTTCCTTTCCTTTTCTTTTTCTTTTCTTTTATTCTTTCGTCTTTTTCTCATTTCTTCTTTTCTTTCTTTTTTTCTTTCTTTCTTTTCTTTCATTCTTTCTTTCTTTTCTTTCTTTCTTTCTTTCTTTAAGTCTTATTTATTCCTTCGTTCTTTCTTATTTTCTTTTCCTTTTTCCTTTCCTTTTCTTTTTCTTTTCTTTTATTCTTTCGTCTTTTTCTCATTACTTCTTTTCTTTCTTTCTTTCTTTCTTTTCTTTCTTTCTTTCTTTCTTTCTTTAAGTCTTATTTATTCCTTCGTTCTTTCTTATTTCTTTTCCTTTTTCCATTCCTTTTCTTTTTTTCTTTTCTTTTATCCTTTCGTCTTTTTCTCATTTCTTTCTTTCTTTCTTTCTTTCTTTCTCAGGGCAATGAGTAAGGACCCTTATTTTTTTATCTGCCAGTAACGTGCCACAATCAAGACGATTACAATCCGACCCCATCATGACACTGTAACTCCTCCCCCGGGGGCTGGCATTTCTACCCTCATCAACCACCACTTTCGAGATCCAGTGTCCTCTAAAATCTCGTTTCTATCGTTCAACCGATGATTAGAGACAGACAAGGGTGGGTGTCGGGGATAGAGGGGGGTGCGGATGAGGAAGGTGAAAAGAACTCCAGGGACCATCCCTATCTATCTACAGGCTACAAATGTCTTTCTGTGGAATGTCGCGAGCACGCATGCGCACATGAAACCATATTCGTGAGGGGAAATAAGAGTATTTTCATAAAATCTTCTGGGTTATAATGATATGAAATACATATATGTGTACTGAGACAATCACAGACAAACGTATCGAAATAAACACCCATCAACATACACAGGAAGTGAAAAGAATTTCAATTATTTCCTTGATTTACTTGTCTGTCCTCTTTTGGAGATAATTCTCTAATTTCATTTTTTGTCTCAATTGTCGAGCTTTTTTTTTTTTATTCTGTATTGCATATTTCTTTTTTTATCACTTGGTCGTTTATTATTTTTCTAAGCTTTTTATTTTTCGATTATATTTCATTCTCATATTTTATTTGCCCAGTCGGTTGAGACAGTAGAATACACCGACGGCACCTCTGCAAAGGGGTACCCCCCCCCAACGAGTGTCCTGGATATGACACTAAACAATCTGATGGTGAGATTCCACTAATGCCAGAGCTTTATGGAATGCGGAGTGCTCCTTCATTGCCATCGCTCCCAGGTCCACTCTGGCCCGGAGTGGTATCACCTGATAGGATCCCATCTATGGGTCAAATAGCACAAAACTATGTACTTATGCTAAACAGAATAGCTTGAAATAGAACTGTTTGTAAACAAAAACTATAGTTATACTAAACTGAATTGTTTGAAATTTAATTCGGCGTTAAATGACCCAAAAGGGTTTATACGCTGTAAAACAAAACAACCAACCGGCCGACTAGAATTCTATTGTGGTCAGTTCAAGCAAACGAATGACACAAAGTATTCTCAATACTCCAGCACCCTCCTTAGTATTCTAATGGATATTAGTAATTCTGCAACCGTTTTTTTTATCACTTTTCTTTCTTGTTCGTTTATTTTTTCTATAAGCTTTTTATTTTTCGATTATATTTCATTCTCACATCAGAAGTCTATAGCGGTCAGTGCTCACGAAAGAATGACTGAAAGTTTTCTCAATACTCCAGCATCCTCCTCGGTATTCTTACCTATTTTCAGTAATTCTATCCTCTGGATGGTTTCGATTCTTCCACGGATTTACAATTCCTATTAGAAATTTCTGGTGGTCATTATTGGTAAACAAATGACCGCAAGTCTCCCTAATACACAAGCACTCTCCTCAGTATCCTTACTGATTTTAGTAATTTTGTCATTTGAATAGATTTGGTTATAAATCAGATTCCCAATTCATATCAGAGCCTTCTGATTTATTTGTTTTGCTTTTGTTGCTTAATGGGATATCAACCTTCTTGGGTTATTTAATGCCAAATCCGTTCTTCTACAAGAACAGTAACGGTGCTATTTAACCCATAGCTTGAAGGATAAGACGGTTCATACCTTTCCCGCGGGTATTTATCCGAAAGTGAACGAAATAGCGCGACTGGGGTTCGAACTTGCTTACTATCATTCTACAGTCCAGCGCTTTAACCAATAAACCACGACGACACCCCAGCTTTTTGGTGGTTATCTCTGGTGAACCAGTATCAGCATGTTTTCTAAACACACCAGCACTCTCCTCAGTATTGTTATTTCAATTATTTTGATACCTCATTGGTTTAGATACTTCCCCAAATTTCTAATTCAATTCAAAGCTTTCTGAGGGTCACCATTGGTGAACAAGTGACAACAAGCCTTTAGAGATGTCCTCAGGACATCTCTAAAGGCTTGTTGTCTCCAATATCCTTGTAATTTATGTTGAACGGATGGTTTCGATTCTTCTTCAATTTCAATACTTTCCCTTTTTAGGACTCTAAATAGAATTTTCACATATTCGTATCTGCTAGCTATGGATCTAGCAAAAGAGATATCTTTTCAAATTCCCCCCTCCAATTAACAGGGCTTAGAATACACTTTCGGTATCTCAGTAAGAAGGATTAGATTTCCCTAAAATGGGAGTTTCTAGGGTATAATACTAATGCTTTTAATGGTGAGACTTAAGTTCTGAAGATCTGGGGAGTGTGAAGGTATTTCTTCATTGCCATTAATCGAAGGTTCCCTTCGACCTTTTTGAAAATTATTTATATTAGATAGGAATATTTCATATCCTAAAGCAGCGAATTATAGTTTCTTGCAGTTATAAGGGTTTATTAAAGATTATTAGTTAACTGAAATGGAGTGGAGGTGCCCGTGGTGTAATGGTTATCGTCGTAGGAAATGGACACGGTGACTCGAGTTCAAATCCTGGACGAGACTGATTGCATTTCACATAGCACTAATACCCTTGGGAAAGGTATGAATACAATTAATCTCCCTCCAGCTATGGGTAAATAGTAGGACAGACTGTGTTCTTCAGCCTTGGTGAGGCAACTAGTCTAGGAGAAGGAAAACTCTGAATTCAAACCTGTTAAACTCATCTTAAAAATTGACCTTGTCTTATATCCTGCCCGAGCGGAGGGGTTGGTAAATATGATTAAGACAAGAATATTTAATATCATATAACTGTGTACAGAAAGCTCTTTAAAAAATAGCTATACAAAAATATACACATATATGTACACTGAATGCAATTCCCTAATCTCAAAGCATAAAATAACTCTAGGCGGGGTAAGCCCCCCCCCCCCCCAACGAGTGTTGTGGATATGACACTAAACAATGTGGTGGTTTGAGGAATCAGAGCACCTCTTTTTTGCCATCGCTCCCTGGTCCACTCTGGCCTTGAGTAGTAGCATCTGATAGGGCCTATCTATGGGTAAAATAGAACTAAACTGTGTACTTACGCTAAACTGAATTGCTTGAAATAGAACTGTTTTGACATGTAAACAGCGTACTCAAGATAAACTGAATAGTTCGAAATAGAACTGTTTTGACATTTAACTGTGTGTAAAGAAAATTGCTTCAATCAGAATTGTTTGACTAAACTGAATGACTTGAAATAGGAATGTTTTTGACAGTCAAACTGTGTACTCATGCTAAACTGAATTGTTTGAAATAGAGCTGTTTATTTGTATAAAAATCAGTTTATTAGCGTCTATGTAGTGTATATCCATATTGCAGTATCGACACCACCGCTGCATGGAAAAAACTGCATTTTATTTTATTGGTCAGGTCGTAGCAGTCCATACCTTTCCTAGTCGCGTGTTGATGTCATTCTCGTTTGACAAGACAGTGCTTCCGAGGTAAGTGAACTTGTCAACTAGTTTCAAAGGCCCAAATTTTCATGTGGAAATGTCGACTCTTCGATTAAAACACATATATTCTTTTTTGGCAACGTTGACATGGGGGCTTATGCCACCTGCTGCTTGTTCCAGACTATGTAGCAGGGTTCCGGCTTGGGCGGGTGTACTTGCTAGATGTACCATGTCATCTGCGTAGTCCGCGTCCGTAATAGTTTCTGTAGCTATCTTCTGCTTTTTTCCTTTGCCAACTTGAAACCGTTTTCTTTCATTAAATCTATAGATGTTCTAAGCACATTGTCTATATATATATATATATATATATATATATATATATTGAGAGCGAGACACAGAGAGAGAGAGAGAGAGAGAGAGAGAGAGAGAGAGAGAGAGAAGGGGATATAGATATAAAGATGATAGAAAAATAGAGAAATTCTGAATTTCTTGAAACATGAAAATCAATGTTATATGTCCATTAGAGTCACCTTGTCATTTTTTAACATACTCGGAGGAAAAAATCAAAATTAATTTTGCTGATGTTTTTGTATATTCTAAATATCTCCAAAAACATTCGCAAAATCCATTATATAAATATATATATATATATATATATATATATTGTAAATAAACCGGAAATATATGCCTACCGACTCTCGCGAAGGAGCTAACGCTTGTCACCCCCATAATGCAAATCTCTTCAAACGAACTGAGCACTCCGGTCTCCGTTAGCGTAAATGTAAAAAAAAATTAATGCAAATACGCTAAATTCCCTTCCTTACGTTGAAGCTGCTGATGGCTGTAAGGTTATGAAATCAGGCTAACATAAAGTTTGCCGGGTTTAAATACCAGTTTGTGGTATCTTGAATGTGTAGCCACAAAGATGAGTCGTGATACAACGAAAAAGTCTGTCTGAAGATGAAAATGTATATACAAAAATCCTAACACTCACTTTCTTCTGATTGTCGCAGGAAGTGTCAAATATCATATATATATATATATATATATAAGTCTGTGTGGTTGGGGATCCTTTGATGGAAGGTGGCCCAAATATGGCAAAATGCCGATTGGTATACATAGATATCTTTTATCCAAATCCAAGTCAGTCAATGGTGGGAAATTCTATTTTTGGATTTTCTTTCTTTAATATCCATGCAATTCAAAATCCAATTGAGAAAAATTCTCATCGTTTCTTTGTCTGAAGCACGAACAAATATGAGTGATTTTTAAAGGTTCTTCTTTTATATATATATATATATATATAAGTAATCAATTTTTTTTGAAAACTATTCGATAATTCTATTCGTGTGAAAAACCCAGATAGTACAAATTGCAAAGAAAATATTGCACAAACTGAACTGGTATCCAGGAAAAAATTCGATAAAAAAAAAGAAAATAGAAAAAGCATACGTGGCACATGAAAATAATCAACCATTATCGTAATGCCTAGTCAAAAGAAAAAAACACCGACAGAATTCCTTAAGTTAAACTTAAACTAAGTTGAGCGAATATGAATTCCTACAGGGTTAGAAAAATATCTACCTAGGTTACTCCTAATCGGATCATTAGGACATTTCCGATATATATATATATATATATATATATATATATATATATATATATATATATATGTATGTGTGTGTGTGTGTGTGTGTGTGTGTGTGTATGTGTGTGCCTGGCTGGGTTTTATGGCATATCAACCATTGTCAGTTATTTAATGCCAAATCCATTTTTATTCAAATAATCAGTTCTATTTTAAACAATTCAGTTAAGCATGAGTACACAGTTTAATTGTCAAAAACAATTCTATTTCAAGCTATTCAATTTAATCAAACAGTTCTAATTCAACAATTTCCGTTTAGTATGAATTTAGTATTTCGTTTACACACAGTTAAATGGCAAAACAGTTCTATATTAAACAATTCAGTTTAGCGTAAGTGCAGTTTCAATGTTAAAAACAGTTCCATTTCTAACAATTCAGTTTAGCATAAGTACGCAGTTTAGTTCTATTTAACGCATAGATAGTGCCCTTTCAGGCACTGCCACTCCGGACCAGAGTAGACCTGGAAGCTACGGCAATGAAGGGTTACTCCATATTCCCCAAATCTCCAGTATTACAGGAACTCCACCATCATATAACCAAGACACTCGTTTGGTGGGAGGCTTACCTGTATTCTACAGACCTTGCCGATTGGGCAAATATGTGTTAGTATATATTTGTATAAATGTAAAATAACGGAATTTGGCAACATTTTGATATGTATAATAATGGATAGCGTAGTCACGGAGTCAGCAGTATTTATTAACCGTTAGTTTCACGCCTATGCAATCATCAGATCAAGTCTACATTCTCCTAACTTTTCTTCAAACTCTCTTTTACTTTCTTCCTTTCTATTTTCTTTCTTTCTGACTTTTTCTTTCTTTCATTTATTTGTTTTTCTTTCTTTTTTCGCTTTTTCTCTCTCTTTCTCTCTCTCTCTATCACTCTTTCTTTTTATTTTTCTTTATTATTCTTTCCCTTTTTTCCTGTTTCTCTTCTTTCGACTAATTCTTTTCTTTCTTTTCTTTCTTTAAACTTTCTTTTTTTTTTCTTTTATATATTCATTTATTTACCTTTCCAACTTTCTCTTTTTCGCTTTTTCTCTTTCTCTCTCCGTCTCTGTCTCTGTCTCCCTGTCTCTGTGTGTGTCTCTCTCTCATTCATTTTTCTGTTTTGTTCCTTCCATATCTCCTTTTCTCACTCTTTTTTCTCATAATTCTATTTTCTTTCTTTCTTTCTTTCTTTCTTTCTTTCTTTCTTTCTTTCTTTCTTTCTTTCATATTCACTTTATTCATATTCTTAAAAGTTTTCAAGCTCTCAAATTCTTCCTCTCTCCACCTTTCTCTCTCTCTCTCTCTCTCTCTCTCTGGTTTGTCTCTCTTTCTCTAATCGCATTTTCCCCCTCTCTTCATTTGTTTCTCTTACATTCATATCCCTTTTGCTCCCAATTTTTTCTCATCTCTGTTTTCTTTTTTCTTTCCTTCTTTCGTTTGTTTTACAACTCTCCCCCTTCTCTCTCTCTCTCTCTCTTCAATCTTTCTTGCTTTCTTTTTTCAGTCTCTTACACGTCACTTCCATCCTCCTTCATTTTACCTCTTTATCTAGTCCCCACCCTATTCCAAAATGGGCCTCCCTTCCTATGAAATTCCTCGCAGACGCCCTTTCTCCATCTATACTTTTCCAAAAACCCCTTGATTATATCAGACAAAGCCACAGGCCATTGCTCATACTGGCATGAACACCGATATGAATGTGTCTGTCAACCGTTCCGGCTTTCGGTACCCTTCTTTCCGGTGGCCGTGGTCATGAGGACTTCCCGAGTTACTTGCCCTTGTTTTCTGTCTGGCTGCACATTGCTATAAATCGGATATGGAACAGAGATAAAGAATCGAGCCGTTCAGGCAACAAATACGTTCGAACGATGAGGAAGGATAGGGGGAGTAAAAAATACCGAGGATGATGACCCTCCAATTCTCAGGTTCAAGCCTTCCTTGGGCTAAATCACGAAAACACCGACGGCAAATTTCGGGAATTTGATTGTTCTTCTTTGTGCCTTGCTCTCTCTTTTTTTTCCAGCACTATCATTGGCATGGGAATATTCGCGTACACAACATTTTGAGACAACTAAGATTTAATCCATCTTCTATCTATTAACGCACACACACACACACACACGCATACACACACGCATACACACACGCACGCACTATTTCAGGGGGAATTTTTTTACCTTCTTTTTCATTCTATGAGAATTTTTTATAAGTACTCAATATTCGTATAAAGTAAAGCCAAAACTAAAAGATTGATTTTTGGTTGGTTGGTTAGTGGGTTTTATGCCATCTCAACCATTGTAGATTATTTAATACCAAATTGATTTTTATATAAATAATCAGTTCTATTTCAAACAATTCAGTTTAGCATGAGTACACAGTTTAAATTTCAAAAACATTTTTATTTCAAGCTATTCTGTTTAGTCAAACAATTCTAATTTAAAATTTCATTTTAGTATAAATATAGATTTTGTCTCCAAACAGTTAGATGTCAAAACAGTTCGATTTCAAACAATTCAGTTAAGCGTAAGTATAGTTTCAATGTCAAAAACAGTTCCATTTCAAACAACACAATGTAGTATGATTACGCAGAGTAAATGTCAAAACAGTTCTATTCCAAGGAATTCAGTTTACCATAAATGCACAGAATAATTGCATAAGAAATACTTATAAAAATGTTTGATGAGATTTAAGGTATAAACGGGTCACCCATTTCAGGCGAAAATATCAGATTGACTTTTAGTTAATAAAAAGAAAAAAACAGCCATTTTTTAATTAGAGTTACCACCACTTCTGCTACTACTACTATTACAAAATATAATAATAATTATAATAATTAGGTCACGCTACTAGCATGGATTTCCCTGACTCTATCTCTTCGCCCGTGCCTATTGTTCATCACTTCCGGCAGGTCTTCTTGATTACTTCCTGTATGCGTACAAATCTGTTGTATGTAAGTTCTTGTTGGTCGGCCAAAACTGGCACAACCGTGTGAGGTGGGGGGGGCATAGGAGAAAATCATTTCAGAGTTCGTCGTTATTTCGCCAGCATTGTTCCGCACACTTCGTTTCTTTTAGTATAGATGCTTTTAGAGATAGGAAGTACATGGCCGTAAAGTTGCTGTTTCGTGCTATGTTGCTTCCAGGATTTGCTTAATATAACTCATGGTGTAATGGTTATCGTCGTAGGAAATAAACACGGCGACACGAGTTCAAATCCTGGACGAGACTGATTGCATTTCACATAGCACTAATACCCTTGGGAAAGGTATGAATCCAATTATTTTCCCTCCAGCTATGGGTAAATAGAGGACAGACTGTTTTCTTCAGCCTTGGTAAGGCAAATAGTCTAGGAGAAGGAAAACTCTGAATTCAAACCTGTTAAACTCCACTTAAAAATTGACTTTGTGTCATATCCTGCCTGAGCGGAGGGGTCGGTAAATATGATAACTCGTAACATTCTTGTGCAGATCCCGTCTAAGTTTTTCTCTATAAGCTTAGCCAGCATCCATGTGGTGTGTCCATATGATAGAATAGATGCAATCGCTGAATAGAAGAAATTGCGTTTAATTTTATCAGATAGGTCAGACTTCCAAATGACCGATAGATAATAATAATAATAATAATAATAATAATAATAATAAGAAGAAGAAGAAGAAGAAGAAGAAGAAGAAGAAGAAGAACCAATCATATCAAAGCGAGGATAGATAAGACGCAACAAAATAGCAAATGCAGACTATGCGGTGACAGAGATGAAACCATCAATCACATAATAAGCGAATGCAGCAAATTGGCACAGGAGTACAAGGCTAGACACAACTGGGTGGGCAAGGTGATCCACTGGGAAATGGGCAAGAGATTTAAATTTGACCATGCTAACAAATGGTATATGCACAACCCAGCACCTGTCCTCGAAAATGACACGCACAAACTCCCGTGGGACTTTGATATACAAACGGATCACTTAATCTCGGCCCAAAGACCAGACTTTATAATAATCAACAACAAAAAAAAAAAAAGAAAATCTGCAAAATTATCGACTTTGCTGTCCCAGTTGACCACAAAATAAAATTAAAAGAATATGAAAAGTGAGATAAGTACCTCGACCTTGCTAGAGAATTGAAAAAACTATGGAACATGAAGGTGACAATTATACCAATTGTGATTGGTCCTTTTGGCACGGTAACTAAAGGATTATTAAAGGAACTGGAAGATTTGGAAGTTGGCGGCCGAAGGGAGACCATCCAAACAACAGCATTATTGATAATGGCCAGAATACTGAGAAGAGTCCTGGAGACTTGAGGAGACTTGCTGTGACTCAATCTCCAGTGAAAGACCATCAGATGTCGCTGATGTGAAAAACTCTAATGAGTAATAATAATAATGACATAATATTAAGAGAGAAACTGAATCTCTCCATATACGAAAACAACACCGTAAGAACCAATTATATCAAAGTGAGAATACATAAGACACAACAAAACAGCAAATGTAGGTAATGTGGTAATAGAGAGGAATGGATTGATCAAATAATAAGCGAACGTGGCAAATTAGCGCAGAAAGAGTATAAGACTAGACCCGACTGGGCGGGGGTGCTGTAGAGTACACCTATTGCTTTTCTGCAGACGGGCAAGACACCCCCAAACAAGTGGCCCAGTGGGCTGGGGCTGTAGAGTACACCTATTGCTTTTCTGCAGACGGGCAAGACACCCCCAAACAAGTGGCCCAGTGGGCTGGGGCTGTAGAATACACCTATTGCTTTTCTGCAGACGGGCAGACACCCCCAAACAAGTGGCCCAGTGGGCTGGGGCTGTAGAGTACACCAAATTCTTCTCTGTAGAGGGGTAAGACCCCCCCTTACTTAAACCGTGTCCCGGATATGACATTTACACGATCGTCAGGTGGATGTTATGAAAAAAATTCTGTCTTTTTTTTTTGGCGTAAGAAATACTAGTAAAAATGGAACCTTACCATCAGGCTGTTGTCTGATGGTGAGGTTCCAAGAAAGCTGGAGGTTTGGAGAAAGTTGAGTGTCCCTTCTTTACCAACTCTCCCAGGTCTGCTCTGGCCCGGAGTGGGGGCATCTGATAGGGTCCCATCTCTGGTTCAAATAGAACTAAACCGTGTACTTATGCTAAACAGAATTCCTTGAAATAGGACTGTTTTGACATTTAAACTGTGTACTTGTGCTAAGTTGAATCATTTGAAACAGAACTGTTTTTGGATGCTAAACTGGATTTTTTTAAATAAAGTTTTTTTGACATTTAACTGTGTGTAAAGTAAAACTATACTTATACTAAACTGAATTGTTTGAATTAGAACTGTTTGACTAAAATGAATAGCTTGAAATAGATATGTTTTTGACAAGTAAACTGTGTACTAATGTTAAACTGAATTGTTTGAAACAGACTTGATTATTTGTATAAAAATACCAAAGAAAGGTAAACAATTTACATTCGAAAGATGACAGAAACTTTATGTGTCAAGAAAAGAAGGGTGAAGATGTCTCCCCAGTATTGAGGATTGAGTAGTTGTAATAATACAAGAAATCCAGGAATACATACAAAAAGAACAAAGAAAGAAAAACTGTACGGATACTTCAAGCGACAAACTGGCCAGATTACACACGAGAAGACCTGCAAATAGATGAGAAAAACTGAAAACTCAAAAGAAAAAAAATGAGTTTCTTCTAACAGCAGCACACAACACCGCCATAAGGACCAATTATATTATAGTTAAAATCAATTAGAGCAATTCTGAAAGGCTCAAAAAAGAGAGAGGGTGAACTAAAAATTTGAGGGAGAATTAAGACATTTAAAATCGATTAGAATACTAAGAAGAGTCCTGGGTAGATGAGGATATTTGCTGCCTCTCCGATTTCAGTAAAAACGTCTGGCAAAATGAAGTAAAAGGATAATATTTCGTCGTAGCAGTATAGATTTCTGTTTTTGTTTTTGTTTTTGTTTTTCTCTTTCTATTCTATGGTTCTTTTACTTTGTTACGTAATCAATGCTTCTCTTTAAAAATATTCGTCTGCTTAATACCTTCCCGAAATGCATTGCAAACAATTGCATAGGGAACAAACCAAGAATAAGAAAAATAAGATTGCATCAATGAATAGCGCCCGCTTTTATTAACAGTTACCAGGCGGAGAAATTATCCAAGAAATGAATGGAGAGAGAAGGGACATAATAAAAACGATGACTATATATATATATATATATATATATATATATATTAGAAAATATGATACTCTTCTTCTTATTTTATTGCTCTCTCTATTCAGTTGTCGTTGTTATTGTGGACATCATTAGTTCTTTGATAGATTGTTTTCTTTTCAAATCATTTTCTTTTGTCGGATTGTTTTCGCATATATTTCCTTGGAGATGAGAGGATTTTAAGCTTATTTTTCCCGCTTAAATGTTTTATTATATTCTTTTTTTTTTTTTTTTTCGCTATCTGTTTTTTTAAATTCGTCAATAAAAGATTTCGGGTTGTTTTTCATATTGACGCGGTTGTTATTGTTTTGAATGTATTTCAGCAACTCTCTGTCCGGTTATTCTCATTAGAAATCAAGTGACAGCATATCTTTTAAATCTACTTCAGTATCTTTTTCGTGCCCTTGCTCATTACAGAACTTATCATCTTGTGTATTCTTCCGTTCCAGCAAACCACATAGTGAAAGAGAAAGGAAAAGTGAACATTGATCTAGTGGCTAGAATGTTCGCCAATGGTCAGGAAGACCGGGGTTCAATCCCAGGTCGCGTTATACCAAAGACTTTAAATATGGTAACTGATACTTCGTTGCTGAACACTCAGCAATATAAGGTACGTATCAAGGGTCAAGTAGAGCAATTCTGGGAAAGGAGAAGCGCCCTCCCCTACACCTCGGTGCAGTAGCTATTGAAAAGGAAGCCAACTTTTTTACTTTTGCTATGTATATACACACATATATATGCGTATATATATATATATATATATATAGATATATATATATATATATATATATATATATATCAGGTCTTGTACCATAACTAAGCTTTGTAAGTATATATATATGTGTGTGTGTGTGTATGTGTGTATATGTATAGACAAACTAAAAATATTGATTGTCACACGGCTTTCATACAGAAACATTTTCATTAAACAATGAAAAGCGGTCTTTACAGCTGTCTGATGATTGTGTAGTAACGTGAAACTCGAATTACAGAAAAGGCAGTGCAATATCATAAGTTTGTTTTAATTTGTATACCTCTCTGTCGACTGAGCACTGAGAGTTTTCACTTTGTCCTCTGTCATATTCTTATCATACGTAAATCCATACGTGTGTGTGTGTGTGTAACTATTTTTCAACTAGATATTCTTTCCCTAGTTTTACAAAACTCGTGAATTTTTGTACTGCATGATACTATATATATATATATATATATATATATATAATTGTGCGCCAATATATCCGTGAAATGACAGGTAGTTATTAGGCAAAATTTGATTCCTGACACATTGGTAATTGCTGCATTTTGATCTGAAATATTCACTGAATAATATTCAATCTATATGATTAATATGAAACGCTGAATTAAGTGCATTGACAACGAGGTGTATCATAGACACCTGTTGTGTCATCATTATGGTACAAGCTTATTTAATTTCACATCACGTGTGTACGTATCTGCGAACACGTATGTATGATTGCAAAGAGCTTATCCTCAAATGAAATGGGCCCATCATGCAAAGTTCAAATCGTAAACGAAACTGCTTGTATTTCACTTCGTGCTAAAGCCCCTGGGTATGGCATGAATCTATCTCTTCCTGCTTAAGATATTACGTAATAGATAAATCGATAAATGTTGTATAACCACATAATACATAAACAACTATACACGGAAACATAGTCAACAATAATATACGTACATAACACACTTCTTTAGAAAAATATACTGCTCACACTTTATTCGAAAGGGTTGATTTTTATTGCTTGTGAGAGGTGAGTTGGAGACGGAACAGACTGCCACATATTGACCCCAAGTTCCTCTGACTATAGTAGCACTTCTTCCTCATTCTGCTGGGCTGCTCAATCGGGGTCCTGCAGCCCCAAGCCCTCTGTCTGGAGCTGGTTCTCACTCCGCGGGCAACTGCGACTGGAACTGAACAGCAACTCGAACTCCAACTAAATCAAAACGTCAGTAGCACCTGGTTATATAATTGTTTAACGTTCACCTACTTCTTGTGGGCGTCGCATCTGCACCGAATTGAACCCGTCCACAGGTCAAGGTGATAGCCCGATATCTTCGACCGGGTGCACCTGTTATTTACACCGGTACATCTCTCAATTGAAAGCTAGGTCGAGGGCCAATATGTAACAAAAGGGCAACTTATAGAAGTTCGCCTTTTCAGATTGAGTATTGTCAATTATCATTAATTCTTTTACTGATATGTATTTCAACTCGCTTCTCTTGCATTTTATTGCAACTTCCATATATAAAAAAAATAAAAGGGGCTGTCCATAATGCAACAGTATCGTCGTAGGAAATAGAATCGGTGGTCCGAGTTCGAATCAAAGACGAAGCTGTTTGCATTTCACCCCGCGCTAACGCCCTTTGGCAAGGCATAATTCCGTCGCTTCTCTTTCCAGCTATGAGGTATACTGGGCTCTTTTTCCCTGGTAGGGCAACCAATGTTGAAAAAAACCCACTGAAATCGAAATAAAATATTAATGAAATTCTCTGTGAAGAGATAAAATGTCATGTGTGACCCCAAAATGTTGTCCTCACCATTACATCGAAAAGTGGGTCTTATGAAATAATTTATCATCAGCTCTAAAAAAAAAAAAAGAAGTCTGCAGCCATCAAGTAGATTAGAGACTTCTTTTCAAAGGTCCTCGGTGTCTTTGTTTAAAGTGGAAAGAATATTCAGGCAAAATGTTTGGTTTGGTTTGGTTTGTTGGGTTTTATGGCATATCAACCTCTTTAGGTTATTTAATGCCAAATCCATTTTTATGTAAATAATCTGTTCTATTTAAAACAATTCAGTTTAGCATAAGTACACAGTTTAATTGTCAAAAACATTTCCATTTCAAACTATTCAAGCAGTTATATATAACAATTCAGTTGAGTGTAAATACAGTTATTTCAAATAATTCAGTTAAGCATAAGGACGCAGTTTAAATGTAAGTTCGGTTTGATAGTGAAAAACATTTCTATTTCAAGCTATTCAGTTTACTCAAACAATTCAGTTTAGCATAAGTATGCTGCTAGTTATATTTAACCCATAGATAGGGCCCTATTAGTGCTACCAATCCGGGCCAGAGTGGACCTGGGAGTGATGGCAATGAAGGGGTACTCCGCATTTCCCAAAGCTCCAGCATTGTTGGAACCTCACCATGAGATTGTTTAGTGTCATATCCAGGATACTCGTTGAGGTGGGGTCTTACCCATCTGCAGAGAAGCAGTCGGTGTATTCTACAGCGCCAGCCGAATGGGCAACAAGCAAAGTGTAGAAATCCTGCAGAATGTCCATATATCCGTGATATATTCAAGAATATTGGAGAATAACAAAGTGAGCGATTCCAGGACGATATCCTAGACTTAAAACGCCACTCCAAATGAGTAATCAACAAAAACATGGAAGAAGATTATATCTCAAATATCTGATTGAGTAATACATTACCGTCGCAAATCTGGAAAAACTACTGACTTCTAGACATTTTTGTTCATTTTTATATAACTTAAATATAAATTTTGTTTGCATTTTAGTAATTTTTGTTGTTTGAGCTCTGTAGCTGATTTTTAGAACACTGAGGCCAGGGCTTCAACGCAGTTTCTTCCAAGCAGCGGTCGTGTCGATACTGCTATAGGGATGCACTACATTGTCACTAACTTAACGGATGGAGAAAAAGCTTGACGACAAGTAGACAAGAATGCCGCGAATAATTTTGAACAAGTCCTGGAGGCAACACCCCACAAAGCCCGAACTGTACGGCCACCTACCTCCCATCACGAAAACTATCTAAGTTAGACGAACCCGACATGCAGGACACTGCTGGAGAAACAGGGATGAGCTCATAAGTAATGTTTTCCTATGGACCCCCTCACAAGGCCGAGCAAAAGCAGGGCGACCAGCTCGAACCTACATACAGTAGCTCTGTGAGGATACGGGATGTAGCCCTGAGGACCAGCCAGAAGCGTTGAACAATAGGGAGAAGTGGCGAGGGAGGGTCAGAGATATCCGTGCTGACGGCGCGACAAGATGATGATGATGGGAAATATAAATACAAGTACATTTTTATGTTGACTTATTCAGATTTTATATGAATGAAAATGTGCAAATTTTCCCGTTTTAACACAGAAAATAAGTTCATTTCCAAATTTCATTATCCAGGACACAAAAACGAAAGTTGAAGGGAAAATGGTTATTTTCAAAACTTTTACAAGATAAAAAAATTAATAAATGACACATATTTCAGAATTAAAGTTTCTATTTCTTTTTGTTGTTCGAAGCAGAAAAGCGAACTTAGAAGAGAATAAAGGCCACTTTTTATATACTTTTACAATATAATCAATGAAGAAATAATGCTTACAATCCAGGAACAAAATTTGTATTACAGAGCACCATGGATAACTAGTTTTCTCTGTAGCAAAAAGAAAGCTTACAAGCTACTTCAAACCAACGGCTCATCGTACTTTAGTTGATCAAGCAGCTGGTGTGTTAATCAAGGTTACCCAGAGCCAAAGAAACACAAGTTCGAATCTTACCGAAAGCTTATTCTTGATTTTTTCCGATATCTTCGCTGCGTTTTCTCACCGTCGTGGGATTTATCAAATAAAAATCAATCTTATCAAGTAAAATCATCTGTGGCCTTTGTATCCGATTCAACTGAACATTGTAAACTATCTATCACGGGGAAAATAAACTTTATCTCAGGCGAAAAAAAAAACAACAAAAAAACGTCGTAAGAAAATCATGGAAACAGAAAAAGCTTATTTAGGGTGCTGATGTTTCTCAATATTGATGTTTATTCTGTCGTATCGCTTTTAAACTGGAATCGCTTTCTTGCTTATTTTAGATAATAAACAAATGTCGGTACATAACAAGGTCCACTAGCTCTCTCAAGATGGTGGTCCGATGACTTTTTTACAACTTCTAACGACAACTATGTTTTGTTTTTCTTCTTTCTGTATACTGTGAATTCAATCAGTCCTTTGTTGATGAATTTGTTTATGTCTGTTTCTCCTTTCTTTTCTATTTCCTCTATTTTTCATGCCTCTTTTTTTTAAATGTTTCTTCCGCCTTCTCTTTTAAAGAGAGGGAGATTGGGTTTAAATAGTTGAACTGTTAAAAAGCAATTCTGTTATTTTATAAGCAAATATAGAAAAATATCAGCTTTGCTTTATTTACTTCCAATTCAGACAAACCGTTTTACATCTATCTATCTATCTATCTATCTATGTTTTGGTCTGCTTCATTTGTTTGTCAATCTGTCTATATATCACACTCATTTCATCTATCTATCAATCACATTCATTTCATCAATCTATCTATCTATCTATCTAAATTTTGGTCTGCTTCATTTGTTTGTCAGTTTGTCTATATATCACACTCATTTCATCTATCTATCTATCTATCTATCTATCTATCTATCTATCTATCTATCTATCACAGTCTGTTCATATGTATCACTATCTATCTATCTATCTATCTATCTATGTCTTCGTCTGCTTAATCTATCTCTCAATCTATCTATAACACTCATTTTATCTATCTATCTATCTCATTCATTTCATCTATCAATCAATCAATCAATCGAACTATCTATCTATCTATCTATCTATCTATCTATCTATCTATCTATCTATCTATGTCTTTGTCCGCTTCATCTATCTATCTATCTATCTCAGTTTGATCCTATCATTCTCTCTATATCCCCACTGTCGCCTGTGACGGTAGAAAATGTTGACTGCACATCTGCAGAGGAGTAAAACATCTTCCCAAGAGTATCCTCGATATGACACTTAACTGCCTAAACTGCATCTTATAGTGAACATCCCGTCCAGGAGTTTTAAGGAATGTGGAGCACCACTTAATTGCCATTACCCCCAGGTCAACTTTGCCCCGGACTGGCTGTATCCATTAGGACCCCATTTCTTGGTCAAATAGAACTGTTCAGCCATTTAATAAAGATCATTATCATTAGTTTTTTAAAACAATATGGATGCATGGAAATTATTTATATTACAAAGGAATTACTAATATTAAATAGCAATACTTTAAACCAATTAACAGTACGCCAATAAATGATTACTCAGAAATTGATTTATCATTGTTTAATAGGAATACTTGTAAACATTTCTCTGCAAACAAATGATTAATACTAAATAAAATTATTAGTGTTTGATAGGAATACTTGAATTTATCTAATTATGAGATATGACAACTCGTTAAAAAATAGCTGCTTCCAAACTATTCGCTTACAATTCATATACAAAATCAGAATTTGGCATTAAATAATTTACGAGGGTTGATATGCCACAAAACACCAACCAACTAACTTAACTATACGTCCATCAATCAATCTATTTAATCAAATTTTATCTATCTATCTATCTATCTATCTCTCTCTCTCTCTCTCTCTATATATATATATATATATATATATATCGTTTTTTTTTCCTTTCTGTCATTGAAAGGAAACGAAAAATAGGCGGGAAAAAAAAAAGAAAAAGAAAAGAAAGAAGAAAGGAACACAGTTTGGAAAGAAGATGAGAATTTGGAATAAAAGTATACATAAATGAAAAAAGATAAATAAAAGATAATGAAAGCAAAAGAAAGAAAGAAAGCAAAAGAAAGAAAGAAAGAAAGAAAGAAAGAAAGAAAGAAAGAAAGACGAAACTAAATCTTAAGAAATAGAATAGAAAGTTATAAAAGCCAATTTAAAAAGAAAAAAATCAAGCAAACAAAAAAAAGAAAGAAAACTGGTAAAAAATGAAGTAGGGTGGGAAATGAGTGGTTCTAGATAAAAGAAGAAAGAAAGAAAAAAAGAAAGAAAGAAAGAAAGAAAGAGAGAGAGAAAGAGAGAAAGAAAACTAAAAGTAAGAAAGGCAAGTAGAAAATAGAAAAGATAATGATAAAAAGAAACTAAACAGAACGAAATACAAAAGAAAGAGAATATACGAAAGAAAGAAAGAAAGAAAGAAAGCTATTAATTTTAAACTAAAAGAAAGAAAGAAAGAAAGAAAGAAAGAAAGAAAGACGAAATTAAATAAAAAAATAGAAAAGAAAGTTATAAAATCCAATTTTAAAAGAAAAAAATTGTGTAAACAAAAGTAAAAGAAAACTCGTAAAAAATTAAGGAGAATAGGAAATGATTAGTTCTTGACAAAGAAAGAAAGAAAGAAAGAAAGAAAGAAAGAAAGAAAGAAAGAAAGAAAAACTGAATTAAAAAACAATGTTGAGAAAATTAATGTTCTCAAAAAGAAATAAAATATTCATTGAAGATTTAAAAAGAAAAAGAAACTAGTTTTACAGAGACCGAAGTGAATTGGGGAAAGTTTCAAATGTTTTTAAAGTTATGGAAACAAAGAAAAAACAAAAGGAAACGACAGTGGAATAATGACTAAAAGATAAACGAAAAAAAAAAAGAAAAAAAAGAAAGAATAAGGAAGATAGAAGAAAGAAAATAATTTGGAAAGAAGAACAAAGAAAAGAAGGGAAAAAAAATAGACGAAAAGAAAGACGAAGAAAGAAAAGGAAAAAGGAAAAAGAAAGAACAGATAATAAAAGATAAGTAAAAAAAAAATAAAAATAAAAAGACAGACAGACGATAACAGTGACCGTCCAATGAAAAACCTCCCTGCTCAGACGAGAATAGTCGATTAGGAAGTAATTGAGAATCACCAAAAGGAGAAGATTGACAAGCCTGTAGACATTTATAGAGTGAGGACGAATTAGAAAAGGAAAAGAAAGGCCGGGGTTATAAAGGGTTGGGTAATCTTCGAGACAAAGTTTGGAAATTGCCAAGACTTGCCGTGATAAGGACCTTGTTTGGAGAAACTCAGACGAAAATGTCAAAATATACTTTGTGCTCAAAAAGCACCATTTTTTTTTTTTGTGGGGTTGGGTAGTGCTTTATCTTTTTTTATTTTAAATCTCATCGGAAACTTAGGCCAACCAAGCGATCCGATCAACTATACGGAGACTTGCAACTAATACTTTTACTTACATGTTTATATACTGTGAAGATTATTTGGGTCTATCTGTCTTATTTCATCGCCTCAGCCATGAATCAGTGAGCTGGTATCCCGAAAACTTAATCTTTAGGCAGGTTTCAAGTTAAAACTGTTTCGTTAAAAGTCGTTTCGTTTTAATGTTGATTAAAATAAATAAAATTAAACGAAATACAGTACGATAAAAATTTGGTAGAATATCTGTCTACTGATCTGCTTAACTCGACTAACTATATATATATATATATATATATATATGTGTGTGTATGTGTGTGTGTGTGTGTGTGTGTGTGTGTGTGCTGAGACCAACTGAATGATCTGCTTAACTCGACTAACTATATATATATATATATATATATATGTATATATGTGTGTGTGTGTGTGTGTGTGTGTGTGTGTGTGTGTGTGTGTGTGTGTGTGTGTGTGTGTGTGTGTGCTGAGACTAACTGAATGATCTGCTTAACTTGACTAACTATATATATATATATATATATATATATATATATATATATATATGTGTGTGTGTGTGTGTGCGTGTGTGTGTGTGTGTGTGCTGAGACCAACTGAAGGATCTGCTTAACTTGACTAACTATAATATATAAGTATATATATATATATATGTGTGTGTGTGTGTGTGTGTGTGTGTGTGCTCAGACCAACGGAATGATCTCTGAAGTTTGGAGCATAAATAAAAAACGACATACATACTATTCAGAATTCAATTTAGTTTTACGCTAAGAGATAAGAAAGAACAATATAAGTCGTTTTATATCGTTATTGATATTTTGTTTTAAAGCTTATAATGTTCCAAAAGTTTTCCAGCTATACATTCCAAAAGCCAAACACTGAAATTCTATAACGGTCACCACTTCACTGCTTCTGATATCGCTGCGATTTCAAGACGAATGAAGATATTTCAATTCGTCAATTGTTTTGTTCTTTCTTTTCTTTAGACTCTTGTAACTTAAAGTTAGGCCTGAGTTTTATATGGCACGGGGCTGTAGAATATGCCGACTACTTCTCCGTCCTACAAAGAATGCTTTGAATATAACACTAAACAATCTGATGGTGAGGCTTCAGTAACGCTAGAGCTTTGGGGAATGCGGTGTATCTCTTCATTGCCATTCTAGGTCCACTCTCGCTCATAGTGGTAGTAGTAGTGGAGTCCTATCTATGGGTCAAATTGAACTATTTGACATTGAAACTGTGTACTTGTGCTAACCTGAATTGTTTGAAATAGAACTGTTTTACATTTAACTAAGTGTAAACAAATGTTTGATGTTTAATTAAATTGTTAGTAAAACAAAGAAATACTTTGAACCATTTGCTAAACAGAAATGCTTGAAACAGAACTGTTTGATGATTTAATTTTGTGTAAACAAATGAGTGATGTTAAATTAGATTCTTCGTAATACATAGGAATACTTGAAAACATTAAACTGTGAGAAAATAAATGCAAAAAATGCCGGGCTATATTAAATATATATTTATAAAAACGATTTGGCAATAACCTAAAATTTTTTGTTATGCCATAAAATCAAACTAATTGAGTTTTATAGACAAATAATTACGTTGTGGCCTGTAAGAGGGCAGAAAGAAGACACGGAAGAAAAGAAAATAGGCGGGAAAAGTGTATTGAATAAACAGAACATATATACAAATTAATAGTGTTAGTACAGCAGATAGAAGTATCCGTCCGAAAACTGTCAGGTTCGACGGCTGGGAGGAAGTCAGTATTTGTCGAACGTCCCGACAACCGGACAAGTGTGGCACAAGGCCTTTTTATGAGAGTCTGGACGCAGGAACGTAGCCCAGACACGCCCGGCGACTCCAAAAATGCCTTGGGCTCCGTCGACATTCCTCTAAAAAAGGGGCGTCTCAGGTGCCAGGCGATAAACCTAGCCCCACCAAAGAGAGTTAGAGCCCAGAGGACGGCACCCTGAGGCTCAACGCGCACCTCGGCTGACTGCCACTAGAACCCGACCAGATCCGCGTACCGACCAACGCGGCCGACCGAAGTGTGTCCAAGCCCAGTGCCTCCCAGAGAATAGTGCATACGCTCCGCTCTGCTGGAAGGAAACCTCCCCGGGAGCAAATAGGGTTGGAGTTCATTAACCTGTTGATAGGTCTCCATAATAAATTTCCAAACTTTTTTGTACTTTTTTGTGTTATTGTTATACATCTTATAAGATGACTGACCAATTTTTATGATTTCAGGTTCAAATGAACAGCTACAGCAGCAATTGGAATACACCCAACTAAAACTTGCTTGTCACAGCTGGTGAATTTCAAAGTTCTTGATGCTCTGTTGACCTGCGATGAAAGCTGGATCTACTTGTATGACCCAGACCCAAGAGACAGATTTCCAGTGGAAGCATGCTGGCTCTCCCAGACCCAAGTAGGCCAGACAGAGTAAATCCACCCACAAACTTTTGATGATCCCCTTTTTTGACAGCACTGGCATGACCTACATGCATTGGGTTCCCACTGGACAGACAGTCAACAAGGAATACTATGTTGATGTTTTGAGGGAGTTCAGGAAGAGATTCCCAGCACTCTTCAAATCGGGTCAGTGGCATTTCCACCAGGACAATGCACCAGTCAACAACTCCATCCTTGTCACAGACTATTTGAACAAGATGGGCATCGAGACAGTTCCTCACCCTCTCTATAGTTCGGACCTTGCTCCCTGTAACTTTTGGTTATTCCCTAAGCTCAAGGAAAAACTTAGAGGTTGTCGTTATGAGACAATTGAGGAGATGAAAGAGGCTATTACTTCCATGGAGCCTTCCAGAAGTTGTTGGAACGGTTCAATAAGTACATTGCCGCCGGTGGAGAGTACTTCGAAGGGGACTAGAGTTTCATGTGTGTACTATCAATAAAAGTGCCCATACGAAAAAAGTTTGTAAACTTTTTTAATGGCCCTTGTAACTTGAATATTATAAGTTGCTGGCCGACCGTACTCGAGGGTGATCCGAAGACTCCCTTTTCAATATCAACTACACCAAGATAAGGGGAGGGCGCAACTTCCTTCCCTGGATTGCTCCAGTTATCCTTGATCCATAACTTATAATGCTGCGTGTCAAGCAAGGAGGCATCAAGTATCATTTTTATGAGTCTTTGGTATGACTTGACCTGTGATTAAACCCCAGTCTCCCGAGCAATTGGCGAACACTCTTTCCACTAGGTCAATGGGCCGGTAACATGTAAGGTGCCCAAAATTTTCTCTTTGTTTGACGAAGTGTTCTTTGCGTTAGAATTAAAGAAAACGAAAAAATATACAAATACACGGAATTTGTCAGAGAGCAGTAAAAGCTGTGGATTTGGTTGGTTGTTTTGTTTTACGTCGTATCAACCTAAGTAAGGAGGCATCAAGTACGATTTTTTGTTTGATATGATTCCACCTGGGATTGACTCCTGGTCTCCAGGAACATTGGCAAACACACAAAACATTATGCCGATGGGTCGGTTTGAGTTTTATAGGGTGAATATTTCTGCTAAGGTTCTCTTATCAATTACATCAAAAAACACACGCATATATATATATATATATATATATATATATGTGTGTGTGTGTGTGTGTGTGTGCGATTAAGATGCCTTCGTAGCATAACGGTTATCGTCGATGAAAATGGACACAATGACCCAAGTTCAAATTCTAAATGGCGCTGTTTGCATTTCATATGGTGCTAATACTCTTAGTAGAGAAATGAATATACTTGTCGCTGCCTCCCACCAGACAGGACTTGACACAAGGTCAATGACACGAAGGCCGATAATAGTGAGGATTTAATGGACGGGAAGTTCGGGCACGAGCTGAGGCTCGAACCCTGCTGGTCTATGCTGCTCATTGACCAACTTGGTGCAATGTGGTCCTTTTGAGCCAAGCTGTTTCTTGGACCCAAATCTGGGTCCAGGAACGGATGCCGGGTTATAGCTTAACGCGCATCGGTCTCAGTCTAATATGTAGCACCGCGACCCGGAACGATCGACGTGGGTGCCGACGAGCAGGAAGGCGACGACAACGACGACGCACTGACCGATCGCGGCTTGTGTCACATGTATTAGCTCTAGAATTGCCACAGTTATCCATCGCCTCCAACGAGGAGGATTACGGTCCCGAGGATTAGGTCCGGTTCCTGAGTCAATGGCGGTTTGACCCGTTAGTAGAGAAATGTATCCATCAATTCTCCTTCCAATTAGGGGTAAAAAGTAGAGCAGACTGAGCTCTTTAACCTTGGTATGGCAAGAAGTCTACGAGAAGGAAAACCCTGAATTCAAACTTGTTAAACTCTGCTTAAAGTCGACCTTGTGTCACCTGTTCGTGTGGAGCGGTTTATGTATATATATGGATGCACCACATGGACGATGAAAAATCGTTTGGAGAAAAAGCTAGACGGTAATTGCACAAAAATATTACGAGCTTTATTGAACAAATCCTGGAAGCAGCATCCCAAAAACAGCAATTGGACGGCCACTTACCTCCCATCTCTAAAACCATCCCAAAAAGACGGACAGGATATGCAGGACACTGTTGGAGAAGTAAGAAAGAACTCATAAGCAACGTTCTCCTATGGTCTCTTTCACACAGACACGCAAGTGTTAGTCGGCCAACTAGAACTTATCTACAACAGTTTTCTACGGACACAAGATGTCGTCTAGAAGACCAGCAGGATGCGATAGACGATAAAGACGAATAGAGAGGAAGAGAGAAAGAGAGAGAGAGAGAGAGAGAAAGAGTTAGGGAAATCCGTGCTAGCAACACATGATGATGATGATTATGCTATATATATATATATATATTATTCGAATGATCTCTTGGGTTTGGTACATAAATAAAAATTGTAAAGAGAGATTTGAATTGATTGTTAGTTGGTGTTGATGTTTAGAGTCAGTGCCAGTGTTAAATGCTATATTTTATGCTCGGTTTGTTCTTAATACGGATGACTTGAAAGATTTGCTGGTGTTTTGTGGTGTTTATTTCATTTATGGTTTTAGTGTTATTGGTCTGGATTTTTCGTATTGTGAATTCAACTGTTATTACAATAGATTGTAGTGTCATGTTCTTTGATGGTATATCTACCAATAATATACCCTTTCAAAAACTAAATATTGCACCCGAATTAAAGAAAAAACAAATTATACCTACAAAAAATAACCACTGAATATTATCAATCTATATGATAGAAAAGGCTAAAAAGCAAACCCTTGAGCTACTTCTCTCTCAGTAAGACCGCGATGATAAGAAACTAACCAGAAGGCTAAAGAAAAAATTAAATAAAAAAAGAAAATTTCCGTAGTCTTCAACGAAACTTCTATTTTTAATAACTTTCTGCCAAAATATTCACGTTCGGACTCTGAAACAAAACAAGGATTCCATTTTATTCAATCAAACTTGTTAGAATATATATATATATATATGTGTGTGTGTGTGTGTGTGTGTGTGTGTGTGTGTGTGTTAAATATCGACCTTTGATTGGCCATCTTGTGGATTTCAGTCAGGCGTTCAAAGGTCAGTCAATCGTGAAGAGCAGTCAGCCGAGTAGACACATCCCGTCGTATTGGGTGCCAGCTAGGGTGGGGGGCTTCATCCTCTGGGCTGAAAACCGGTCGTGTATCAAGCTCTTGTCAAAGAAGCAAAAAAAAGGCAAATCTCTGAATATGTATCTCAACGTGAGTTTAGGAAATATGGTTTCAATCATAGTACTCTCTCTCTCTCTCTCTCTCTCTCTCTCTCTCTCTAGTGACAATTTCGAACTTTTCATGGTAATAAATAAAGGAACGTATATTTTCATAAAGAAGTCTTGTCCCTATATACGTGGTTTGTCTGAAAAGTAACAGGACTGGTGTCACAAATTATTTATTTCAATTCCAAGCAACGAACTACGAAATTTCATAGTAAACATCTTGAAAGTAATCCACCTCGAATCTAATGGGGGGTGTCCTCGTGGTGTAATGGTTAAAACGATGGACTGCGGAATCGTAGTAAGCGAGTTCGGACTATTACGTTCACTTTCGGGTAAATACCCTTGGTAAAGGTATGAACCTCCTTATCCTCCCAGCTATGGGTTAAATAGTACCACTACTGTTCTTCTAGGAGAATGGCTTTGGCATTAAATAACCTACAAAGGTTGATATGCCATTAAACAAAGAAACTAAATTAAACTCGAATCTAATGCCCAATCCTATCCTTCTTTGCTATGCCCCTATGCATTGCTGGGTTCTTTTGGGATGACCCTCAATTCCGTCACTATGGCTCCTTCGATGGATTCCACTCCTTTAAAACGGTTCCCTTTTGATGATCTCTTTGAGCTGAGGGAAAAGAAAAAGATACATGGGAAAACATGTTGAATAGGGAGGTTGTTCCTGTGCGGTAAAGTTCCTCCTGGTCAGGAATTCCCTGATACTCAGCAAACTCTGAAATGTTACCTTTTCAGACAGGCTCAAATCTTCTGTGATAATCTTCCAAACATACCTTTTTCATAACCTGCTGACTGACGATCTTTCGAACAGTCAACCGACGATCTCTACACATCTGCCTTATCCGATCGAACTTGAAACGAGTCCTGCTCATTGAAGGCCTTCACCTTTCACCTCATCACGACCCTATTTAAAACTCATGTGCTCCTTAAAAACACAAAACACAAGTGCATGATATGGTGTTATCTCTAAACACAGGCTTAACCATTTCAGTTCTTGTGAATGTGGTTTTCTCCAACCGAACCAAAGATTTCAGGTTTATTTGTTCTTCAGTGATTATAGCTGAACAATCTAAAAAAGAGGAGGTGTAAATAAAAGCATGTGAAAAATTGTAATAGTTTCAGGAAGCTGAGATTACTGTTATATACCCTCAAAATATCATATTAGATGATGACACAATCCACATATCCCTCTTTCGCCCCTAGTTCATATACACAATCAGTCCCGTTACTCTTTATATATATATATATATATATATATATTGTTATGCACAGACTGACAGTTTCTTTGTATCACAACACTTCAGTGTGACTAGACCCACGAGATGCTACATACTGGGAGAGGAACCCGGCTGATTTTACGTCAGTCGAATATCTTATCCCCAGAGTCACCGTGATTCTCAGTGTAAGTGAAGGAATTTTTTACTTATTTCTATCAAATACGAATAATTCTATTTACTATTAATCATTTCTTTGCACACGGTTAAATGTTTTCAAGTATTTCTATCTAACATTAACAATTCAATTAAACACCAATCATTTGTTTACACCCAGTAAATGATCAAAACGTTTTATCTGAAGCATATCCGTTTAATATGAGTCGTTTGTTTACTATCAGTCTAAATGTCAAAGCACAAAGTTTGAATGTCAAACATTTCTATTTGATCCATAGATAGGACTCTAGCAGATGTTACCACTCTGAACATAAATGGACCTGGAGGCGATGGCAATGACGGGGTACATCACATTCCCCAAAGCTCCAGAATTACTGAAGTCTCACCATCAGATAATTGGAGAAGAGACGAAGGAAGAACGAGCTGAAGTTAAATGAGGAGATGGGTGCTGAACGATCATAGAACAAGGTCCATATCAAAGTAAAGTCGGTGACCATCGTCGAGGGTGACCCGAAGGCTCCATTTTCAATAGGTACAATGCTGAGGTGTTGAGGAGGGTGCTATTCCATTCATAGGATTGCTCCACTTTATCCTTGGTCCGTACCTTATAATGCTGAGTGTTAAGCAAGTCGATATCAAGTTTTTGAATCTTTGGTATGACACGACCTGGGATTGAACCCTGGTCTTCTGGATCATTGGCGAACACTCTACTCATTTGGCCAATGGCCCGGTAAAAGGTCCATATCATATTTACCCAACCCCTCCGCTCGGGCAGGATATAACACAAGGTCAATTTTTTAAGCGGAGTTTAACAGGTTTCAATTCAGAGTTTTCCTTCTCCTAGACTAGTTGCCTCACCAAGGCTGAAGAACCTAGTCTGCCCTACTATTTACCCATAGCTGGAGGGAGAATAATTGGATTCATACCTTTCCCAAGGGTATTAGTGCTATGTGAAATGCAATCAGTCCAGGATTTGAACTCGTGTCGCCGCGTCCAATTCCTGCGACGATAACCATTACACCACGGGCACCTTCCTTCCTTCGCTTAAAGATCCATATACATACAACTAAACTGATCATTCTACAAGGGTAATATAAGATAGAACGGACAATCGGGAAGTAAGGCCTATGTAACGTAGAACGGTAAAAATAGGACTATATAACAATATTTACAATTATATTTTTCAATAATAATCATCATCATCAAGTCACGCTGAGAGCACGGGTTCCTCATTCTCTCTCTCTCTCTCTCTCTCTCTCTCTCTCTCTCTCTCTCTCACCATCTATCCCTATCATCCATAGCTTTGACAGATCTTCAAGCTCTCATCCCCTGTCTGTACATAGCTGATGTAAATATGTAATATGTAATTATAGATCTACCAACACTGGATGCAGTCTAGAAGAGAACTGGAGTTCATGAGAATGTCACTTATGAGTTCGTCTCTACTTCTCCAGCAGTGGATTACATGTCTTTTTCGTCTTAAATGGGTGGTTTGTGAGATGGGTAGTTGGTGGCCACACAGCGGCTATTTTTTTCGGATCCTACTTCTAGGATTTGTTCAAGAAAGCCTGCTAAATTCCTACGAGCTTTTTTCTCAATCGGCTTTGTAAGTGCTTCCATGTGGTAATATGGAGACGGCTACAGCTTGGAAAAAATTTTGTTTTATGAAGAACAATTTTTCCCATTTTGCTCTATTATCATCACCATCATCATGTTACGCTGCCAGCACGGATCTCCCTGACCCTCTCTCACCACCCGTCTCTATCGTCCATTGCTCCCGGGAGGTCTTCAAGGCTACATCTGGTGTATCGGCACAGAGCTGGTCGTTCTGCCTTTGCTCGTCCATGTGATGGGATCCACAGGAGTATGTCGTTTACGAGTTCGTCCTTATTTCTTCAGCAGTGTCCCACATAGTTTTCGTGATAGGTGGTAGGTGGCTGTCAAGCGTTTTATCCATACGTTTTGTTAACGTACATGCAGTGCATCCATATATTGCAGTATTGACATGACCGCTGCTTGGAAAAAAATGCGTTTTTTTTATCAGTCAGGTCTGACTTCCATATAACTGATAGTCTATCGATAGTTTACCATGCCTTTGCAAGTCTCGTGTTGATGTCTGTCTCGGTTGATAAGATACTGTTTTCTAGCTAGATGAACTTGTCCACTTGTTTCAGAGAACTATCATTTAGTGTAGAGAAGTTGCCTCTTTGATTAAAGCCCAGGTATTCCGTCTTGTCTGTGTTGAAATAGAGGCCTATGCTAGCAGATGCTCGTTTCAGAACATGCAGCAGAGTTTCGGCTTGGGCGGGTGTATTTGCCAGAAGCTCTATGACATCGGCGTAGTCTGCGTCCGCAATTGTTTGTGCAGGTTATCTTCTGCTTCTTTCCTTTGCTAGCTTTAAACAGTTATCTTTTTATTATATCTATAGACTTTCTAAGCACGTAGTCTCCGCAGAAATGTAAATAGGTATGGGGCTAATCCTTAATTATGGGCATTAATTGTTGTCCTTCAAATGTTTGACCTCATGGGCTAAATTCTCCCTAAGCCTCATCCTGACATCTGCAGCTCCCGTCAAGTCATTGCCATTGGTATAGCTGTCATTTCTTGATGAATAATATCTTTCAATTCGTCGCCTAAAGTTACAGGTGCGTATTATACATGAATAATTAAGGTTGAGCAATAGAGCGCGAATATTTCTGATGAGATTCTGTCAACAACTAGCCAGGAGTTCCTTGACTCTCGCTCTCCCTTCCTATCACTTATTGCTCTAGACTGCATCTAGTGTCCACACAAAATTGATAAGTTCTTGCTGGACGGCCAACCCTGACGCGTCGATGTGTAGAAGTCCATCAGAGAACGTCACGTATGACTTCCTCCGTATTTAGGGACTGGAGGAATGATCTCTCATGTAAGTAAAGTAAGTAAAGTTGGTCAAAATAGTCGAGGGCGACCTGAAGGCTCTCTTTTCAATAGCTACTACACCGAGGTGTATGAGAGGGCGATACTCCTTTCCCTGGATGGCTCCACTTTACCCTTGATCCTTAGCTTATAATGCGGAGTATTAAGCAAGGCAGCATCAAGTACCATTTTTTTAGTCTTTAGTATAACTCGACCGGGGATTGAAACATGGTCTCCCGGGCTATTGATGAACACTATGCTCATTATTATTGTCTATTGGTGATGTAAATCTATGTATTATGTTTTTGGGTATTTTTTCATCTAATCTAAAATTCAGTACATTTGATTACAATAAAATAAATTAAATGGATTATAATCATTTTGTGTAACAGCTTTTATTAGATAGATCGATAGATCTAAAACAGACTGTTGTCTTAACTCATAGATAAAATTTCATATTCGGTTTCATCTTGCTTTGTAGGCCAGTTTTTGAATGCTTTCTTGATTCAAGTAAAACACTTTTAAAACCATTTGTTCAATCAAACCTTAAATGCTTTTAATAGTTATTTGTTTAAGCTCTTTTCTTTGATAAATTCAGATATTAACAACTGCTTAAAAATCATTCCTTCGCCCAGTATATAGTAATGAAGCCATCTTGGGAAGGTAAGATAAAAAATTATTTACTATTTTATCCTCTTCTTCAGGCTAATATTTAAGCACTTTAAAATAATTTGTGTGACTATATTCATCTAATTTCCATACTAAAAAAACTGTTAATTTTTGGTGCAAAAATAGAATCTAGAAACTAATTTTTGAATTTATCGACCAATTGAGGCTTTCGCGCTCTTTTTGAAATTTTCTTGGGATTTTGCAGACGACAATTATTGACTTACCGCCAAAAATGTAAAAGATAAAACTCAAAATTATTTCAGAAATCTTTTCCCTTAAATGACATTTCATTGAGCGACCTTTTTTTAAATAACATTCAATCAAATGACTTTTCATTTAAGGTTTGGCTTGATTTCTTTGCTTAACGGCATATAAACCTTTGTAGGTTATTTAATGCGAGAGCCAACCTTGCATAAGAACAGTAGTGATACTATTTAACCCATAGCTGGGTGGATAAGGGGGTTCATCCATTTCCCAAGGGTATTTGTCCGAAAGTGAATGTAATAGCGCGACTGCAATTCGAACTCGCTTACTACTATTCCGCAGTCTTTTCATTTAAGTGACATTTCATTAATTCTCTTTTCAACAAATACATTTCTTTCAAAGTCTTTTTTATTTAAATAACATTTAATCAAATTGATTTTCATCTAATAACATTTTATTGAACGACTTTTAACCAAATGACTTTTGAATGAACCAATTTTTATACAAGAATTTTAAATATGAAATAATACTTAGCTGGGAAAAATCGAAACTTGGATGATTTTAAATGTAAATTTAAGTATAACTGCACGTATTTGAATTTTTTTTTCTACTAAACACAATTAAAGTTTTTAATTTATTTTACGTCGAATTAGCTAATTCCTCTGTGAGTGGGTATTAGAATCCAGCGTGCTGCCTCGAGCAAATCCTGGAAGCAACACCCCACAAAACAGCTGCTGTAGAGCCACCTACCTCCTATCTCACAAAGCATCCAAATGAGACGAAAAATACATGTGGGTTATTTATGGAGAAGAAAGAAAGAACTCGTAAGCGACTTTTTTTTTTATAGATTCCTACACATGGACGCACCACTGGTGACCGGCCAACGAGGACTTATTTACATTAGCTCTGTGCAGACACCGGATGCAGTCTATAAGACCTGTCAGAAGTAATAGAGATAGAGTGAGATAGAGAGAGACAAAGAGGGAGTCAGAAAACTCTGAGCCGTTAGAGCGACTTGATGATGTGGATATCACGTTTTTTCGATTTTAGGACATGTCAAATCTTGTGGGGTTATTTCTTACCGAAGTCAGTCGGTAATTAACTTCTCCAAGTATATACATTACAAAAGTTGTATCTTCATTGTCATTTTAAACTCATTCTGAATTGTAACTGTTTTTAACTATTTTAACCCATTTCTCCTTATCAATTTAAACTATCTATAACTATTTCAACTTATTTACTTTCATTTATTTCCTCTGAAACTGGTAGACAAATTCACCTACCTAGGAAGCAGTGTCTCATCAACCGAAAAAGACATCGACACACGGCTAAAGAAGGCATGGACAGCTATCGATAGGCTATCGATCATATGGAAATCAGACCTGACCGATAAAATGAAACGCAGTTTCTTCCAAGCAGCGGTCGTGTCGATACTGCTGTATGGATGCACTACATGGACTCTAACAAAACGACTGGAGAAGAAGCTAGACGGCAATTACACAAGGATGTTGCGAGCAATATTGAACAGTTCCTGGCGGCAACACCCCACGAGGCACCAGCCTCCCATCACGAAAACTATCCAAGTTAGACGAACCAGACATGCAGGACACTGCTGGAGAAGCAGGGACGAGCTCATAAGTGATGTACTCCTCTAGACCCTCACATCCGGCCGAGCAAAAGCAGGACGACCCGCTCGAACCTACATACAGCAGGTATGTGAGGATACGGGCTATAGCCCTGAAGACCTTCCAGAGACGATGAACAATAGGGAGAAGTGGTGAGAGAGTATCAGGGATATCTGTGCTAGCGGCACGTATGAATGGAGCACCCAATGAGAATCGAACTCGCTCTTGAAGGTTTCTTAAGCAAGCTTGTTAACCATTACGCGTTATAACGATAATTACCATAAACAATTTTCAGTTATATTTATCGAGCAATTTAGAAGTAGAATTCTGGAAAAACAAGTCCTCCCATGATAATAAAATGCCAATTAAACAATTACATAAAAAATTAAATTCTGAAACAACGCGATTCCTTAACCTCTACGCATAAAATAAATCCTGACGTTTTGAAATGCCGTTAAAATCAATTAAACTATCTGTAAACTCAATTTGTGCTTCTCAAGAACCCATAAACAAACGTAATTGATTGCAACAGTATATGAGCAAAAAGTGAAGTTGGCGATGTTAGTCGAGGGGGACCCGAAGGCTCCCTTTCTTAATAGCAACTAAACCGAGGTGTAGGGAGGGACTTACTCCATTCCCAGGATTGCTCCACTTTACACTTGTAATGCTGAGTGTTAAGCAAAGCAGCATCAAGTACCATTTCTGAGTCTCTAGTATGACTCAACCTGGCATTGAACCCCGATCTCCCGGACCATTTGCGAACACTCTAACAATGGCCCGGCTATAGTATATGAAGACCTTTATATGTTTGTAATTTTTGCGATAGTATATTTCGCCAGCCTTTTTGTCGAATTATTTTTAAAGAGCTGGGAATGGATCAGAATAGATTTGATTATCTGATTCAATGGCATATCAAACTTTGATGGTGAGTTTATGCCAAATCCTGTTTATATATATATATATATATATATATAAGGGGAATATTGAAGATATAGTAATCTAAAAGCGATGAATTATTACGAAGGAAAGTCGATGTTCAAACGTTTCAGTTTCAATGAACCTTCATCAGGACTTTAAACTGAAGCATGGGTTGAAAGAATAAGGATCGATGTTTAATAAAATGCAAAAACAGAAAAAGAAGAATATATAAAAGAAAGATCATATAACCGTTCTGTCATTCAATCATTTCCTTCGTAAGAAATTCATGACTTTGGGATTACTTTCTCAATAGTTTCTGATTCTTTTCTTGGATTTAATTCCATATATATATATATATATGTGAGTGTTTGTGTGCGTTTGTCGTTTGTAAGCGTATACTTTGTAAGTAATTTTATTTTTAAAGGCGTTAGAGATCATTTGTTTGCAAACAGTTAAACGGTTTATAGTTTTGTTAACACTCATCATCATGATGTCGTGCTGGTAGCACGGATATCCCTGACCCTCTCTGTCTACGTCTCCCTATCATTCATCGCCTCTGGCAGGTCTTCAGGGTTACACCCCGTATCATCACATAGCTGCTGTATGTATGTTCGAGCTGGTCGTCCTGCTTTTGATTGGCCATATGCGGGGGTCCACAGGAGTACATCACTTACGAGCTCGTCCTTGATTCTCCAGCTGTGTCCGGCATGTCTGGTTCGTCTAGCTTGGATAGTTTTCGTGTTAAGTGGTAGGTGACCGTATAGTTGGTGCCTTGTTGGGTGTTGCTGCCAGGACTTGTTCAATATTGCTCGCAACATTCTTGCGTAATTGCCGTCTAGCTTCTTCTCCAGCAGTTTAGTCAGCGTCCAACTAGTGCATCCATGTAGCAGTTTCGACACGACCGCAGCCTAGAAGAACACTAATAATTCTTTATAATATTGATTCTTTGTCTAAATACAGTTACAAGGTTTATAGTTTTGTTAACACTTATAATTCTTTATGATATTGGCTTGGTTTCTTTGTTTAATGGTTATAGCTTTGTTAACTCTAATAATTCTTTATGATATTGATTCTTTGTCTACATGCAGTTAAATGGTTTCCGGCATTTCTATTCATCAAGTATTCTAATTTGATTTAATATCAATCAATTCTTTGCTCCCAGTTAAATGGTTTTAAGTAGACTAAATGATTCAATAATAAATCATTCAATAGTTCTATTTGAGACATAGATGGGACCCTAACAGAGTGGACCTGGGAGTAATAGTAGTGTAGCGGTATTCCACATTTCCCAGAGCTCCAGGAATGGAACTTCACCATCAGATAGTTTAATGTCATATTCAGGGCACTCGTTGGCGGGGGAGTGTCTTACCTCTCGGCAGAGATGTAGTCGGCGTGTTCTACAGCCCCATCCGACAAAGCGGCTTCGGAAAAGATGCTGAACATTTCTATTAAGGTCTGGACAAGTGATATTAATATCACTTATTAGGCGGGGGTGGGGAATCTCCTCAAAATTTTCTTTTGAAATATTTATAATCTTTTAGTCAATTAAATGTGATAGGTCTAAAAATTTTCGCTAGGGTGAGAGTTAGGTTCGTCAAAAATGTTTTCGGACCCCATATCCCTTGTGTAAAGGAAGAAAATTATAATCTTAAGGAATATAACAGACAAATGTGGAAATGATTATAAAAAAATGAAAGGAAACAGAAAAATAAACGAATGTGGGGAAAGTTGGAAAAGGATAAAGAGAGAAAAGAAAGAAAATATTAATAGAAGAGAAAAAGACGAACGAAACAAAAAGAAGAAAAGAAAGAAAAGGACAAACGAAAAGAAAGAAAAAATAAATAACGACAAAAGTATAAACGCAAAGAAAGAAAGAAAGTAAGAAAGAAAGTAAGAAAGAAAGAAAAAAAGAAAAGTAATACTAACAGAACACACAAATGAACTTACAAACAATGAAAAGAAGAAAGAAAAAAGAAGAAACCAACCAAAAAAGAGAAAGAAAGAAAGAAAGAAAGAAAGAAAGAAAGAAACTGTATAAGAAAATAAAAATACAGAAAGAAAAATATATCAAAGAAAAAGAAAAAAGAAAGAAAAAACATAAACAAGGAAAAATATGCAAAAAGCAAGAAATAAAAACAGAGAGAAGAAAAACAAAGAAATGAAGAAAAAAAAAGAAAACAGGTTAAAGAGAAAAACAGAAAGATATGCAAAGAAAGACAGAAAAAAAGGAAAGAAGAAAGGAAAATAATACTAACAGAAAAAACAAACATTTAAACAATGAAAAGAAGAAAGAAAAAAGAAATCAAGAAAAAAAAAAAAAAAGAAAGAAAGAAAGAAAGAGAAGAAAGAAAGAAATCAACCAAAGAAAGAAAGAAAGAAAGAAAGAAAGAAAGAAAAAAGCACAAAAAAGAAAGAAAAGAAAAAACTTAGAAAGAAAGAAAGAAAGAAAGAAAGAAAGAAAGAAAGAAAGAAAGAAAGAAACTTAGAAATAAATAAATAAATAAAGAAAGAAAGAAAGAAAGAAAGAAAGAAAGCACAAAAAAGAAAGAAAAGAAAAAACTTAAAAGAAAGAAAGAAAGAAAACAAAGGAAATGAAAGAAAAACGTGAATGCAAGAGAAAGAATAAAAAAAATTCAAGAACTCTAAGAGAAAAATGGAACTTGCTGTTTTTTAACTAAAATGAAAATTTTGCCACAAACTTGGAACCTACTCTTCTTCGACACTCCTTTTTTTTTCTCTTAAGGACTAATGATATCCCTTCTCGTCCCACGCCATCAACAAAACACAAACCAAGTTTGAAACATTCCTATGCCTCTTCTTGGATAATTTAGTGTTTAATTCCGTTCTGCCATTTCGGAGGAAACCGTCCGTATAATTTACATGACGCCAACTACATTTGAGACTTCAGAAAAGGAAAAAAGATTGATAATTTTACGTGCCAGGGACGTCTGTCTCACCAATACGTGGAGTTATGGTGAACGAGCTTGTCGCAAAAATCATTGAGTTGTGAGTTCGATCATCACTGAGTGGCCGGTCACAAAACTAAATGAATTTTTATGCAACAGTTTTATTTCCTAAGTCGAGATTACAGTTGCAAGACTGACCATCAGAAATAGTTGGTTGGTTGGTTGGTTGGTTTTTGCGTTTTTGGTTGGTTGGTTGGTTTATTTCATGCTGAAATAATTTTTTTGCAAGCAATTATAAAGGTCCAATTAACTAATGATAATATGAGTGTAGCGATTAAGGCGCTGGAGAGCAGCATCATGGTACACGAGTTTGAATTTTAGTCGCGCTCTTACGTTCCCTTCTAGACTTGTAGCCTTGGAAAAAGTGGGAACGCCTCTACCCGCATGAGCTATTGGTTAAATAGAGTCCATCTACAAGGATGACTTTAGCATTAAATAAACTGGAAAGTTTGATATGCCATTAAACAAGGAATCCAATCCTAATGATACTCATTTGAAAACAATTATAGCTTCAATTTTTTGGCCGGTTGGTTGGTTGTTATTTTATGGCATATCAACCCTTGTTGGTCATTTAATGTAAAATCATCCATATGTATATATATAATTTGTAAGTAAGTAGTTTATAGGCAATTATATCTTTATATGATTTTGAGCTCAAATGCTTAGAGTGTTTGCCAATGGCTCAGGAGATCTGGGTTCAATCACAGTTTGAGTCATACCAAAGACTCAAAAAATGGTACTTGATGCCTCCTTGCTTAACACTCAGCAATATAAGGCAGGGGTCATGGGTAAAGTGGAGCAATCCAGGGAAAGGAGTAGCACCCTTCCCTACATTTAGGTGTTGTAGCTATCGAAAAGCGAGCCTTCAGGTCACACTCGACGAAGGTCACCAACTTTACCGTTTTACTCTTTGTACATAGTTAAATGGTTTCAAGTATTCCTATCTGTTGTAACTAACAAAAAGGTAACTGAATGAGAAATAAGAAAAACGGGGGTTGGAAATTTTATGACATTCAACAAATACAATCGTCGCTAACAGGGTGAAGAAAAAACCCACTGCTCGTAGTGACTTCTTAGTCAGGAAAAATAATAATTTAGGTCTGCTACTTTAGCTTGTTAATCATTACACCACCAAAGGTGCCCAAGTCAGCTAAAATGTGATATTTGTGTCTGCCTTCCACCAGACAGGGCTTGAAACTCGGTCAGTGACACGAAGGTCAATCATAGTGGGGATTTAGGGAAGGGGAAGGTCGGGCAAGGGCCGAAGCTTGAGCCCTGCTTGACTATGCTGGTCATCGGCCTACTTAGTGCAATGTGGGCCTGAAGAGCTTAGCTGGTTTGGATCCAAATCTGGGTCTAGGCACGTATGCTTGATTATAGCTTAAACTGGGCGGCAAGGATGTGGCATTAAATAACCTACAAATCCAATTTTATACAAATAAACAGTTCTATTTTAAATAATTTAGTTCAGCATAAGTACAATGTTTAATTTTCAAAAACATTTCTATTTCAAGTTATTCAATTTCGTCAAACTGTTCGAATTCGAACAATCTAGTTTAGCACAAGTACAGTCTTTGTTTATACACAGTTGAATGTCAAAACAGTTCTTTTTCAAGCAATTCAGTGAGTGTCCAGATTATGAGACTAAACAATCTAATCGTGAGGTTCCAGTAACGCTAGAGCTTCAGGGAATGCGGAGTATCCCTTTATTACCATCGCTCCCAGGTCCACTTTGGCTCGGAGTGGTAGCACCTTATAGGGTCTTATGTATGGGTCAAATAGTACTAAACTGTACTTATGCTTAACTGAATTGCTTGAAATAATACTATTTTGACTCTTAACTTTGTGTAAACAAAAATTATACTTTTACTAAACTGAATTGTCTGAAATAGAACTGTTTTTGACATTTAAACTGCGTAATAGCGCTAAATTGAATTCTCTACGATAGAACTATGTTTTGACATTGAAATTATGTACTAATGCAAATATGAATTGTTTGAAATAGAACTGTTTATATGGATAAGAATTGATTCGGCATTGATAACCAACAATGTTTGATGTGCCATAAAACCAAACCAAACCAAACCAAAACCATTCCGATTGTTGCATACTATAACCATAATGATATCAATCACAACTGTAATACAATACCTTAGCAAATACTATCCGATTCTATCGTTTCGGATACGAACGGTTTTATTAATTTCTGAATTCGGTCCATGGCGACACGGGGAGAAAGACACAATTCTATGCTAACCATACTATGCTGACCCCACCCCAAACTCAACTCTGTCTTCTTCAACGGTCGAATACCCAACTACATGTTTCAACGGTCAAAATCCAACTGACGTCTTCAACAGTCTAAATCCAACTCTCGTCTTCAACGTTCAGAATCCAACTGACTATGCACTTGTACTAAGAGACCGAATAGTTCAAAGCCCAACCAAACTGAATGATAAAATATAATTAACGAAAAATGATTCATATAAAAAAAAAAATCATTCCTTAATCATGTAACATGATGACGCTCTCCCCATAGCGATATATATCAGTCTGATTTTCCATACTGTATGCCTTTCCTTCTTCTTCATGTGTATGTCTGAATCTATCTGACTTCCCAGCTAATCAACCACGTGCAAAAAAATGAAATCCTGTTTATAAAAAAATTTTACCAACAAAGTATTCGTTTAGAAATCTTAGGTTGAATATATATACATATAACAGAGTTTGGCGTTAAATAACCTACAAAGGTTGATACGCCGTAAAACCCAAACAACCAACCAACTTCCTGCCTAATCAGATTTGACATTAAATCATATAATAGAAAGAAGAAATGCACGAATCGAGACTTGTGCGTGGCTGTTCAACAAAAATTCTTGAACCCTCTCCCTCCTATCTATCTACCTATCTATCTATCTTTACCAACCCCACCGGTCGGGCAGAATATGATACAAGGTCAGTTTTTAAGCGGAGTTTAACAGGTTTCAATTCAGAGTTTTCCTTCTCCTAGACTAGTTGCCTCACCAAGGCTGAAGAACGTAGTCTGTCCTCCAATTTACCCTTAGCTAGAGGGAGAATAATTGGATTCATACCTTTCCCGAGGGTATTAGTGCTTTGTGAAATGCAATCGGTCTCGTCCAGGATTTGAACTCGTGCCGCCATGTCCATATCCTACGACGATAACCATTACACTACGGGCACCTCATATCTATCTATCTATCTATCTATCTATCTGTTACTTATCCCTGTATGCTTCTTGGAAGTGCTCGTGGAGTAACAGAAACGGCGACACGAGTTGAAATCCAGGAAAAGTCTATTCGCATTTCATATAGCACTAATACCCTTTGGAAAGTTTTACAATCTAATTATTCTCCCTCCAACTATGGATAGATATTAGGGTAGACTGAATTCTTTAGCATTGACTGGTTAGGTAACTAGTCTAGGAGAAGGAAATCTAGCCTGTTAAACTCTGCTTAAACAACTGACCTTGTGTCACCTCTGGCTTGTATGGGAAGGGTTGGTAAATACATACTTGTTTCTGTATGTTTTCAATTTGGCTTCCTTTTTTAGCCCCTCTGTCTGTCTCTGTCTATCAATGTTCATAACACATCTATCTATCTATCTATCTATCTATCTATCTATTCAGTTTCGCTTCATTTTTTAGCCTATCTCTCTGTCTGTCTTTCTGTCTGTCTCTTTGCTTCAGTCTGTCAATCAATGTTTATAACACATCTATCTATCTATCTATCTATCACTTACTTATCTTTTTATTCAATTTGGCTTCATTTTTGAGCCTCTCTGTCTCTGTCTCTCTGTCTGTCTGTCTGTCTATGTTCATAACACATCTATCTATCTATCTATCTATCTATTACTTGTCTGTATTTCTTCAATTTCGCTTCCTTTTAACCCCTCTCTCTCTCTCTCTCTCTCTCTCTCTCTCTCTCTCTCTCAATCAAGACGTATCAGGATTCTGTTAAGGTTGCGAATCTGCTAGTACCAAGCACGAGATCTCAAATCACTTGGATCAACAAACAAACTACGAAATTCTTGCACATAGCCCCCCTCCCACTACGCCTTCGCTAACAACACCACGCTCAATCCATCGCCTTTTCTCTTTTCTACGTAGCAGAAGATACTGATACTTTTTTTTAACACAAACTTAACTTTAATATGAAGGTGATACCCGGAAGTGATGAAAAAATATTTGGTTATCCTAAAAGTATCAACGTACTTTTGGAAAACAGATAGAAACCCTTTAAAATGAAAGAAAACGTTCAATTTATTATATCTTAATTATTATTAGCAAAACACACACACACACACACACCGGCTCATTGGGATAATGGATAGAGTGTTCAACAATGGCCTGGGAGACCGGGGTTCAATACTAGGTTGAATTACACCAAAGACTCAAAAAAAAATAACTTAATGCCTCCTTGCTTATAACTCAGCATCATTAGGTATGGATCAAGGGTAAAGTGGAACAATCAAGGGAAAGGAGTTGCATCCTTCCTTACACCTCGGATTAGTAGCTATTGGAAAGGGAGCCTTCGGATTACCCTCGACTACGGTCGACCAACTTACTATATATATATATATATATATGAGTGGGTATATTCCTAACATCTCTACACAAGCAGGATGCAACACAAGGTCAATTATTTAAGAGTACTTTGAATTCAGAGTTTTCCTTCTCTGATGCCGGTTGTCATACAAAGGTTAAAGAATCAGTCTGCCCTACAATTTACCCATAGTTGGAAGGAGAATAGTTGGATTCACACCTTTCTCAAAGGTATTTGCGCCATGAGAAAATGCAAGCCACCTCGTCCAGGATTTGAACTCGGGTCTCTGTGAACATTTCCTTCGACGATAACCGTTACGCTAAAACTCACAGTTGGCATTTCCAGAGGCAAAAACAATTATTTGATGACAAATCTGGAAATAAACCTTTGTTAGATTCAAACACAGCCTTCGGATTACAATTTAGTTTAAATTTGATAGATTGATGAAAGCCAGCAAACACCTGAGTCACAGTATAAACAACCGAAAAAGAATGTAAATACTAATGCCTTTGGCAAAATAATTGGGCAAATTCGGCACATTAGCCTTGATATGATAATCAATCTGGAAGAAATAAAACTCAAAGCGACTGCACTCCACTTAAAAATTGACAACCTGACCGTGGCGTAGGGAGTTGTGGATATATATAGTCTGTTTGGTTTGGTTTTACGGCATATCAAAGATTGTAGGTTATTTAATGCCAAATACTGTTTATTCATTTATTTTAGGTATATATGATTTATAAACATAATTCAATAAAGTTAAATAGTTTCAAGTATTCCTATGTATCACTAACATCAGTCATTTCTTTACACACAGTTAATGATCACGGTTCTATTTCTAAAAATCCAGTTAAGCATAAGTCATTTATTTGTACTCAGTTTAATGTCAAACAGTTCGGTACGACCCATAATTAGGACCCTTTCAGATGCTACCACTCTGGGTCAGAGTGAACCAGGAAGCTTTGGCAATGAAAGGGTACCCCACTTTCGTCAAAGCTCCAGCATTACTAGAGCCTTACCATCAGATTGTTTAGTGTCATATCCAGGATACTCGTTGAGGGGAGCCGTACCCATCAGCAAAGATGCAGTCGGTGTATTATACAGCCCCAGTAGACTGGCTTCTTATAGATGGGAGCCTTACTGTTATTTCTGCTCTGTGTCTTGAATATAGGCTTATCATCTTGATCTTCTGAAAGTTTAAAAGCATTAGTCAAAATTTCCATGTAGAATTCAACAAAAACCTCTTGACCAAAAGATTTACCCTCTCCGCCACCAGTCGGTTAAATACCCTTTGGAAAGGCAGGAACGCCCTTATCCCCCAAGCTATGGGTTGAATAGTACCACTACTGTTCTAATATGATGACTTTGGCATTAAATAACCTACAAAGCTTGATATGCCATTAAACAAAACAACCAACCCAAACTTTCTTACTTCGAGACCGCAGTTCAGCACTTTAGCAACTATACCACACAGACTTTCCCCGTCATTCTTGAAGCAACACGAGTTCTATAAAACAGATTATGCACTGTTAGAGATATAACAACTAGAGTGATATCGAAGCTAAAGTGCTGAACTGAAATATAGCAGCAAGCAAGTTCAAACTCCAGTTCTGCAATTTACGTTCCAATTCTGACTAATACCCTTAGGAAAGTTTTGAATTCCCTTATCCCACCAATTATGTTTCAATAGTATCACTCCTGATCATCAGCAAGGACGGCTTTGGAATTAGATAACCCATGAAGTTTGATATGGCATTTAATCATATTTACCAACCCCTCCGCTCGGGCAGGATATGACACAAGGTCAATTTTTAAGCGGAGTTTAACAGGTTTGAATTCAGAGTTTTCCTTCTCCTAGACTAGTTGCCTCACAAAGGCTGAAGAACTTAGTCTGCCCTACTATTTACCCATAGCTGGAGGGAGAATAATTGGATTCATACCTTTCCCTAGGGTATTAGTGCTATGTGAAATGCCATCAGTCTCGTCCAGGATTTGAACTCGTGTTGCCGTGTTCATATCCTGCGACGATAACCATTACACCACGGGCACCTCCATATATGGCATTTAATAACACATGAAGTTTGATATGCCATTAAATAACCCATGAAATTTGATATGCCATTAAATAACCCATGAAGTCTGATATGCCATTAAATAAAGAAACAAAACCAAGTTCCAACAGATTCTTAGTCGTCGCTGTGTACTGAACAAGATAATAACAATAGTCACTATGCTTTGCTTACCCAGTTGACGCGGGAAGTAAAATACACCGACTGCTTTTCTGCAGAGGAGTAAGACCTCCCCCTCAACGAGTGCCTTGGTTATGAACCAAAACAATCTGAGGTGAGACTTCAGTAATGCTGCAGTTTTGGGGGAATGCGGAATACCCCATCATCACCATCGCTCCCAGGTCCATTGTATGGGTCAAATAGAACTAAACTGGGTATCTATGCTAAACTGAATTGTTTGAAATAGAACTGTTTTGACATTTAAACTGTGTATTTATGCAAAACTAAATTGCTTTAAATGGAACTGTTTTTTTGACATTGAAACTGTGTACTAATGCTAAACTGAATTGTTTGAAATAGAATTGCTTTGACATTTAACTGTGTGCAATTAAAATCATACTTATACTAAACTGAATTGAATAAAATAAAACTGTTTATATGAATAAAAATTGATTTGGCATTAAATAACCTACAATGGTTGAAGGGCCATAAAACCAAACCAAACCAATTCAAACGACGCTTTCCTGAAACTTGTTCACAGTATGTTACCTACACTACCTATAAGTGGAAAAGAAAGAAAGACACAAAAAAGAAAGAAAGACACAAAAAAGAAAGAAAGATACAAAAAAGAAAAAAGACACAAAAAAGAAAGAAAGACGCAAAAAAGAAAGAAAGACACAAAAAAGAAAGAAAGACACAAAAAAAGAAAGACACAAAAAAGAAAGAAGGACACAAAAAAGAAAGAAAGACACAAAAAAGAAAGAAAGACACAAAAAAGAAAGAAAGAAGGAAAGACACCAAAAAGAAAGAAAGACACAAAAAAGAAAGAAAGAAGAAAATAAACAAGAAAAAGAAAAATAGAAGCAAAAAATAAAAAGAAGCAAAAAGAAAAAAAAGGAGAGGGAAAAGAAACAGAAAAATAAACGGAATAATGGAGAAAATAAAATGATGAAAAACAAAGAAACAGCAAATAAAAAGAATAAAGGTATTGAAAAAGAAAGAAGAACACAAGAAAAAAAAAAGGAAAAAGGAAAAGAAAGGAAAAAGAGCCGGAAGGTTTTGTTTTTTTTTAAATGGAAAGAATAGAAACAAAGGGAAAAAAGAAATCAAAGGTAATAAAATGACTAAACGATATCACTACATTACAATGACTGTGACGCGAAAAGAACCATTCCTACCTTTGCTTTCATTTATCTTTGCTGTATTTCAGACATTATAAGAAGATTTTTGTTTCTGTCGGACACGAAACAAGATACAAAGGTCACTTAGTAAATGAATCAATTTCAGACGGAAAAAACAATACATAAATGAATAGATGAATAAATAAAACGAGCACTGGTAATTAAAGAATTAATGCAATCAATCTATTTACTTTCTTTTGATTTGAATTCATTCGTAAGGAAATTGATGTTGCAAACAACGGCTAATTACCCAATAGCTATATTGATAAAAAAATATACTCTACCATTGCAGTAGTCCCCGCGGCGTGATGGTTAACGTGCTGGATTATAGTGTTGAAAGGACCGAGTTCAAACTCCAGGATCTCTTTTGCGATCTCTGTCCCTTGGAGAAAGGTATTGATCCTCCAACTTATAAGATGAATTATATTAACGCCGTTTTGCAGTAAGGGTAGCTTTGAAATTCCATTCTGCTTTATTGCGCTAATGTCGTAGATGTGGCAAGTAAGGCGACGAGAGTTGTGTATTTGTTGTATGACCAATGTAGTTATTAGGTGTTATGTTATTTTCCGAACGACACTCACGAAATGGACATGTAAATTTATACGTATATATACATATATTTACATGTTCTTTTCTTTTTTCTTTAAGAAGAGGAATTATATTGTAAATTGAATTACCATGACAAGAAATTCCAGTGAACACTTACGCATGACATACGGAAACACTAGACAGCTGTTTCGACCTTAATAGCTCTCATCAGCAATATATACCGTGATCTCCCCCACTGGATATATATATGTATATATATATATATATATATACTCCCCTATCCCGTAGGGTCGAGTTCTCTGGCGAAGAAGTAATCGTGTTGCCATTAGCGTTCATTGCAAGCCTCTTCGTATATGAATTGAAGTCTCGGCAGCCGTTGAACGGATGTATGTAAACAATAGTAATTGTGATTCATAACCGTTTAAAAATTACTTCGCAGCTAATGGCTGCTCGTGGCTGAATGGTTAGAAGCTTTGGCTTGGGCGTTTGAGTCAACCAGGGTTTCGATCCCAGCTACGGGAAGCTACTGTCTAGCCACACTGATGAGTTCTGATAGAACGAAACAGATCTGTCTGTGGATGACTATATATATATATATATAAGTGTGTGTGTGTTTACCTAACACCACTGCAAGAAGCAGGATGTGACACAAGGTGAATTTTTTTACCAGCTGAATTTGAAATTAATTTTCCTTCCCATAGAGCAGTTGCCGCACCAAGACGAAAGAACCTGCGGTTAGAAGAGATAAATATATACCTTTCACTTAGACATAAGCAAGAAACTGAAACACTTACAACCCAAGTTCAAATCCTAAGACGATTAGCTCCATATCTGTTTATATCTGCCCAAATTACGTACTACGAAAGTCAGTAGATCTGATAATAGAAAATGGGTTCAAATTAAAACAAAAAACATGAAGTAAAAACAATAACAGATTCAGTCTAAGCAGATGACAGAGCACTTCTCGTAATTACACCTGCCCAAGTCCAATTTTTGCTGCATAACATGAAGCAAGTTGCAAATGGCATCAGTTTGATTTGGTTTGGTTTTATGACATATCAAACTTTTTAGGTTATTAAATGTCAAATCCACTTTTATGCATATAAACAGTTCTATTTCAAACAATCCAGTTTAGCATAAGTACACAGTTTCAATATCAAAACACAGTTCTATTTCAAACAATTCAGTTAAGTATGAGTACAGTTTGTTTTTTTTTTGTTTACACGCACTTAAATGTCAAAACAGTGCCGTTAAATATAAAAACAGTTCTGTTTTAAACAATTCAGTTTAGCATAAGTACACAGTTTCAATGTCAAAACACAGTTCTATTTCAAACAATTCAGTTTAGCATAAGTACAGAGTTTCAATATCAAAACACAGTTCTATTTCAAACAGTTAAGTATAGGTATATTTTTCTTTTTTACACAGTTAAATGTCAAAACAGTCCCGTTAAATGTAAGAAAAAGTTCTGTTTCAACTAATTTAGTTTAGCGTAAATAAACGGCTTGAATGTCAAAAACAGTTCTATTTCAACAATTCATTTTATTAGAAATACACATAGATACGACTTTGTCAGGTGCTACCACTCCGTGCAAGAGAGGAACTGAGAGCGATAGCAATAAAAGGATACTCCACATTCCTCAAAGCTAAACGTAGGGAAATTGATTTATAGTTTTTCCCTAGGTTTTTTGTAGAATTTTTAAACATCCATCGTTGATTTAACATCACTTATATTATCCCTCACAGTTCTGATGATGTTTCATTCGACTTTGTTTTTCAATAAATCTCTTCGTCTGCTTGGATTACCTTGTTATCAATTTTCTCTCTCTCTCTCTCTCTCTATATATATATATATATATATATATTTGTTCTCCGTCCCAACTCTTGACAAGTACGGCACAAAGCCTTTTTTAAAGTGGTTTCGGACGCAGGGTCGTAGCCCACACGCGCCCGTCATAGTCCAAAAATACCTTCGGGTCTCCTCGGCATTCCCCCAAAGGGGGTGCCCCAGAGGCCAGGAAACAAAACAGCTATATATATACATTTATATATTTATTTATATATATATATATATTTATTGTCAGTGTGTGCATGTGTGATTGGATGTCTGTATGTATATAAGTGTTGGCAATATTTTTTGACTCAATATGATAGAAAGGCGAACGATTTATACTGTGAAAAAAAATTACTGTGAAAAGAAAGTGCATTATTAAGAAATGGTCAGTGGAAGTAGCCATTTGATTAGTTTTTAGCGTTTTGGTCAACATGATGTTGTGATCAGGACTAGACATGTTGACCGTTGACATAAGAAACTACAAGCAAACAATTGAAAATGTATTGCCCAAAGGAAACGAAGAAAACTCATTACGCTTCTACACATATATGCTCATACGCATACACAAAGAAAGAGAGAAAGACAAAGACAGGGACCAAGACCGAATGAGACAAAGTCAGTGATATATATATATATGTATCTATTGACAGACAGACGGGGACAGAGACAGAAAGAGAAATGGAGAGAGAAAAGGAAGACAATAGAAAGAGGGAAAAGAGAGAAACAGAGGAGGCAAAAAGACACAGACAGAATATATATATAAATATATACAGACAGATAGAGAAAAATGTTTTGAGAGTGTGGTAGATAAACAGGGTGACGGAAACGCAATATTTATATATATATATATATATATATATATATATATATATATATGTGTGTGTGTGTGTGTGTGTGTGTGTGTGTGTGTGTGTGTGTGTGTGCGTATATATATATATATGTTTGTCTATATCAGTCTATTTGCTTCTCTACATATATCTGTTTGTGTCTCTCCCTCTCTCTCTTTCTCTCCCTCTCTCTCTCTATATATATATATATACTCCTATATATGTATATATATATATTACCTGTTTCCTCACAAATTTTTTCTCTCTTTCATCTCTCTCTCTCTCTTAGTATATATATATATATATATTGAGAGAGAGAGAGAGAGAGAGAGAGAGAGAAATATTGTCTGAATATCGCTCTCTCTTTCCCCCATTTTTATTGATATAAAGAGAAAGAGAATGTGTGAGAGTAAGTAAAAATCTTATGTCAAATTCTCTTAGATATTATAAAAAGAAAAAAATCGTGCCGTAAATTGAGATGTATAGGTCGACGTTTTAAGGCTAAAAACATCTCTACAAAACTAGGGGTAATCTTATACGTCAGGGATAAAATATAAACTTTTGCCATACAGTGGTCAGCTCGCGGTAAAATTTTGGATTTTAACTCTTCCGTTATAAGTCGATCCCAAGTTTCGTAGAGATTTTTTTCAAGCTTCAAAAGTCGACTTATATGCTGATGTGTGTGTGTGTGTGAGTCTGTGTGTGTGTGTTCTTTTTCCAATGATCAGGTTTCGACTCCAATGTTATCCTCACATAGTCTATATCACAAGTGAACATCTTGCAAGATTTTTGCCAAAGGTTGCACCAATAAATTTTATTAGGTTAGAGCATAGTGTAATGGACAAACTCAGCAATAGATAGATAGATAGATAGATAGAAATTGACAATTTGAAAGAAAGAGAAAGAGACTGTCATAGATAGATAGATTCTTTGAAAGAAAGAAAGAAAGAAAGAAAGAAAGAAAGAAAGAAAGAGACTGTAATAGATAGATTGATAGATAGATAGTGTGTTTCTTAAGCAAACCCTTAAAATAAAAAGAAGGGAAGATTGTGTGTGATTAATTTCCAGTGTGGAAAGTTTTAATAAAATATCTGATATCGATCTCATAAGTTTTAACCCGAGTGGTACAGGAACTCGCTACCGTTTTAGCCACCAGCCAATAAACGAGTTAGATGTATTTGTACTGTCTTAAAGAGAGAGAAAGAGAGAGAGAGAGAGAGAGAGAGAGAGAGAGAGAGAGAGGTCTTTCTGTTTAATTTCATACTCCTAATCGCCTAGATTTCAAAGATCACCAAATCAGCCCGGACATTTAACGACCCAGACGGTAATACGCAAGACACCGGTCTCCAATAATTCACCCCAGCAATTTTCCTAATGTTGGTAATCAGGGGAATGTTTCCTCTTAGTTTTTGACGGTCGGTCCAGTCGCTTTTCCTTCCTTGTGTTTTTTTTTTATCCACCTTTTTAGTGGGTCGTTTTAATTAGTCTGTTCGCCATTACGTCGATCTTTTCACCCTGTTCTCAGAACCCGGGAAAATGGTGTGACGGGAATCATGATTGGCGGGAAAATAGAAATAGATAGGAAGACAAAAAAATTGGGATAGGGTAAAAAAAAAGACAGAGAGAAAGAGAGAGAGAGAGAAGGAGAGAGAGAGTAGAAAATAAAAAAGAATTAAAATAGATAGGTAATAAGCTGGGTTTAGTTGTAGCAAAAGGATGGAAGTATGAGGCAGCCAAAAAGAGATAGAGAGAGATAGATAGATAGAGAGAGAGAGAGAGAGAGAGAGAGGCGAGAAGAAATGAGAGGGCAAATAGAATGAGAGAAGAAAAGAGACAAAAGAAGGTGTTAAGTTGAAGTAGGGAACTGGGAGTATACGACAAGTTAGGAGCAGAGAGAAAAAGAGATAAACAGGCAGAAAGTGTGCATGCGTGAGAGGATTGAGAGAGAGAGAGAGAGAGAGAGAGAGAGAGAGAGAGAAAGAGAAAGAGAGAGAGGGGGAGGGATTGAGAGGGAGAGAAAGGAAGATAGAGAGAAAAAGGTAGAATTAGGAAAAAATAAGGCAGAAAGTGAGGATATTAGAGTAAGACATAGGAGTGAAAGAAAGAAAGAAAGAAAGAAAGAAAGAAAGGAAGGAAAAGAGAGATAAAAAGAAAGAGAGAGAGAGAGAGAGAGAGAGAGAAAGAGAGAGAAACAGAAAGAGATTGAACAGAAAAGAGTTATGGAAAAAAGGGAGTGTCGAGTGTAAGAAGCAGAGACATTGAGAGAGAAAGAGTGAGAGAGAGAGAAACAGAGACAGGAAGTGTGAGATAGTGAGAGGGGAAGATTATAAAAGAGAAAGCGAAAGAGAGTCATAGAGAGAAAGAGATCGAAGGAATTAAGTCAAATGAAGGGGGGTTTAGTTGTTTTGACAAGTTAGTAGCAGAGAGGAAGACAGAGAAAGACAGAAAAGATAGACAGAGAAGTAAAGAGAGAGAGTCAGAGAGTGAAAAGGCTTAGAAGGAATTAAGCTAAAAATAGAGGGAATTTGGGGTGTGAGACGTGTTAGAAGTAGAGAGCGAGAGAGAGAGAGAGAGAGAGAGAGACAAAGACAGAGACAGACAGACAGAGAAAGAGAGAATTACAGAGGGAAAAGGATATAGAAGGAATTAAATCAAATAGAGGGAATTTGGAGTTTGAGACGAGTAAGAAGTAGAGAGAGAGAGAGAGAGAGAGAGAGAGAGACAAAGACAGAGACAGACAGACAGAGAAAGAGAGAATTACAGAGGGAAAAGGATACAGAAGGAATTAAATCAAATAGAGGGAATTTGGAGTTTGAGACGAGTAAGAAGTAGAGAGAGAGAGAGAGAGAGAGAGAGAGAGAGACAAAGACAGAGACAGACAGACAGAGAAAGAGAGAATTACAGAGGGAAAAGGATACAGAAGGAATTAAATCAAATAGAGGGAATTTGGAGTTTGAGACGAGTAAGAAGTAGAGAGAGAGAGAGAGAGAGAGAGAGAGAGAGACAAAGACAGAGACAGACAGACAGAGAAAGAGAGAATTACAGAGGGAAAAGGATACAGAAGGAATTAAATCAAATAGAGGGAATTTGGAGTTTGAGACGAGTAAGAAGTAGAGAGAGAGAGAGAGAGAGAGACAAAGACAGAGACAGACAGACAGAGAAAGAGAGAATTACAGAAGGGAAAAGGATACAGAAGGAATTAAATCAAATAGAGGGAATTTGGAGTTTGAGACGAGTAAGAAGTAGAGAGAGAGAGAGAGAGAGAGAGAGAGAGAGAGACAAAGACAGAGACAGACAGACAGACAGAGAAAGAGAGAATTACAGAGGGAAAAGGATACAGAAGGAATTAAATCAAATAGAGGGAATTTGGAGTTTGAGACGAGTAAGAAGTAGAGAGAGAGAGAGAGAGAGAGAGAGAGAGAGAGAGAGAGAGAGAGAGAGAGACAAAGACAGAGACAGACAGACAGAGAAAGAGAGAATTACAGAGGGAAAAGGATACAGAAGGAATTAAATCAAATAGAGGGAATTTGGAGTTTGAGACGAGTAAGAAGTAGAGAGAGAGAGAGAGAGAGAGAGAGAGAGAGAGACAAAGACAGAGACAGACAGACAGACAGAGAAAGAGAGAATTACAGAGGGAAAAGGATACAGAAGGAATTAAATCAAATAGAGGGAATTTGGAGTTTGAGACGAGTAAGAAGTAGAGAGAGAGAGAGAGAGAGAGAGAGACAAAGACAGAGACAGACAGACAGAGAAAGAGAGAATTACAGAGGGAAAAGGATACAGAAGGAATTAAATCAAATAGAGGGAATTTGGAGTTTGAGACGAGTAAGAAGTAGAGAGAGAGAGAGAGAGAGAGAGACAAAGACAGAGACAGACAGACAGAGAAAGAGAGAATTACAGAAGGAAAAGGATACAGAAGGAATTAAATCAAATAGAGGGAATTTGGAGTTTGAGACGAGTAAGAAGTAGAGAGAGAGAGAGAGAGAGAGAGAGAGACAAAGACAGAGACAGACAGACAGACAGAGAAAGAGAGAATTACAGAGGGAAAAGGATACAGAAGGAATTAAATCAAATAGAGGGAATTTGGAGTTTGAGACGAGTAAGAAGTAGAGAGAGAGAGAGAGAGAGAGAGAGAGAGACAAAGACAGAGACAGACAGACAGACAGAGAAAGAGAGAATTACAGAGGGAAAAGGATACAGAAGGAATTAAATCAAATAGAGGGAATTTGGAGTTTGAGACGAGTAAGAAGTAGAGAGAGAGAGAGAGAGAGAGAGAGACAAAGACAGAGACAGACAGACAGAGAAAGAGAGAATTACAGAGGGAAAAGGATACAGAAGGAATTAAATCAAATAGAGGGAATTTGGAGTTTGAGACGAGTAAGAAGTAGAGAGAGAGAGAGAGAGAGAGAGAGAGAGACAAAGACAGAGACAGACAGACAGAGAAAGAGAGAATTACAGAGGGAAAAGGATACAGAAGGAATTAAATCAAATAGAGGGAATTTGGAGTTTGAGACGAGTAAGAAGTAGAGAGAGAGAGAGAGAGAGAGAGACAAAGACAGAGACAGACAGACAGAGAAAGAGAGAATTACAGAGGGAAAAGGATACAGAAGGAATTAAATCAAATAGAGGGAATTGGGAGTTTGAGACGAGTAAGAAGTAGAGAGAGAGAGAGAGAGAGAGAGAGAGAGACAAAGACAGAGACAGACAGACAGAGAAAGAGAGAATTACAGAGGGAAAAGGATACAGAAGGAATTAAATCAAATAGAGGGAATTTGGAGTTTGAGACGAGTAAGAAGTAGAGAGAGAGAGAGAGAGAGAGAGAGAGAGACAAAGACAGAGACAGACAGACAGAGAAAGAGAGAATTACAGAAGGAAAAGGATACAGAAGGAATTAAATCAAATAGAGGGAATTTGGAGTTTGAGACGAGTAAGAAGTAGAGAGAGAGAGAGAGAGAGAGAGAGAGAGAGAGAGAGACAAAGACAGAGACAGACAGACAGACAGAGAAAGAGAGAATTACAGAGGGAAAAGGATACAGAAGGAATTAAATCAAATAGAGGGAATTTGGAGTTTGAGACGAGTAAGAAGTAGAGAGAGAGAGAGAGAGAGAGAGAGAGAGAGACAAAGACAGAGACAGACAGACAGAGAAAGAGAGAATTACAGAGGGAAAAGGATACAGAAGGAATTAAATCAAATAGAGGGAATTTGGAGTTTGAGACGAGTAAGAAGTAGAGAGAGAGAGAGAGAGACAAAGACAGAGACAGACAGACAGAGAAAGAGAGAATTACAGAGGGAAAAGGATACAGAAGGAATTAAATCAAATAGAGGGAATTTGGAGTTTGAGACGAGTTAGAAGTAGAGAGACAGACAGACAGAGACAGAGACAGACAGACAAACAGACAGACAAATAGGCAAAGTGGGAATCGCGGAGGGAAAAATATATAGAAGGAATTAAGTCAAATAGAGGGAATTTGGAGTGTCAGACAAGTTAGAAAAACAGACAGAGAGATAGAGAAAGAAAGAGAGAAAGAGAAAGTCAGAGGGGGGAGATATAAAAGGAATTAAGTCAAATGAAACGAATTCGGAGAGTGAGAAGTAGAAGAGAGAGAGAGAGACAGAGACAGAGGGAGAGAGGCAGGGGAACAATCATTCACATTGTTAATTTAAGTAAAACCTTTCACACTGGGTTTCTACAATAAAAATGGAAATGGAATCTGTGACCCGAGTTAAAATGTTGGATGACTTGCATTCACTTCACGCTAATGCCCTTTGGAAAGTCCTGAATCTATCTGTTCTTCTCCAGCTAAGAATGGTAGGTTGTCAGTCTAAGAGAAGGAAAACTTGACGCTCATATCCTTGGGAAAGGTTTGAATCCAATGTTCTCCCTCTCCTTAGGGATAAATAGTAGGGAAGACTAGGCTCATTAATCTTTATATAATAACCAGTCTAGGAGAAGGAAAAATCTGTATCCGAATCTATTCAACTCTGCTTACAAGAGTGACTTTGTGTCATATTCTGCTCCAACAAAAGGGAAGTTAAACACACATACATACATACATACATACACACACGCATATATATATATATATATATATTGTTTGTTTGCCACTGGAGAGATTTGAAGATCACGTTTGGGACAATAATACAACCATATAGTAGGGATTGACATGACCAGCTGATTAATCAGATCAGACTTCCCCGATCGTCGTCTAGCCTAGTATGGGTGTTCGTGCAGAGAGGTGTAAATAAATATTTTTAAATTTGATATCCTAATTCGGTCAATAATACCTGTATAAAGTGAAAACCCTTTTCCTAAAAAGTTGCTGCTCTCTCTCTCTCTCTCTCTCTCTCACACACACACACACACACACACACACACACACACACACACATATATATATATATATATATAATGAGATGACTGATCAGTGTTTATGATTTTTAGGTTCAAATCAACAGCTACAGCAGCAATTGGAATACATCCTACTAAAGCCTGATTGTCACAGCTGGTGAATTTCAAAAATGCAATCTGGACGTGAGGATACTTTAGAAGAATGATATGCAATAAAATTCTGTTTTAAACTTGGAAAATATGTCACAGAAACGTATGGAATGCTTCAGACTGCTTTTGGAGCATATTGCATGAATCGAGCATCAGTTTTTGAGTGGCATAAGAGATTCAAAGAAGGCTGTAAGGGATGATGAGAGGTGTGGGAGGAGTAAGGAAGTCAGTACACCAGAGTTGATTGACCAAAGGGTTAGGGTTAGGGTTACTATGTTGAGGTTTTAAGGGAGTTCAGGAAGAGATTCCGTCGGAAGAGGCCAGCACTCTTCAAATCGGGTCAGTGGCATTTCCACCAGGACAATGCACCTGTACACAACTCCATCCTTGTCACAGACTATTTGACCAAGATGGGTGTCAAGACAGTTCCTCAGCCTCTTTATAGTCCAGGCCTTGCTCCGTGTGACTTTTGGTTATTCCCAAAGCTCAGAGGCTGTTGTTATGAGACAATTGAGGAGATGACGAATTGAGGCTGTGACAAAGGTCATTGAAACCCTCACACAAGAGGACTTCCATGGGGCGTTCCAGAAGTTGTTGGAACGGTACAACAAGTGCATTGCAGTCGGAGGAGATTACTTCGAAGGGGACGAGAGTTTCATGTGTGTACTATCAATAAAAGTGCCCATACGAAAAAAGTCTGGAAACATCGTATGCACCTCGTATTCGTATAAAAATGTATTTGGCATTAAATAACCAACAAAGGTTGATATGCTTTGAAAGCCAACCAACCAAATATTTCACGGATTTGTGTTTGTGGAACATTTAGTTTTTATAATTGTCTAAATTCTGGACTTTCTTTGTTTACTTTTCGGGTGGAGTGGAGAGTAATGAGAACACAAGTTCCGTGAATAATATCGGTTGCCCCACCCTAAATGAGTTTCACATATGAAATGCCAACAACCAAGTTAAGATGGGAATAAAGTCCAACAATCAAAAAATGAAAACTAAATACTTGGCTCTGATGATGTCACCCGAGAGACTAAGCTCCCGGAAAACCTGAAAAGTGCACAGGTGTATTGAATTAGACGGGCTTAACTGGAGGCCGTCAAATAGAAAATTACAAAATTTTATAGGTGATAACGATGTAGAAATGGGTATTCTTGGACCAGAATTCAGACCACCCGGATAAACGTACTTTTTTTTAGTAAAGGCAGAAATATCAGTCGAATTCGCTGGGGTATGGCTCGTCTATTTAACTGTATTTTTTGCTTGGCAATAGTGATGAAGAAATGAGGATTCCTTCAATTCCTGAATTTACGCCACCCGAATATACGTATTTCTAAGTAGCACAGCCTAGTCGGCTGAGACTGTAGAATATACCGACTGCATCGCTGCAGAAGGATAAGACTCTTCCAATGAGCGTTCTGGATTTGACAAAAACTCTCTGATCGTGAGGCTCTAGTAATGCTGGATCTTTGGGGGATGCGGAGTATCCCTTCATCACCATAGCTCCCATGTCCTGTCGAAGCCAGAGCGGAAGTACATGATAGGGTCCTCTCAATGGGTGAAATAGAACTCTTTAATATTTAACATTTGTTCAAAGAAATGAATGAGTACTGTTGAATAGAATAATTATTGTTATATAGCAATACTCGTTTCCACTTCCTTGTGTGCAAAGAAATTTTTTTATATTGAATAGAATTATTAGTATTAGATAGCAATACTTGAAACTATTTAACTCTGTGCATACTAATGATTAATACTAAAAAGAATTATTCGTATTTGATAGAAATATCTGAAACCATTTAACTGTGTTAAAAAATGAGCTCAGGGTGGTTTCAAACTGCTATCATAAAAGGTATTTTCAAATCATATATATCCAATGTATTTGTATAAGAAATATTTGGCATTAAATAACCAAGAAGGGTTGATGTATTAACTGGATTTGGCATTAAATAACCCACAAAGGTTGATGTGCTATAACACCCAACCATTCAACCAACCTATATCTTGTAAAAAAACTAGTTTTACAAATATACTCAGGATTTGGTTTTGAGGGGTTGTTTTTATGACATATTAATACTTGGGGATTATTTAATGCCAATTCTTATTTATACACACATGTACGCACACACACACACAAACACACACACACACATATATATATATATATATGTGTGTGTGTGTGTGTGTGGTTATGCAGCAGTCGGTCATTTAAGCATGTTTCATTAAAAAATCAAGACAAATTTGTCTGTATAATTTATTTAAGATCCTTTCAAGTTTTCTGATAAGTGTCTTAGTTTCAAATCCAACCTGAAACTAAGACACTTATCAGAAAACCTTAAAGGAGCTTAAATAAATTATACAGACAAAATTTGTCTTTTTTATTTAATGAAATATATATATATATATATATATATATATATATATATATATATTATTTGTAAGTGAATTGTTTGCAGGAAACATTATTCTTAAATGAGTCAGAGCTCATTTGTTTGCACACAGTTAAATGGTTCCAAGTCGTGTTATCCGACGCTTATAATTCTGTTCAATAATATCCATTCATTTCTACATACAGTAAAATGGTTTCAAGTATTGCTATTTAACTCTAATAATTCTATCCAACAATATACATTTGTTTGCACACAGTTAAATTGTTTCAAGTATAGTAAATGATTCAATAGTTCTATTTAACCCATAGACAGAATCCTCACATGAGGAGTTTTCCTATTTAAGTATGCTATGAGCTATCTTGAACAAATCCTGAATAATTAATAAATTCCTTCACACAAAATGGCAACAACAATGGAGCAATAATATCCACAATAAATTCTTCCAAATTCAGCCTACCTTAGGAGAGTGGAGACCAGCATCGAGAAAATCAAGAAGAGAACAAGTTGTTATATCCCGATTGCGAATTGGTCATACAAGGCTTACTCACTCCTTCATTTTGAAACAGGAACCACAACCACGGTGTTTAACCTGCCAGACCACTGGCACGGTTAAACACATTCTTATAGAATGCAGAACTTTCGCTGTTATCAGAAAGCGATTTTTCAAAGTAAATAACTTAACCGATCTGTTCGAGAACGTCAAAATAGATGACATTCTGTCCTTCTTGAGAGAGACAGAGTTGTACCAAAAAATATGACAACTTAAAACTGGTTAATCTTGTGCAAACAAATGAAATCCTGCTAATAGAAAATTCTACCTACCTTAATATTCGTTTTGAAATCTTTGGTTGAATATGTATGTATATATAGACAGAATTTGGCGTTGAATGACCTACAAAGGTTGATATGCCATAAAACCCAACCAACCAACCAACAAATCCTGGAAGCAACACACCACGAAGCAACAGCTGTTCGGCCACTTACCTCCCATCTCTAAAACCATCCAAATAAGACGAACAAGACACGCAGGTCACTGCTGGAGAAGCGAGAACAAACCTATAAGTGACGTTCTCTAATGGACCCTGCACATGGACGTGCCAATGTTGACCGACCAACAAGAAGCTATTTACAACAGCTCTGTATGGACACAGGATGTAGTCTGGAACCCAACCGGAAGTGATGGATGATAGTGACGAATAGAGAGAAAGAGTCAGGGAAATCTATGCTAGCAGCGTAACGTGATCATGATGGTGATTTTTTCCTTTATAGATAGTAAATTTGGTGACCTTAGTCGATGATGACCTCAAGGTTCCCTTTTCAACAGCTACCACACCAGGTGTAGCAGAGGGTGCTACTCCATTCCTTGGATTGCTCCACTTTATCCTTACCTTGTAATGCTGAGTTTTAAGCAAGGAGGCATCAAGTACCATTTTTTGAATCTTTCGTATGACTCGACATGAGATTGAACCCTGGTCTCCCGGACCATTGGCAAACACTCTACACATTAAACCAATGCCCCGGTATAAATATTATAGTTAAATTTGAATTAAACTTTAAACATTAAATAACTCCAAACAGGTTGAAATACCGTTAAACAGACAAACCAAACTGATCAAGAACGAATGTTTTGCAGAAGCGTGTATAACATCACCCTCCTATAGGTGGCGTATCAAGGTATGAAGTTATTTAATAACATTCAATAAAACTGTGTGTGTGTGTGTGTGTGTGTGCGTGCGCATTTGATAATAAAATTTCCATTCAACCTTGTCAATACAAAAATGTCTGCCATTGATAGAGTGTTTCCCCTTCTTTTGGAACAGTAATCTGGTCTGTCGCCAACTTCGATTCCGATTGAGTGAATCTTTTTTTCGGGTTATTCCGCGGGTGTGGCAGCAATCCAAAATCCACCCAGGAATTTTACCCCCCAGTAAACCCTATTTTCAAAAAGAAATGCTTCCCTGGCTCAATACTGACCAACATGTTCAAACTTTATACGGAGATAATAATTTTTTTCCAGGCGTAGTCTGTGATTAATATTTTCCTTTTTTTCATCTGTAAGTTCAATATTTAATAACCATAAATAATTTTGATATTATATAATATTTACATTATGTAAAGTTTTTATCTCACCCCAGTCGGCTGGGGGTGTCCTCGTGGCGTAATGGTTAAAGCGATGGACTGCGGAATCGTAGTACGCGAGTTCGTACGCCAGTCGCGCTATTACGTCCACTTTCGGGCAAAATACCCTTGGGAAAGATATGAACCCCCTTATCCTCCCAGCTATGGGTTAAGTAGTACCACTACTGTTCTTCTCGGAGAATTGCTTTGGCATTAAATAACCTACAAAGGTTGATATGCCATTAAATAACGAAACCAAACCAAACCAGTCGGCTGGGACTGTAGAATATGCCGACTGCATCTCTGCCAACAAGTAACCAGGATATAACACTAAACAATCTGATTTTGTGGCTCCAGTAATATTGAAACTTTGGGGAATGCTGTGTAACTTTTCATTGCCATTGCTAACAAGTCCACTCTGGCCCGGAGTGGTAGCACCTGAACTGTTTAACATTTAATCTGTAAGCAAACAAATGACTGGTATTAAATTGACTTGTTAGAAATAGAACTGTTTTTACATTTAACTGGGTGTAAACAAATGACTGACGTTTAATTGAATTGTTAGTGTTAAATAGCCATACTTGAAACCATTCAACTGTGTGCAAACAAATGATTAATAGTCAGCAGAATTATTTTTATTAAATAGAAATAAGAGAAACCATTTAACAGTGTAAATAAATGAGTTCAGGCTCGTTTAAAAATGTTATCAATTATATGTTTACAAATCCTATATTTAATATATATATATAAAGATGATTTGGCATTAAATAACCTACAATAGTTGATGTGCCATAAAACCTTACCAAACCAAACCATTTCTAATGATGCTAACCGTTACGCTAAGTGCGACGGGTAATATATTAAAAGGTGTCTCAATATACATGGGACCCATTTGATTGCTAATAAGTCTACTAATAATAATGTTGTGTTCTTTTTTTCGTTTCAGATTTGAAAATTATATACCACACAATTAATTCTTTATCTTAATTCCTTGGACCAGAGAGGAAAAATATTTTTGCCACTATTTATTTGGACATGAAATCATTCAAAACTGTCTCAAAATAGATGCAACCTATTAATATTATAATGATTTATTACTAAGACCAGAAACTAAAAAAAAAGTTGATATCGTAACAAGTAAAAAAAAACAACATTGATTTGATGTATCTAGCTCAGTGGATCGCAATTTGTCGCTGCCTCCCACCAGACGGGACTTGATACAAGGTCAATGACCCGAAAGTTTGTTTTTAGTGGAGGTTTAGGTGAGGGGAAGGTTGGGCATGAGCCGATGCTCGAACCCTGCTGGACTATGCTGGTCATCGTGTAACATATTGACCTTCGACCGAGCCGTCAATCAAGAAACAGTTGCAACCGGTCGAAAATATCGGAATATCCCCTTGACATGAGGACGGGTTGAATTCGGTGCAGATACGACTCCCACAGAAAACAGGTGGACGTCAAACAATTATATAACCAGGTGCCACAGACGATTTGAGTCAGTTGGAGTTGGAGGCAGGCAGAGTTCAGTTCGAGTTGCAGTCACAGTTCAAGTTCCAGTCGCAGTTGGGGACAAGATGCCGTAGTGAGAGCCAGCCCCAGACTGAGGGCTTGGGCCCTCAGGACCCCAGTTGAGCAGCCCAGCAGAATGAAGAAGAAATGCTGCTATAATACAGAGGAACTTGGGGTCAATATGTGGCAGTCTGTTTCGTCTCCAACTCACCTCTCACACATAACCAACAAGAACCATTTCGCAAGTGTGTTCGTTCGTCATTATTGTTGATTATGTTCCTGCATGTATTTGTATTATGTAGCTATACAACAATCGACTCATTTAGTGCTATGTAAGCCTCATGAGCCTAACTGGATATGAATTCAAACGTGAGTGCAGGCACGGATGCCTGATTTGGGCTTAAACTGGACCATGGCACCCAGAGGTAGACGATGGTGACTGTAATGCAGTTCCTCCACCCTCTTTTTTTCTACATTGACTCAACCTCTCTCTTTCTTCTTTTCTTTCTTTTTTTTATTTTTTACTCTCACTTTATGTTGGTTATTTTTTTTGCCATTTTAGCTTTTGTTGTTTTTACTCTCTATTTTCCATTTCTTCCTAAATTCATATTTTCATTCATTTATTCATACTTTCTTTTTTTTTCTTCTTAATTTTGTTTTTCCCTCATTCTAATAATTTACACTTACTTCTTTCCTTCTTCATTTCTTTCTTTCCTTCTTTCTTTCTTTCTTTCTTTCCGATTATCCCTTAATGTTTTTTCTTTATTTACTTTTCGTTTTTGAATTCACGCTTTCTTTCTCTCTCTCTTTCTGTCTTTCTTTCTTATTTATTTATTTATTTATTTATCTATTTATTTATTCATTAATACCTCTTACTCGTTTCCTTCTTTTCCAGTTCTTTTTTAATTCTTTCTTTCTTTCTTTCTTTTCGTTTCAGTTCTTTCTTTCTTTCTTTCTTTCTTTCTTTCTTTCTTTCTTTCTTTCTTATTTATTTATTTAATTATCTATTTATTTATTCATTAATACCTCTTACTTGTTTCCTTCTTTTCCTGTTCTTTTTTAATTCTTTCTTTCTTTCTTTTCATTTCAGTTCTTTCTTTCTTTCTTTCTTTCTTTCTTTCTTTCTTTCTTTCTTTCTTATTTATTTATTTAATTATCTATTTATTTATTCATTAATACCTCTTACTCGTTTCCTTCTTTTCCTGTTCTTTTTTAATTCTTTCTTTCTTTCTTTTCATTTCAGTTCTTTCTTTCTTTCTTTCTTTCTTTCTTTCTTTCTTTCTTATTTATTTATTTGATTATCTATTTATTTATTCATTAATACCTTTTACTCGTTTCCTTCTTTTCCAGTTCTTTTTTAATTCTTTCTTTCTTTCTTTCTTTCTTTCTTTCTTTCTTTCTTTCTTTCTTTCTTTTCATTTCAGTTCTTTCTTTCTTTATTTCTTTATTTCTTTCCCTACGCATCGTTTTTCCTTTCTTTTTTAATTTTTTCTTTTTCACTCAACTCTTTCTTCTCACCTTTTCTTTCTTAATGTCTTTTACGCTTTTTAATCGTTTTCGCCCCCCCTCCCTTTCTCAAAATAACAAATCATAATTTAAATCTAAATGACAGAAAATTAAACCCAATCAAAATGCACCAATATTCTCAAAGCAAACAAACAACCAATAGAGATTTTTTTCTATCTTGTTTAATTGATTGGACAACAAATTTCTATTTTGCAGGTAAAAAATTTCTGAATTTCTCAATTCTGAGTATTCAAAACAGTGAACGTTTATTTAGCCAATCACTCATTCCTTTCTTTGCACTGTTCAATATTAAATGCGCCAAAATTCAGAGCAGAGCTGGTTGTGATGACCTGCTTCAAGGGTTGCGGATACAAGAAGATAAAAGAAAAACAAGAGGGACATGTTGACTGATTCCTTTCATTCTTAAACAAAGACATTTAGTATTTAATTGCTATCCTATTTACCAACCACTCCGCTCGGGCAGGATATGACACAAGGTCAATTTTTAAGCGGAGTTTAACAGGTTTTAATTCAGAGTTTTCCTTCTCCTTGACTAGTTGCCTAACCAAGGCTGAAGAACCTAGTCTGTCCTACTATTTACCCATAGCTGGAGGGAGAATAATTGGATTCATACCTTTTCCAAGGGTATTAGTGCTATGTGAAATGCAATCAGTTTCGTCCAGGATTTGAACTCGTGTCGCCGTGTCCATTTCCAACGACGATAACCATTACACCACGGGCACCTTTTCTTTCTTAAGTATTTAATTGCTATGACTTGTTAAAAGACAGTGTTATGTTTAATGTCTTAAAAGTACTGTTTGCCACTTCGGTAGGGCTTCGAATATACACAATGTGTCCCTTGCTGAGGGTAGGATTCAGTACTCCCTATTATAATATCTGGGTGACCAGTTGACTATTCCTTATTTTTACAGACTGAGTTCTTTATCCTTGATACGGCAACGAGTATCGAAGGAAAACACTGAAATCAAATCAGCTTTACTTTAAAATTGACCATGTATCACACCCTCTCTTTTACGAAATCGCAGGTGAATAGGTGCTTAAATAAATTCTTATACAACAAAGTACTCAGCGTTACTAAAAACAATGATTAAATAAATACTTTAGACGAATCGAAAAGCTAAAAATGTACACCAAACTACTGGAAAAGTCATGCTCGAAAATAATGTCCACCTATGAGTATTAACAATGATTAAATAAATACTTTAGACGAATCGAAAAGCTAAAAATGTACACCAAACTACTGGAAAAGTCATGATCGAAAATAATGTTCACCCCTGAGTATTAACAATGATTAAATAAATACTTTAGACGAATCGAAAAGCTAAAAATGTACACCAAACTACTGGAAAAGTCATGCTCGAAAATAATGTTCACCCCTGAGTATTAACAATGATTAAATAAATACTTTAGACGAATCGAAAAGCTAAAAATGTACACCAAACTACTGGAAAAGTCATGCTCGAAAATAATGTCCACCTATGAGTATTAACAATGATTAAATAAATACTTTAGACGAATCGAAAAGCTAAAAATGTACACCAAACTACTGGAAAAGTCATGCTCGAAAATAATGTTCACCCCTGAGTATTAACAATGATTAAATAAATACTTTAGACGAATCGAAAAGCTAAAAATGTACACCAAACTACTGGAAAAGTCATGCTCGAAAATAATGTTCACCCCTGAGTATTAACAATGATTAAATAAATACTTTAGACGAATCGAAAAGCTAAAAATGTACACCAAACTACTGGAAAAGTCATGCTCGAAAATAATGTGCACCTATGAGTATTAACAATGATTAAATAAATACTTTAGACGAATCGAAAAGCTAAAAATGTACACCAAACTACTGGAAAAGTCATGCTCGAAAATAATGTCCACCTATGAGTATTAACAATGATTAAATAAATACTTTAGACGAATCGAAAAGCTAAAAATGTACACCAAACTACAGGAAAAGTCATGCTCGAAAGTAATCTCCACCTATGAGTATTAAACTACATGGACTCTAACCAAACGGCTGGAGAAGAAACTTGACGGCAACTCCACAAGAATGTTGAGAGCTATATTGAACAAGTCCTGGCGACAACACCCCACGAGACGCCAAATGTACGGCCACCTGCCTCCCATCACGAAAACTATACAGGTCAGACGAGCCAGACACGCCGGACACTGCTGGAGAAGCAAAGACGAGCTCGTAAGTGACGTACTACTATGGACCTCCACATATGGCCAAGCAAAAGCAGGACGACCAGCCCGAACTTACATACAGCAGCTATGTGAGGACACAGGATGTAACCCAGAAGAAGGCGATGAACGATAGGGAAAAGTGGCGAGAGATGGTCAAGGATATCTGTGCTGGCGGCACGACATGATGATGATGATGATGATTATTATTATTAATTTACAAAACATTTTTTGCTTAGATGTAGCACAAGGCCGTCTGAATGGGGGACAAAATAAAAATTAAACTCACTTGTGAATATTTGCTTGTCTTTCTATGATTATGACTTGAAACTACATTTGACGGTGAATGTCTAGATCTGGAGATAGGAAGAGTGTAGAGTACCAATTTATGGGTATGACCTCCGGATTTATCAGTGGTTACAATAGATCTGTTTAAAATTATTGGAATTTGTTGATCCATCAACAAAACAAAAAAAATTGAAGGAGCTATTAAACAAAATATTGAAAATATGGACGTACAATGAGTGTGGTTCCCTAACGTCTTGGCATAAGATAACTGTGGACGGTTTGACATGCCGTTAAAATCAATCAATCAATCAATCAAAGTACTTTGTCGATGGCGGCAAAATTTGTTGAGTGTTTTAAGATGATGCTCTTGAGACGCGTCTGTGGAAAAACTGAGAGAGGAAATAAAGGAAATAAGGGAAAGAGAAATTTAAAAAATATAGTTTATGAGGGATTTCGAAGTGCTATATGAGAGGGAGAATGAAGAAAACTGACATTAAATGATAGAAAGAAAGAAGGAAAGACGCACAATCTAAAGAAAGAAAAAAATTGACATGAAATGAAATGAAATGGAAAGAAAGAAATGAAATGAAATGAAATGAAATAGAAAGAAAGAAATGAAATAAAATGAAATAGAAAGAAAGAAAGAAAGAAAGAAAGAACTGAAATAAAAGAAAGAAAGAAAGAGAGAGAGAAAGAAAGAACTGAAATAAAAGAAAGAAATGAAATAAAAGAAAGAAAGAAAGAAAGAAAGAAAGAACTGAAATAAAAGAAAGAAATGAAATAAAAGAAAGAAAGAAAAAAGAAAGAATTGAAATAAAAGAAAGAAAGAATTGAAATGAAAAAAAAAAGGGAAAGAAAAATGATTCAAATAGTATAAACGTGTCCACCGCCCCGGGGCCAAATTCTTTCCTGGCTTTTGTTGTTGTTTCACATTCATTCCATTTTTTCCGGGTTTCTGCTTTTCAACGTCGACCCTTGATTAAAGCCCCAGACAAAAAGGTCCACATCTCTCTCTCTCTTCTCTTATACAACAGCAAGACCAATGTCTTTAAAAAGAGACATAGGCGACGAAAGGCAAAAACATAATGTCCATTGGTCGTGGCCCTTTGTTGGACAGTGACAGACATTACGGACGGATATGGATGTGATAAGGGTCACTTCTGTCTGACTTTGCCTATTGTGAACTGTAGATGGCCGGAGACTGGGTTAGGGGCAAGAGTGGAAAGCGTACGCAATATAAAATGGAACACAGTCGCTTTTCAAAGATTACAAGAAAATGGATATGATATGAGGAAAAACCGAGTGTAGTAACTGTAAAAGAATATAAGTTATATCGTTGGGTTTAAAACGAGTGTCAGGAGTTAGGGCTAGATTTTAGAGTAAAACTTACGTATCGGGTTTAAGGTTGGGATAAAGGTTGCTGATTAGGATCAGACTAAGTATTAGGATAGGAATTAAGGGTTGGGATTAGTTTTAAAGTTCTTGTAAGAATTTGAGTTATAAGTAAGAAGTTTAGGTTTTAAGAAATGGGTTCAAATTAGATAAAAGGGTCTGGGTACATGTTGTACTCCCTACATAATGAACTCGCTCTCCTCCATAAATACACGTCAACGAGAGATTTAGACAGAGTTCACCAATCAGCGTGACACAATCACGTGTGATACCATTTGCGTAGTGGACGGGTAGTCACTACCCCATTGGACTCTCAGCTTCCTATCAACTAACTACTGTTTAACCAGGTTCACTTGTATCTTGTTTCTGTTACTTGAAAATATAAGTTTTTCTATCAACCGATTTTGTGTTCCCTATGTCTCTCTTTTGTCAGCATCACAATAGTATATATCTATCCAACTCTTTCTCCAAGAGCAGGATGTTACAGAAGGTCAATTATTAAAGGGGTAAAAACTGATTTAAAAATTGCATTCAGAGTTAGGGCTTAGTTTTAAGGAAGGGTTAAATTTCGAATCAGGATTTGAGCAATAGAAAAGAAGACATCGTAAGATTAGGGTTGTAAGGATTATGATTAAGGTTTGAATTTAGCTTTAGATGATAAATTGGATCTCATCTTTTTTCTGTGGATTAAAAGCTATAGTTCGGTTGATGGTTAAAGTTAAACTACTTTTAATTTTAAGATCATGATCAGCGTTAACACGTGGCTTGTAGAGTTAAATTCAAAGTTTACTCGCTGGGCTGGGAATCCATTTTGACAATGATGTAACCAAACTGTAGGTTACTGAACGAGAAATAAGAAAAACGGAGGTTAGAAAGGAAATGGAAATATTTGGTTAGTTTCTTTGTTTAATGACATATCAACCTTTGTGGGTTATACAATGTCAAAGCCATTCTCTCTGAAGAACAGTAGTGGTGTTGTTTAACCCATAGCTGGGAGGATAAGAGGACTCATAACTTTCCCAAGGGTATTTGTCAGAAAGTGAACGTAATAGCGCGACTGGAGTACGAACCCACTTACTACGATTCCGCAGTACATCGCTTTAACCATTTCGCCACGAAGACGCCCAGGAAATCTTAATACCATTAACTCATACCTTTCCCAAGCGGATTTGTCCGAAAGTGAACGTAATAGCGCGACTGGAGTACGAACCCACTTACTACGATTCCGCAGTACATCGCTTTAACCATTTCGCCACGAAGACGCCCAGGAAATCTTAATACCATTAACTCATACCTTTCCCAAGCGGATTTGTCCGAAAGTGAACGTAATAGCGCGACTGGAGTACGAACCCACTTACTACGATTCCGCAGTACATCGCTTTAACCATTTCGCCACGAAGACGCCCAGGAAATCTTAATACCATTAACTCATACCTTTCCCAAGCGGATTTGTCCGAAAGTGAACGTAATAGCGCGACTGGAGTACGAACTCACTTACTACGATTCCGCAGTACATCGCTTTAACCATTTCGCCACGAAGACGCCCAGGAAATCTTAATACCATTAACTCATACCTTTCCCAAGCGGATTTGTCCGAAAGTGAACGTAATAGCGCGACTGGAGTACGAACTCACTTACTACGATTCCGCAGTACATCGCTTTAACCATTACGCCACGAGGACACTCCGCTGGAAATCTTAATACCATTAACAAAATCCAATACTCGCCAGCAGCGTGAAGAAGAAACCCACTGCTAGCGGTGACTACTTAATCAGCATAAATCACCTCGACACTCACAATAGTTTTCCTCTTATTTATCAGGAATGGGACATGCCAATTACTGTTCACTAGTAAGGTATATTCTCTTTCGTACATAATGTTACTTCCGTTGTATCGAGAATTTACATACTTAAAAATAACATTCAATTCAAATGTCGGACCTCCAAAATTTAATTACACATTGAACTGTGAATTGCTTTATTCTTTAGAGAGTATTTTCCACGTATAGCTCTAATAAAGGTCACGCTATAATGTAATGCTTCTATTGGGTGAAAAATAATATATATGAGAGTAATAAAAAGTATGAACGTTAGACGTAAAAAAAATCCATTCTACAAAGGTATATAAACATTTTAAACAAAAAAAAACATTAACGTCTTTATCGCTGTCTGATGATTGAGTCGACAGATGAAAAAATGAGTTGCAACAATAGAGTGCGATGTCATAAGTTTGTTCGTTTGAATTTTATGGCATTTCAACCTTTGTAGGTTATTTAATGCCAAATCCATTTGATACAAAAACAGTTCTAGTTCAAACAATTCAGTTTAGCATAAGTATATGGTTTAATTCTCAAAAACATTTCTATTTCGAGGTAATCAATTTAGTCAAACAGTTCTAATTCAAATAATTCAGTTTACTTTTTGTTTACACACAGTTAAATGTCAAAACAGTTCCATTTCAAACAATTTAGTTTAGCATCAGTACACAGTTTAGTTTTATTTAAATACAGTTCTTATTCAAACAATTCTGTTTAGCATAAGAATAATTTAGTTCTATTTTATCCATAGACAGTACAATATCAGGTACTACCACTCTGGGTCAGAGTGGACCTGCGAGTGATGGCAATGAAGGAGTGCTCCAGCATAACTGAAATCTCACCATCAGATTGTTTAGTGTCATATGCAGGACACTCTTTGTGTGTGGGTGTGTGGATCTTACCCCACTGCAGAAAAGTAGTCAGTGTATTCTAAAGCCCTAACCGACAGGGCAAATCATAAGTTTAATATTACCTTATATATATATATATATATATATATATATATATATATAATCTACATCACCTCTCGCATATAAGGCCTTATTCATGATCGTCAATTTCCTTGTCCTTTCGTACATTTGTCTAAGTTTCTCCCTTGTTCATTTTAAGAAGGGTCCAGAGTATCCTACAAGGAGTTCTGCCCTTATGTTTATTCTTTTGATGAGATTTCTGCAGCAAAGCTTACTTTCTAGATTTTTTTTGTTCTTCTAAGGTACTCTTTTCTCATTTATTTCTGTCCACTTCCATTATTCCCAACTACATGTAATTTTCCTTCTTATTCCCAACTACATGTAATTTTCCTTCTCTCTATCCATTGTTTCTGTTTTCCCACTTTTCATTGTTAGCATGAAACATTTTTAATGCCAAATTCCATTCCTATATCCTACCCTTTTACTCTTGGGGTGTCCTCGTGGTGTAATGGTTAAAGCGATGGACTGCGGAATCGTAGTACGCGAGTTCGTACGCCAGTCACGCTATTACGTTCACTTTCGGGCAAATACCCTTGGGAAAGGTATGAACCCCCTTATCCTCCCAGCTATGGGTTAAATAGTACCACTTCTGTTCTTCTATGAGAATGGCTTTGGCATTAAATAACCTAAAAAGAGTTGATATGCTATTAAACAAAGAAACCAAACCAGACCAAACCTTTTACTCTTATTGTTTCTAGGGTCTTTTTTTTTCTTTCATTTTTATCGAATATATTGATATCATTCAGGTAAATAAGGTACTTCTTCGTTTCTTGCGATTTTGTAAAATTGTAGACCACTGTGCATTCCGTAAGAATAAAATTGATTAATATTATTTCTATTACACCGAGCCATTGGCCTAATGATATAGTGTTCGCCAATAGTCTGGGAAGCCCGCGTTCAATCTCAGATCGAGTTATACCAAAGTCTTAAAAATGATACTTGATGCCGACTTGCTTAACGCTCAGTATTATGGATCAAGGGTAAAATGGAGTATCAAGGGAATGAAGTAGCACTCTCCTGTACACCTCGGTGTAGTAGCTATTTAAAAAGGAGCCCTAGGTTCCCCCTCGAAGATGGTTGCCACCTTTTTGCTTTTTATTTCTATAATAAATGATTGGTGAGAATGAGTTACCCTGGAAGATGCCTCTCTGGATTTTTATCTCAACTAGGGTTTGTCTTCTTGCTATTAATTCCATTTTCCAACTTTAACAAATTATTTTTCTCCTTGAGGTTTTTTCATACCTGCAGTTTTTCAAACATATCAATTTAACTCATAGATTAAACCCAACTAGTCTGAGTGACAATAAGTTTACTCAGGTCTAAAGAACTCTGTGGAGTATTCAGACCGATCTCAACAATGCTCTCTAATCTAGATGGTATTGACTCTTTAACAGATTTCCAATTCCTCCAGTTTTTTCCCCAATTCTTTTAAGGATCGTTTGAAGAGCACCAATTACAATTCGTATGATTGTCACCATCATGTTCATCTGCTTTTTTTAGTTTTTTAGCAAGGTCTTAGTATTTTTCTCTCTTTACACATTATTATTATTATTATTATAGTTGTTGTGGTTTTACTTTTTGTCCTTATTCATTTTTATTTATTTTATTTGCTTTATTATATATATATATAGTGTAATTTGAAGGAAACCCAAACCCGGTTAAATTGTCATAATAAATTTATTTCGTCGGAGAATATCATTATACTCTCTGTCTCATCAGATGACTATACGCGTTTAACTTGAATATTGAATTCGTAGACCTGACGGAATCATCTTCTTCCCGGACATTAACGGCCCCAAGACCACTAATATACAGAAGATTATTCAGATTAATTTGCTAACTCTACAGATTCAAATAGTCTCAAACTTAAAAATAGCTGACTTTCTTGACGTCACACTCAATTTAAATAACGGCATCTTCAAACCTTTTAGTAAAAACGATTCTACGTATATATTGACTCTAACCACCCAAGATCGTTACTGAAGTAGATTTTTAATGCTGTGAACCAAAGGATTAACAGACTATCCTCATGTAAAAGAATTTTTGAGAAGAGCAAAAGTATGTATGATGAAGCCCTGAAAAACAGCGGATTCCAAGGTAGACTGGAGAATGGGATCCCAGTGGACTCAAATTAGAAGTTCAAATGGAAGAAGTAATAGTAGTGCGACCCGCACACTCGTCAAGGTTGGTGACACCAATAATAATCTCTCAAATAAACGAGGAAGAAATAGAAATAGAAAAGTAATCTGGTTTAACCCGCCTTTTTGTAAACTTAACAACATTAACATTGATAAATTCTTCCTAAACCTCCTGGATAAGCACTTTAATAAGGACAATCCATTAAGGAAAAATTCTAATTGGAACACAGTAAAAATTAGTTACTCTTGTGCAAAGAATATGCATAGTATTTTAAATAACTATAACAGGAAGCTTCTAGATGAATTAAATAGAAATAGCGGGAGACCAGATGTGGCGTCTTGAAACTGGAATGCCCATTGGGCGGATGATGCAACTCGAAGAAAGTCATATACCAGGTGTGCTTCCCCCTCTGGAACATAATAATGGTGGGGAGAGGGTCTATATAGGTATCTCTGCCGGAAATTAGAAACAAAGACTGTATAATCACAGACATTCTTTCTCCAATCCACGACTTAGAAACCAAACCGCTTTATCTTAATATTTGTGGAGCCTTAAGGATTAGGGGCCGACCCCAAAGGAAAGTGGAAAATAGTCATACAGTCTTCAACCGCAAACAGCTTCAACAGTAGATGTAACTCGTGTATCGATGAAAAAATTAGTATAATTAATTTGAAAGCTCGCAGACTACTGTTGAATGAATGGAATGAACTTGTGTTTAAATGTAGACATAAAGGTAAATGGGGGCCACCGAGGTTCCTACTCTAGGCAATAGCAGGGATATTGATGTTGGATGATTTTTATAGGAATTAATTACATTTAATTCAGCAGTATTATATGACGGAGAGATTTATGTAGAGAAGGAGATTCTGGGAAATTTAGATATTAATTCGAAATTAGGGTTTTTAAGTTCCGAAGTAGTTAATTCCCCTTGACCATTTTTAAGGTAAATTAAAGGCACCTTATGGCTGCCGAAAGTTTTTGATTTTTGATTTTGATTTTGATTTTATTTCATTTTTAAGGAGAAACTCTAAAACCACGTTAGCTGAGGGAATTAACATATGTATTAGAAGTAAACGAAGACTATATGATAATCATTTAGTTTACAAGCTTACATTATTCAGAAGATTCCACCTGCTACAGAAAGTCTAGCATGTGTTCAAATTGGGAAGGATCGATATAGAGATATCCTGTTCTGGTTACGTAATGTTTCTAACACTTTATTGTTTTGGCCACCTTTCCTCTTGCCTGAGAATTTAGAATCAATATAGGTTATTTTTCTTTTTTTTTTAAATACACATATAGACTGTAATCCACATTTGCTGTTTTTCAACCTCAAGTTAAACGTACGTAGTCATCTGACGAGACGGAAAGTATAATTATATTCTCCGGCGAAATAAATTTATAATGACAATTTAACCAGGTGTGAGTTTCCTTCTAATTTCACTGTATACGCTCTGTATGTGAGTTTTGTTATATAAACCTGGAAGGAAAAAGATATATAACAATAGCCATACAACGAGCACTCACATAGATTGATATGATATCCCTCATATATTCTACACACGAATAATCCACACCCACTGTTTTCAGACCCTGACTGGATATATATATATAGGTGGTTTAGACTACTTACTACCTCACTTGGTGAGTTTATGTTGGATCAAATGTTGCAGTATTGTTAAATATATATATGTAGTCATCCAGAGACAGATCTATTTCGTTCTATCAGAACTCATCAGTGTGGCTAGAAATACTAACTTCCCGTAGCTGGGATCGAAACCTGGTTGACTCAAACGCCAATCCAAGACTCTACCCCTCAGCCACGAGGAACCAGCAGTAGGGAAGTAAATTTTAAACGTTTATGAATCACAATTACTATGGTTTACATACATCCGCTCTAACGGCTACCGAGAGCTCAATTCATATATGAAGAGCCTTGCAATAAACGCTTATGGCAAAGCGATTACTTCATTCGCGATATATATATATATATATATTGTACTGTCTGTGATGTCTGATGATTGCTGATTGCATGAAACCCAGGGTCACAGATAGTACCATGTTATATATATATATATATATATATACCCGAAATGGTTAGAAAATGGAACCTTTGGGTTGCTTTCGACTTCGGTCGGCGAACCTAACGAAATAATATATATATATATATATATATATATATAGTGATAAAAAGATTCAAGGTTTTATTCCTAATGTGAATAAAAACTTAAAAAATGGCGGCTTAAGAATATGAATATTATTGTGAATAAATAAAACCTTGGGTCTTTTTATCGCTATTATTAAATTTTGTACGGCAAAGAAAATCTTTATATATATATATATATAGGGGAAGCCATCATAGTTTCCTTAATGTTTTCTGTTGATAAAAAGTAGACCCTAAAAAATGTATCAATTCGGTAAACATTTTTTTCTCTTTTACGAACCAGGTGACTTAAATCCAGATCGAATACTGAAAAATTCGAGATTTTTTGTGCTGTGACATTTCCAGTGATTTTCAAGAATTGTACAATTTCCTTTTATTGAATTTAAACAATGTTCATTTTCTCAGGCCATCTTAAAGAATGTTGTGAAGTGACATTTTATCTATTTCTTTTTAACAAACTTGGCGGTGGCCGTTGAAACTTTTGTCACCATTCAAAATGGTCATAGCAAGAGTGATGCAGTTATGGGAAATTGTGGAATTCATATTTGTTAAATACAGGGTAACCCACAAAAAGTCTGACACATTCTAAAAAATTATAAATTTCCTGTTTTTATCTCAATTTTTTATGCTATTTGTCAGATATTATAATTAATCCTCAGAAATGAAAAAAAAAGTCAAATTTCTGTATTAAAGAATCAACTAAAATGATAGAATTCAACTGACAGATCTACAATTTCAGTAGAAAGAAAATACAGTGTCACCCATTTTAATGTGAAGAATTCTTCAAGTACAAGCATAATAAAGAGCTTAGTGTACAGATTTAAAACTCTTGCCACTGTGACAGACCACCCACAAAGCGGTCATTGCAGAAGTGTTTGCACAGAGGCAGCAGCGAAAGATTTTTTTTATGAGTCAGTCATTTATAGGCCATGCTGTACGTTTAGAACTTTCCATCCTTGTTCAAAGAAAATATTACAGAAAAAGTGATTTTTTTTAATTTTATATTTAAGATCTCAAGTATTTCGAATCACTTTTTGAACTGTAGGTCTTATATAAACATTTTACCCACATTTCCTTCACAACTATGTTACTTTTCAACGTATTTGCCATGGAGATTAGAGCACTTGTCTTTCCCAAAAGAACATGGCCTAAAGTCTACTGTTTTTCTAGTATTTGCTTTGGAATTCAGCGTTGTCTCATGTTGTTGATAATACTGCGTATCTTGTAGCTTTTGTGGAAGATGACTGACGGCTCAAACTTTCTGTTATGGATGTGTGACTTGATCTTCCGATATCGTTAGCTCATGAAATACCTCACGGAAAGCATTAAGTGTCAAATGTTATGTTACTTAGCATTGATCAAGAATTAGATCAAAATTTACTCAAAGAAAAGGGTTATTTATGTATAACTGTTGGGTATCACCTACCTTTTCGGTACAATGAGCTAGTCCATCTGCCATATATAGCAGTAGCTTCTAATACCAGAGAGTCTAAAGGTCTAGAAGGTGAACAGCTGCTCCTTATAACGGAAACCAATACTATTGTTGGACTATATCCTTATTCTATGTTCACTAATCCTATGTTCTTGTTACTAACAGTCTCGATTGTAAATACTTTTTCCTGTAAATATAATTCTATTTCCTCACATATCGTGGTTTGTTTTTTATTACTACTACACGCGTTCACTAACCAGAACGCAACAATAACGTATATATACTGCTTATGGTTTAAAAAAAAACCGTTATGAAACTCTAGAACAAAGGGATTATCAGTGGTCAAGAATTAATACGATTATTGCGGACAGAATCGTGATATCATGTCTAGAATTTAAATGCTTCGGTAATTATTTTTCTATAAAAATGTTTTGAAAATCGGAAATAAAGGGATTTCTGTGGACATGGCTTGGTTGTGTTCTGTGGCATGTCAACTCTTGTCAGTTATTTGATCCCAAATCCTGCATATATATATATATATATATATATATATATATATATATATGAAATATATATGATTTGTAAACAAATTTTTTGTAAGTAACAATTTTTATGCGAACCAGAAATCATTTGTTTGCACGCATTCAAATTGTTAAAAGTATTTTATCTAACACTAATAGTTTTCTTTGGACACAGTTAAATGGTTTTAAGTTTTGATATCTAGTAATAATTGTTTTATTTGCACACAGTTGAATGGTTTCAAGTATTGGAATCAAACACTAATAGTTTTATTTGTGCACAGTTAAACAGATTCATCTACTCCTATCTATCAGTAATAGTTTTATTTGCATACAATTAAATGGTTTCATGTATTGCAATCTACATTTAATAGTTTTATTTGCACACAGTTGAATGGTTTCATGTATTGCTATCTACATTTAAAAGCTTTGTTTGCACACAGTTGAATGGTTTCATGCATTGCTATCTACATTTAATAGTTTTATTTGCACACAGTTGAATGGACTCATGTATTGCAATCTACCCCTAATAGTTTTATTTGCACACAATTAAATAGTTTCATGTATTGCTATCTATATCTGATAGTTTTATTGGCACATTGTTAAATGGTTTCCTGAATTGCCATATGTCACTCATAGTTTTGTTTGCACACAGTTGAATGGTTTCATGTATTCTTATCAACCTCTAATAGTTTTCTTTGCACACAAACAAATGTTTTCATGTATTGCTATCTATATCTAATAGTTTTATTTGCACATTGTTAAATGGTTTCATGAATTGCGATCTAACACTCATAGTTTTGTTTGCACACATTAGAATAATTTCATTTATTGCTATTTAGCACAAGTATTTTTATTCAAGATTATTTATTCATTCGCATCCACGTAAATGATTCCAATTATTATTCGGTGATAATAACTGTTGAATTTAAGTCTTACGTTTCATCATCATCATCATCATCATCATGTCGTGCCGCTAGCACGGATATCCCTGACCCTCTCTCGCCACTTCTACCTATCATTCATCGCTTCTGGCAGGTCTTCAGGGCTACATCCCGTATCCTCACATACCTGCTGTATGTATGTTCGAGCTGGTCGTCCTGCTTTTGCTTGGCCATATGCGGGGGTCCATAGGAGTACATCACTGATGAGTTCGTCCTTGCTTCTCCAGCAGTGTCCTGCGTGTCTGGTTCTTCTAACTTGTATAGTTTTCGTGATGGGAGGCAGGTGGCTGTATAGTTGGTGACTTGTGGGGTGTTGCCGCCAGGACTTGTTCAATATTGCTCGCAACATTCTTGTGTCATTGCCGTCTAGCTTCTTCTTCAGCCGTTTAGTTAGCGTCCAAGTAGTGCATCCATATAGCAGTATCGATACGACCGCTGCCTGGAAGAAACTGCGTTTCATTTTATCGGTCAGGTCTGATTTCCATATGATCGAGAGCCTATCGATAGCTGTCCATGCTTTCGTTAGTCGTGTGTCGATGTCTTTCGGTTGATGAGACGCTGCTTCCTAGGTGGGCGAATTTGTCTACTAGTTTTAGAGAGGTTCCGTCTAGTGTGGAAATGTCACCTGTTTGGTTATAACACATATATTCAGTTTCATGTGCATTGACATGGAGGCCAATGCCTGCGGCGGCTCATTCCAAACTATGCAGTAGTGTTTCAAACGATGTTAAATGGCTTCAACTGCACTTAATGATTGAATATTGATAGATGGGGTCCTGACAGTTTCTAACATTTCGGGTCAGAGTGCACCCGGGAGTAATGTCAATGAAGAGGTAACCAACATTCCTCAAAGCTCTTGAGACGTAGCTTCTCCGTCAGATGTTTAATGTCACTCGTTGGGTGGGAGGTCTCACCCTTCTTTACAGATGCAATCGGTGTAATGTTTAGCTGCAGCCAAAAGGGCAATATTTGATACATGTTCACTTATTTATGGGCAAATCTATATTTATTTCCTTTAAAATTATCTTCCTTGTCTTTTGATTTTAAGTACTTGATATCTCGAAAGAATGAATTTGACATTGTTTGGTTTGCATCTAAGTGTAATATAATGGCGGAGGAATTTCGTTTCATATATCTTGCCTTTCGGTTTAGTTAGGATGAGAACCTTTCGCTTAGCGCATGGGTTAGTTAGGTGCAACATTAACGCAGGTGTTCACGCGCGCGCGGAGAGGATGTGTCATTCAGAGATGTCAAAATAAAAATCTCAGATAGGAATTGGACCAGGGTATTTGGGTGACGTCACGCACCGGAAGCGTGGGCTGAGATTTGAGAAAAAGCATAGTTGAGATCCCGCCTCGGAAGAAGAAGGTTGACTTTCAGAGCTGGGCGAGGCCAGACGAATTTGTGCGCTACGGGCGCCGCGCGTTGGTTGGGTTGAGAGCTGACGATGTAAAAGCAGTCAGCATAGAAAGATTGTGTCTCTCTCTCCTCATGTCGAAAAACCTTTAACTCAAAGGTAATAAAAAGTTTCGTACCTGAACTAAGAAATCGTAAAATGCTGTATTTCCGATTCCCTATGTCCATTTTACATATCCGTATATCTGGCAATGTAACATAAGTAACTTCTTCGGAGGGGGGGTCCTCGTGGTGTAATGGTTAAAGCGATGGACTGCAGAGTCCTAGAAAGCGAGTTCGTATTCCAGTCGCGCCATTACGTTTACTTTCGGGTAAATACCCTTGGGAAAGGTATGAACCCCCTTATCCTCCCAGCTATGGGTTAAATAGTACCACTACTGTTCTTCTAGGAGAATAGCTTTGGCATTGAATAATCTACAAAGGTTGATATGCCGTTAAACAAAGGAACAAAACCAAACCTAACTTCTTCGTCACTAGCTTCTACTAACTTTAAATAGCTAGCCATGCCCCTATGCTAAGTAGGGGTTATCGAGCTGGTCTTGCAGATACTTAATAATAACGATTGACCTCGATCCTCACTAGGTATCACATGCATGTGACCTTGTGCCAAAACTTAGCTAATTGATAGCTAAGCTAATAAATAAGGGAACAAGATCAGGTTCAAGACTTTAAGTGTCCTGGGTGTTGTAAGATATCGGAGATGGAGGCATTCAAGTCAGTATTCATGTGTATACATTCGGTTGTTAGGTGAGAGATGATTAGTTTGGTGAAAGGGTTATCATTTTAAGAAATAGACGCAGTGACTCGAGTTCAAACCCTGGACGATGCTGTCACAAATTCCCTTCTTCTCCCCTCCACCATACCTGCTATAGGTAAATAGTATGTATCAATTCAAACCTTCTATCAATTCAAACCCGATGAAGAGGATGTGACACAAGGTCAATTTTTTAAGCTGCGTATACCTAGTTTAAATTGAGTGTTTTCCTTTTCCAAGATAAGTTGTCATACTAAGGCTAATGACCCCAACGTTCACAACTATTTACCCTCAGCTGGCGGGGGCGGGGCGGATTCATATCTTTCCCAAGCGCATTAGCGCAAAGTGAAACACTATCAGCTTTATCTAATTTCATTTTCTACAAAGATAACCGTTACAGTAAACACGCCTCTGTAAATGGGTAAATAGCAAGTAGACTGATCTTTTTAACCTTGATACAGAGACCAGTTTAGGAAAAGTAAAATTCCGATTTCAAACCAGTGTGACCATGCGAAAAAATTGACCTTGTAACGCACCCTACCACTGACAAGGATTTGGGGTCAAAATAAACGTAGTGATTTCAACCCTTTGGGGGAGGTGCTTTTATTAAGTAGGAATCCCTGGGACCTAGTTTGCCTCAATGTTTTTTTTTCTTTCTAAATCATTCCTAAAAACAATGCCTCCACTGTAGAAGATGAACAGATACTGGGAGGTTTGACTATCTTTTTGTGTGAAGTAGCGAGATCTGGTTTCAATTTACTTTATTTGGCGAAACGGTTATTTTCGTATGGAAATAGAATCGACGTCCAGAATTCAAATCCTTGACAGCACTAATGCCCTTCGGAAAGATTACTCATATCTGTTCTCATATCTGTTCTCTCCCTAGCTAAGAGTAGCGGGAAAAGTCTGTAAATGATAGAATAAAACTCCGTTCACCAAATTTATAAATTATATGAGTGAAAATGTTGCAGAAAACACAGGTTACAAAGATCTTTCTTGGGAGAAAAGAAAATGTTAGTCATAGCGCGAATATTTACGTTTTAAGAAACAGAGATCATCTTTACCCAACCCCTCCGCTCGGGCAGGATATGACACATGGTCAATTTTTTTAAGCGGAGTTTAACAGGTTTCAATTCAGAGTTTTTCCTTCTCCTAGACTAGTTGCCTCAAGAAACTAGTCTGTCCTACTATTTACCCATAGCTGGAAGGAGAATAATTGGATTCATACCTTTCCCAAGAGTATTAGTGCTATGTGAAATGCAATCAGTCCAGGATTTGAACTCGTGTCGCCGTATCCATTTCCTGCGACGATAACCATTACACCACGGGCACCTCCTAAGAGGTTTTTTAAGAAACAGAGATGATAAGTTTGATAAGTGCAAATACGATTTGAATGTCGAAAAACAGTACGATTTCAAATAATTCACTTAAGCATAAGCACGCAGTTTAAATGTAAGTACGGATTAATTGTCAAAAACATTTCTATTTCAAGCTACTCAGTTTACTCAAACAATTCAGTTTGGCATAAGAATGCTATTAGTTCTATTTAACCCATAGATAGGGCCCTATCAGGTGCTACCACTCCAGGCCAGAGTGGACATGGGAGCGATGGCAATAAAGGGGTACTCTGCATTCCCCAAAGCTCCAGCACTGCTGGAACCTCACCATCAGATTGTTTAGTATCATATCTAGGACACTCGTTAGGGGGGGTCTTACCCCTCTGCAGAGAAGCAGTCGGTGTATTCTACAGCCCCAGCCGACTGGGCAATACACAGAGTTAAGTGATGTGTATTAAAAGGTATTCTTGAAAGAAAAGAATATATATTTTTATTCAAAAGAAACAAACTGCAATGTGGTTAAATAAGTATTTATTTTTTGGCTTATTTCTTGGTTTATTTATGCGATTTTGGTCGGCTCAAAATTAGATTTCAAAGAAATAGATGATTTACCTATGATTCTAATTGGCTTAAAATTTTATTTTTAACATTCTTCAGGGGAAAAGATTTCAAAAAACTATTTGGATTTTGATCCTTCAAGACAAATATTGTCGTATATAAGATATCTGGAAAATTTAGAAACTTGCGTGAAAGCACCGATGGACCAATTAATTCAAAAATACAGATACAAAAATTACTATCTTTTTTGCACAAAAATTAACACTGTTTTTTTCGCATGGAAATCAGTTGTGTTCCGATAAATTGGTAAATCAATTGAGTTCCTATATATAGGTAGATGTTGAGTTTCTATATGTTGGTAAATCAGTTGAATTCCTGTATGTAGGGAAATTAGTTGTGCTCCAGTATATTGGTAAATCAGTCGAGTTTCGAAATATTGGTAAATCAGTTGAGCTCCGATATATTGGTAAATCCTTTGAGTTCTGATATATTGGTGAATCAGTTGAGTTCCTATATTTTGGTAAATCAATTGAGTTCCGATATATTGGTAAATCAGTTGTGTTTCGAAATATTGGTAAATCAGTTGAGTTCCGAAATATTGGTAAATCAATTGAGTTCCGATATATTGGTAAATCAGTTGAGTTCCGATATATTGGTTCATCAGTTGGGTTCCGAAATATTGGTAAATCAGTTAAGTTCCGAAATATTGATGAATCAGTTGAATTCTGATATATTGGTAAATCAGTTGAGTTCCGATGTATTGATAAATCAGTTGAGTTTCGAAATATTGGTAAATCAGTTAAGTTCCGAAATATTGGTGAATCAGTTGAGTTCCGAAATATTGGTAAATCAGTTGAGTTTCGAAATATTGGTAAATAAGTTGAGTTCCTATACGTTAGTAAATCAGATGATATCATATATATTGGTCAATCAATTGGTTTCCTATTTATTGGTAAATTAAGGTTTTCCTATATAGTGGTAAACATACAAGGGTAAACTCTTCTTTAACCTCGGTTAAGCAATTAGTCTAGAAGAAAGAAAAATCTGAAATTAAAGCAGTGGTATTCTTCTTAAATGTGACATAGTGTCACATCTTGCTTCTATCGAAGGGGTTGAATGAAATACATTATTTAAAAACTGAACACCTCACCATGCCAAACCTTAAAAAATAACGATCCCTTCAAAAATTATTTCAAAACTAAGATGATTCTAAATAATTGATTGATTGATAGATTTTAACAGCATCTCAACCTATCAAGGGTTATGATATGCCGAGATATTAAGAAATCACGTTCATTGTACGTGTATATTCACAGGTTGTTTCAGAAAAATAGATATAATTTTGTAGTCAAATAACTTGACCAATTCTGGTCAAATGATTTCAAATTTTAACTTGCCCGATCGACTGGGACTGTAGAATACACCGACTGCATCTCTGTAGAGGGGTGAGACCCCCACCAATGAGTGTCCTGCGTCCCAGTTAAATGGGGCTGTAGAATACACCGACTGCATCTCTGTGGAGGGATAAGACACCCCACAACGAGTGTCCTGGCTGTGACACTAAACAGTCTGATGGTGTGGTCCCAGTAATGCTGGAGTTTCGGGGAATACGGAGCACCCCTTCACTGCCATCGCTCCCAAGTCCGCTTTGGCCCGAAATGGTAGTACGTGATAGGGTCCAATCTATGGGTCAAATAGAACTAAACTGTGTACTTATGCTAAATTGAATTGCTTGAAATAGGATTTTTTTGACATTTAAATTAAATTCTTATGCAAAACAGAATTGTTTGAAATAAAACTGTTTTTTTTACTTTTAAATGTGTGTAAACAAAAAATATACTCATACTAAACTGAATTGTTTGAATTAGAACTGTTTAACTAAACTGAATAGCTTGAAATAGAAATGTTTTTGTCAATTAAACTGTACTTATGCTAAACTGAATTGTTTGAAATAGAACTGTTTATTTGTATAAAATGGATTTGGCATTAAATAACATACAAAGATTAATATGCCATGAAACCCAAACAAACTAATAAATCTTTACAGCATGTGTAAAAACAACAAATTCTGGGTTTAATATTTGATGTCTTTTTTTTTAAGTGATCATCATCATCATCATGTCGTGCCGCTAGCACGGATATCCCTGACCCTCTCTCGCTACTTCTCCCTATCGTTCATCGCCTCAGGCAGGTCTTCGGGGCTACATCCCGTATCCTCACATACCTGCTGTATGTATGTTCGAGCTGGTCGTCCTGCTTTTGCCCGGTCATATGTGGGGGTCCATAGGAGTACATCACTTATGAGCTCGTCCCTGCTTCTCCAGCAGTGTCCTGCATGTCTGGTTCGTCTAACTTGTATAGTTTTCGTGATGGGAGTCAGGTGGCCGTATATTTGGTGCCTTGTGGAGTGTTGCCGCCAGCACTTGTTCAATATTGCTCGCAGCAGTCTTGTGTAATTGCCGTCTATCTTCTTCTCCAGCCGTTTAGTTAGCGTCCAAGAAGTGCATCCATACAGCAGTATCGATACGACCGCTGCATGGAAGAAACTGCGTTTCATTTTATCGGTCAGGTCTGATAGCTGTCCATACCTTCGTTAGCCTGGTGTCGATGTCTTTTTCGGTTGATGAGACGCTGCTTCCTAGGTAGGTGAATTTGTCTACTAGTTTCAGAGGAGTTTATATATTGGATATATAATTCTGAGTTCTTTTAAGACAAGCTGTTAAAATTTGAGATCATCTGAGCAAGTAGTGCTCAAGTTGTTAGAATATGAAATTATATCCATTTTTCTAAAACAACCTGTACATCTCAAATAATATCAATGATTTTGAAACACCCTTTGTATATGCTCTCTAACCAATATTGATCACGGTTTACTTATTATGATATCAGTTTTTTAAGCACCCCGTATATTAACTGTCATCAAAATATCAATGGGATGCCATGAATGTCTTGCGTAAACGCTTATATTCCCGGTCTTGCTACTTGCTTGGGTGTGTTTTGGAGGGGTGCCGTGAAAGGGGAGAAGTGAAGTACGGGTGAGCGGGGATGGTAAGGAATATTAGAATAATGTTCAATGTGTAGGGTCGGGGCGGCACAAGGAATTTTATCGATATCTGATGAAGCGAAGAAAATACCAGCAAGATTGAAATGATTTGCAATCACACTCACCATGGCAACGGACATAAATACGCCCGACTGTCCATCCAAGCCATCCGGACAGCCCCACCAGTCAATCAGCTGGCCAACCTACCCGCCACCGTTCGTCTCGTGTCCAACCCTGAACTCTCCGTATTCTTCCTTCTCCACGCGAACACACCCACTCCATTGCCAAATACTTCATTAAAAGCCTGAGAGAGAATTATAGGAGATATGTTGTTAGGTTTGTAGGTGGGTTAGATCTGAAAATCCCATATAATAATAACAACAACAGCCACAACTACAACAACAACAACAACAGGTGCTTGCATCCAGCGAGACATCTTTCTTCGTCCTGTGGCAAATATGTCGTTCTTTTGTCGGACTAGGAAGGGCTTGTCGGTCGTTGGAAGCGATAGAAGCGTCAGCGGCGGTGGGAGTGGTGGGTTTGTTGTTGTGATGTTCGACATAGAAAAGGTCTGAGGTCTCAGAGCTGGATTTTGTGGAGTGAAAGACGTCGACTTGAAGGACTCCGCAGAACAAGGGATCTCTGAAGATGTCCTTCAGATTGAAACGTCTACCGAAAGAGAAGAGAGACCAACGACAAAGGGAATCAGTTAGAAACAGAAAGAGAGAGAGAGAGAGAGATAGAGAGAGAGTGGGGGAAGGAGGAAAAGCTATTCTTTGAGTAACAGTTCTTCAGTTGGGAAATATTTACGTATGTAAACAATCTTCTAAAAACGTGTCATTTTATTTATTTATTTTTGTTGCTTTTTTTATTTTTAAATCCTGTTGACCATCTACACAACAAAAATTGTCCTAGCGTAATGGTAATAAAAGTAAAGTTGGCGAGCGTAGTCGAGGGCGCCGCAAAGGCTCCCTTCTCAATAGTTACTACACCGAGCTGTAGATGAGGGTGCTACTCCTTTCCTTGGATTGCTACACTTTACCCTTGATCCTTACCTTATAGTGCTGAGTGCTAAAAAAAAGTACCATTTTTGAGTCTTTAGTATGACTCGACCTGGGATTGAACCCCGGTCTCCTGGACCATTGCCGAACACTATGCCAACGGCCCGGTTTAATGGTAATACTCATGTGAAATAGAATCGGCATCCCCAGTTCAAACCTTGGAATGAGACGAAAAGCCCTTCTTTGACTAAGGTTTCTTCGGCTGGGAAATATTATTTGATAGGTACGTAAACAGGCTTCTAAAAGTGTATCAGTTTGTTTGTTGTTTTATTATAGTTATTATATTACACATTTGAGAGTTTTTCGCGTCAGCGTTAGTTGATGGTCTTTCGCGGGAGTCTGAGAGACAACATGTCTTTTAAAGACCTTAGGATTCTTCTTCGTAATGGGCCAGTCTTAATAATGTTGTCGTTTGGATGGTCTTTGTACAGCCTATTATTTCCAATTCCTCGAGTCTCTTTATCAATCCTTACGTGACAGCACCGTGCGCACCAATTACAGTTTGTATCACCGTCACTTTCATATTCCATAGTTTTTTTTTTTTCAGTTCTCAAACAAGGTCCAATATTATTATTATTATCATTAATCCTTTAGAATTTTTCACATCAGCGTCAGCTGATGGTTTTTCACTGGAGTTTGAGTGGCAGCAAGTCTCTTCAGATCTCCAGGACTCCTCTCAGTATTCTGGCCGTCTTCAATAATGCTGTTGTTTCGATGGTCTCCACTCGTCCGCCAACTTCCAAGTTCTCCTGGCCCTTTAATAATCCTTTAGTTACTGTGCCAAAAGCACTAATCACAATTGGTACAATCGTCACTTTCATGTTCCACAGCTTTTTCAATTCTCCAGCAAGTTTGAGGCACTTATCCTTCTTTTCACATTCTTTCAGTTTTATTCTGTGGTCCGCCGGGACAGCAAAGTTGACAATTTTGCAAATGCTCTTTTTTTGTTGATTATTATAAGGTCTGGTCTTCTGGCCGAGATTAGGTGATCCGTGTATATAAGTCAAAGTCCCCTAGGAGTTTATGCGTGTCATTTTCAAGGACAGGTGCTGGGTTGTGCATATACCATTTGTTGGTATTGTCAAATTTAAATTTCTTGCACATTTCCCAGTGGATTACCTTACCCACTCAGTCGTGTCTCACCTTATACTCTTTCTGTACTAATTTGCTGCATTCACTTTTTATGTGATAGATCGTTTCGTCTCTGTCGCCACAACCACCCACCCCGTTAATTCTGAGTTTCTGACAAGTTAATTCTGAAAAGAAGGATAAGTACCACAACTGTACTTCTACAAGGATGCCTTTGGCGTTAAATAATCTTTGAAATTTGCAATGACATTAAATAAAGAAACCAAATTAAACTCTTACTATCTGTTATATACCAATTTTCCGTAGTGTAATGGTTATCGTCGTAGGAAATGGACACGACGACTCGAGTTCAAATCCTGGACGAGACAGATTGCATTTCACATAGCGCTAATACCCTTGGGAAAGGTATGAATCCAATTATTATCCATACAGCTATGGGTAAATAGTAGGGCAGACTGGTTTCTTTAGCCTTAGTGAGGCAACTAGTTTAGGAGAAAGAAAACTCTGAATTGAAACCTGTTAAACTCCGCTTAAAAATTGACCTTGTGTCATATCCTGCCCGAGCGGAGGGATTGGTAAATAGGTTATACACCAATTTCCCCTCCCCCATTAGTGGAAGGGTGAGGTAAATTCGAACTTGATTTTTACGCTTAGACTCATTTTTCAAGAAATGAAACAATGATCAGATAAAGGTTAAGTCTCATCTTATAATTCAGCAAGTGCTTTTAAATGTTATCAAAAACTGATCAGCTACCCATAGATTGAAAATCAAAGTCTTTAGTCTTGATAAGGTAACCAATCAAGGAGAAGGAATTGTACGAATTCAAACCTGCTTCACTCTGCTTAAAAAGTGACTTTGTGTCATACCCTGTTTATGATGTCAAAAAAAATTCAGTTCAGTCAAATTTGTAATGGCTATCCAAAACGAAAGTTAGATATCCGTAATCAATGGACACCACAAAATCCAAGAGGAAAAAACACAGAAAGTTCTCATTTAAATACTGTAAAATCGTAGTAAGCGAGTTCGAACTCCAGTCGCGCTATTACGTTCATTTTCGGACAAATACCCTGGGAAAAGGTATGAACCCCCTTATCCTCCCAGTTATGGGTTAAATAGCATCATTGCTGTTCTTCTAGAAGGATGGCTTTGGTATTAAATTACCTACCAAGGTTGATATGCTATTAAACAAACAAAAAATAAACCAAACCATTTAAATACTTGTAAAATCTATAACAGACACAGATCCCAAAGGTGAAATCTATATTATTGCATTTCCATATTTGTCAAAGTTAATCTCTTTCTTGCAGGTGATTTGTGACCGTTAAATCAACCGTTATCAGCCCAGTCGGCTAGAGTTTTAGAATACAGTCTGCATCTCTGCAGAGGGACAAGAACCGCTCCAACGAGTTCCAGGAGTTTCATTGCTATCACTTCCAGGTCCACTCGGGCCCGGGGAGGTAGTACCTGAAAGGGTCCTATCTATGGGTCAAATGACATTGAAACTGAGAGCAAACAAATGACATAAGCGAAATTGAATTGTTAAAAATAGAAATATTTGATCATTTAACTGTGTGTAAACAAATGGCTGATGTTTGAACTGTTTGTAATCCATAGCAGTAAGTAGAACAATTCAAATTTTATGACTTATGCTAAATTCAATTGTTTTAAATAGAACTGTTTGATCATTTAATTATGTGTAAACGAATGTCTGATCTCTAAATGAATTGTTAGTGGAACTATTTAACTTTGTTGACATGTTGTGGTCCTATTCTAGTCACGGAGCCCAATGTGGTGTGACTACTAGTCACAGTACTTGTGGCTGTTGTGTTCGTGACTTCCACATTTGCTTCCGACTCTTTGATTTGTCAAGTCCTTCCGTGCCCATGCTGTGTTTGAAAGATCCACGAAGGAAGGTTGACACAATTCAGCCGGATCTCCTTCTTCTGACGGTCAGGTAATAGGAGTGGCTGGATTGACAAGCAACTCAAAGAATAGAGAAAACCCGTTGTTAACAAATAACAGAATTTTTTTTTTTTATTGAAACCCGACTGTGAGACAATAGATAACAAGCAAACAATGTTTTCTGACGGTCAGGTAATATGAGTGGCTAGATTGTCCAGCAACTCCGAAGAAAGAAAGCAGAACAAGAATCTCTTTCCTTGCTGAGGTGCCTCTTACACCTGATGAAGGCCGGGAAATATAGCGTTCGAAACGTCATATAAACAACCAAAAGATAAAAATAAATCAGATTCATTTTTGGTGTTATGCTCCGAATAAAGAAAGCAGAACAAGAATCTATGTCTTTCCTGGGGTGACTATTGCACAAGAAGAAGGCTGGATAATGTACCAGTCGAAATGTCCGTTAAGCATTCAAAATAAGAAGGGATTTAATTGTAAGAAGGAGTATCTGATTGTTAAAGACTCTTACCAGAAATCGGGACATAATATGATTTTGTTTCAACAAAGTTGTTGTAGATTCTCTTTACTTTAACCCTGTCTGCATTTTTTGTTAGTTTTTGCAGAGACATGGAAGGAGATAATCATTTCCACAAAAAATAAATCCGAACACCTAAATATTGTTAGACCAAAAGAAAAAAAGAATCTGGCCTTTTATTTCCAAAGCTGAAAGTGATCGAGAGCGCATGCGTTTTAAAAGAAAAATAGAACCAATAGAAAAAGAGCTGGCATGTTTAATATATTTTTGTGTTCGGGCTTTGATTGGTTAATAAAGTCATATCGATGGATTAAAATTTAATCTCTGATGATGAATTTACAACGGCAGCAAAATTTGATGGATTAAATTCATTTTATTACTTTTTTCATTTTATTGGTTGCAGGTGAGGACGGATGGCCGAGCAGTTATTTGGTTCGGTTGGGTTTAATGGCATATCAACCTTTGTGGGTTATTTATTACCAAATGCTGTTCACACACACACACACACACACACACACACACACATATATATATATATATATATATATATATATATATATATATATGCAGGGGTTTGACAAAATATTGGAAAACCTGGAAATATCTAACAAATTTATCTTAATATAGTTTTCTCATTGCAGCCTTCTCATGAAATCTGGCTTTGTGCAACTCCCTTCTCACAGGTTATGAGGAAACTGGGTTCTTGATATGTCATTAAGCTCTGGTGTAATTTTTAGAGTTGTATTCTTGTGATCCTTCCTAACAATCCATATAAGAGTCCGAAGGCAGTCCCTATCAGACAGTTTGTGCTTTCTTCCAGAATTTTGCTTCAGTGAGGTGGTTTGTCCTTCTTTCTTAATGCTGGCATTACTTTCGAAACAGTCCTCTTTGCTACACCAAATAATTCAGCGGTTTTTCTTACACTAGCACCTGCCATACAAGCACCAACAATTTAACCATTTTTAAGTCCGATAGAACTGCCATTTTAATGAATTTTTATTATTCTTTCTGATAATATCAGTAAAAGAAGCAACAATCTTAGTAAAATAAGACGAGAAAATTAATAATTAATCAAAGAACATAAAAACAAACGTTTTATAGGAGTTTAAAAGTTATGTTGCAAAGACTCCAAGTGTTTCCATTATTTTGTTCAACCACCTCGATATATATATATATATATATATATATATATTGTGCATATGATTTGTAAGCGAATAGTTTGTGAGTAACGTTATTTTTTAGCGAGCCAGCGGTCATTTGTTTGCACACATTTAAATGTTTTCAAGAATTGTTATTTAAGTTTGGTTTGTTTAGTTTTTATGGAATATCAACTTTTGTAGGTTATTTAATGCCAAATCCATTTTCATTCAAACAAACAGTTCTAATTCAAACAATTCAGTTTTGCATAATTACACAGTTTAATTTCCAAAAGCATTTCTATTTCAAGCTATTCAGTTTAGTCAAACAGTTCTAATTCAACCAATTCAGTTTAATTTTTTATTTATTGCGGACTTGTTGTCCTCATCTTGGAAGTTTTTGTGTTGTTTCTTCTTTCACTAGGTTTTGTCAGAAGATAGCGGTTTCAAATCCTACCCAAGCCGGCCAGAAACGTGGTCAAAAACGTGGTGCGATAGACAACAACTATGGAAGGCAGTAATTACTGGGGATACGGTTACAAGACTCAGCATTCCTATCCGAGGTCGCGGAAAATCACCTGAAGAAGGCCAGAGGTGAAATTTGGCCAAAACGTTGTAAAAGAAGAAACAACACAAAAGCTATCAAGATGAAGACAAAAAGTCCGCAATAAATAAAAAATTAATTCTCACATTAAGAAGCCTCATCTCAAAATGATTCCAATTAAATACAAGTACAATTCAGTTTAGTGTAAGTATAGTTTTTGTTACACATAGTTAAATGTCAAAAAAAGTTCTATCTCAAACAATTCAGTTTAGCGTAAGCATAGTTTCAATGTCAAAAACAGTTTTATTTCAAACAATACAGTTTAGCATAATTACGCAGTGTAAATGTCAAAACAGTTCTATTTCAAACAATTCAGTTTAGCATAAGTATGTTGTTTAGTTCTATTCGATCCATAGATAGGGCCTTATCAGGTGCAACCACTCCGGTCCAGAGTAGACCTGAGAGCGATGGCAATGAAGTGGTACTCTGCATCCCCCAAAGCTCCTGCATTACAGGAACCTCACCATCAGGTTGTTTAGTGTCATAAAATAGGACGTAAGTTGGCGAGGGTTTTTTACCCCTCTTCCGAGATTCAATCGGAGTATTCCACAAGCCCAGGTGACTGGGCAAGAATTAATTACTATTAGATGGTTTCAAGCCTTGCTATGCAATGCTAATAATTCAATTTGATATCCATCTTTGTTTGTACGTCTTTAAATGGTTTCAAATAAAGTAAAGGATTAAACAGCTTATTTGACTTATTGATGCCATCCTTAAAGTTACTACCGCTCCGGGTCAGAGTGTTCTTGCAAGTAATGGCAATGAAAGTGTACTCCATATTCCCCAAAGCTTTTGGACCGCAGCCTCACTATCTGGTACAGTTTAGTGTTATATCCAATACGCTCTTTGGGGTGGGTCTTACCACTAGGTAGAGATGCAGTCGGAAAATTCTACAGCCCCAGCTGACTTGGTTGCCGAACATTTGAAAAACGCCAGTAACAAAAAAATCATTTTTGAAGTAGCCTCCACGATCAATGCTTGTTAGCAAATATCTATGAACACAATGAATTTCTGCTGTCTACATTTTGCTAGATATGTTGACGAATATATTTCGCAGAACTGGAAATGCGGTTTGTATTTACCGGGGAGACCCAGGTGATAGTGGCTTACATGCTGAACTGCGATATCCTAGTTCGAATCCCAATCGCACTATTATGTCCATATTCTGTTTAATTCCCTTAGAAAGGCCATGAACCCTTTTATCACTCCACAACTTTGAGTTAAAAAGTACCACTACTGGTCTTCTGGAGGATGAAGGTGTTATATTTTGACCTTCGACCCAGCCCAAAAATACTATTCCAAGGTGATACACCGGAAGGAAGTGACACATTCAAATGGCCAGTAATCGAAAGAGATCGCGTGGGCGGATTAAGGCTTATGATATGGGACAAGGTGAAGGTCCCATTGTGCCACTACAGTGATGCACCGGAAGAGAGTAAACTCTGAACTGCATGACAGTTATTTCCGCTTGATGACGATTAAACATTCGATTTCAAAGATCCAGTGGGCGATCGTGTGGGCGTTGAATTATTATATAATTGAGTTGAGTTGGATGCCAAAGCAGTTGCCAGCAGACTCCCAGAGAGTTAGAGACGAGATGTGGTAGGGAAAGCGACACCCGACCGAGGGGGGCCTCGGAACCCCCCGATGGAGTAGACCATAACATCAGGAGAACAAGAAAGACACAACGTGATGGTCATAACAGTGGGGTCAAAATATGAAGTTTATGTTCGGTCTCCAGCACCCTCTCACATGCAAACCCTTGAACAACCCTTTCGAACCCTTGCAATAAAGTGAGAGGTAAATATGTTGTTAAAGAATCCTTCCTGCGTCTTTATCATGCGTCCTTCATTCCTGCGTTATCCTTCATGCATCTGTCTTTATCGTTGTGTCGCTGTGAATTATTCTACATATATATGTGCATGTATGTAGATGTGAATCTACATATGTGACTATATAACAAAGGTTGATATATTAAACACAGAAACCAAATAACTCTCTCATCCACTCAGCTATAGATTAAATAGTACCGCTACTGCTCTTCAATAAGAATTCCTTTGGCGTTAAATAACCCACGAAGGTTGATACGCCATTACAAAGAAACCACTTAAACCAACCGACCTAACCCCTTCGACACCAGATTAATTTTTAAACAGAGAAAAGCTAGTTTGAATTCAATTCCGCTAGACTGGTGATTGCACCAACAACAAAGAACCCGGTCTTCCCCACAATTTTCTGTTAAGCGAGTAGATGAATTCATGCCTTTTCTAAGAACATAAATCAGAAACGAAAAGCAAACAGACTAGTTCAGGAGTTGAACTTGGATCGCCGGTTCCATTTTTCTGCTTAGGCTGATCTCCTAACCTGATTTAGGCGCTATTCGTATAGCATGTCTTGAGGCTGGAATTCCCTCACCAGGAATTAGGGATTCATTATTATTGATTAGTTGATATAGTGTGTTTACCGACAAAAATCTCGTTCAGTCTCGGGGACTACAAGACAGGGCCACAACCACTGAGCTACGAAGTTCAGAGCAAGCAGTTATCTGACAATTGCACAGTGGCGGCGGCAAAGTAGGATGCAGACACGTCCCTTAACTACTTAGGCGCCAAATGCAACTCGGTAAAAAGTCGAAAAGGAAGGAAAGATGAAATGCAGGACAAAGTGAACGAGCAGGATGTTGGAGCCTTGTCAAAGTGAAGCGGATATCTTTTGTCCCGGTCAAAAAAAAAAAAAAAGAAAAGAGAAAAGAAAAGAAAGCACTTGTTGATTTCCGGGTGGAAATGTGATTTCGAGAAGAGATAGAATCGGTGGGAGGCTGATAAGATTAGGCACACTCAAGTGTCTCGTTTTTTGTTAGTTTTTATTTATTTTTTGTTTTGTGTTGCTTTGCTTTAATTTATTTTTTGCTTTTGTTTTTTTTTTTTGTTTTTTACGAGTGTGTGTGTGTTTTCTGTGTTTATTTTACTTTATTTAGCCTTTGTAGTCAAAATAAAAGAGGAAAAAAAACTCATTTCTCTCTTGGTAATCGAAATCGTTACTATTTTACTATATTTGCATTACATTCAATCAAATAATTTCCTTTCGGATTTTAATTTATGCCATTATTATTTGATTCTGTTCAAGTTTTCACACCAGTACCAGCTAGTGGCCTTGACGAGAGATCAAGTGACAGCAAAAGTCCGTCCGTAAGTTAATCAGTCTGGAAAATGCATAGAAAAGAAAAGAAAACCTGATAAAAACACTTCCGATATCAATATCTGATAAAGAAAATAAGGTGCCCGTGGTGTAATGGTTATCGTCTTAGGAATTGGACACGACGATACGAGTTCAAATCCTGGACGAGACTGATTGCATTTCACATAGCACTAATACCCTTGGGAAAGGTATGAATCCAATTATTCTCCCTCCAGCTATGGGTAAATAGTAGGACAGACTGGGTTCTTCAGCTTTGGTGAGGCAACTAGTCTAGGAGAAGGAAAATTTTGAATTCAAACCTGTTAAACTCCGCTTAAAAATTGACCTTGTGTCATATCCTGCCCGAGCGGAGGGGTTGGTAAATATATGATAAGGCCATTTTTCTTCTTTTCTTTTATTCATACTTGCAAGTATAATTTCAAACTTTATATATATATATATATATATATATAAGTAAAGTTGGCGACCATAGTCGAGGGTGACCCGAAGGCTCCCTTTTTGATAGCTACTACACCAAGGTGTATGGGAGGGCGCTACTCCTTTCCCTGGATTGCTCCACTTTACCCTTGATCCATACCTTATAATGCTGAGTGTTAAGCCAGGAGACATCAAGTACCATTTTTTTTAGTCTTTGGTATGACTCGACTTGGGATTGAACCCAGGTCTCCCAGGCCATTGGCGAACACTCTAACCGCTAGGCCAATGTCCGGTAATATATATATATTATTGAGTCCAGATAAACTGGAGTCGGGAATAATTCCATCAGGACAAATTCATTCTACTAGAACATTTAAAATTCTCCTGGTAAAGAGCTCAATGTGACAAACATTACAGAGCAATAATTTGTTTAAGAAAAATAAAATCGGTCACATTAGGATTATAAATTTATTTCCATCCTGTTATGGATATTGATAAATATCAATAACATCAAAAGAAAACAGGATTTCTCCAGATCCAATGGACAAATTATACATATATATATATATATGTGTGTAAATTCTTATATGATCCGAGGAGGAAATCCAAGGGGTAGGAGTATCCAATTTGAGTGCTCAATGTCAATGGCTATTGGTATATGATTAATTTGGGATTAAGAATACATCAACACTCATTGTGCAGAGCTAAAGAATCTTTTTATATAAAATATAGAATATAGAGCGAGAATACTTGGCATAAATTTTGGTCGTAGCCTTAGATGGTGGGTTGGATTTAATGGCATATCAAACTCTATAGGTTATTTAATGCGAAAGCCTTTTTACAACATATATCATACATATGATTTGTAAATGCACATTTTTAGGTTGGTGATGGTTGGGTTTTATGGCAAATTAACCTCTTATGGGTCATCGAGTGTCAAATTCTGATATGTATGTGTGTGTGTATATATATATATAAATGTCAAAGCTTTTTGTTAGTATAAACTTAATGATCGAGGGTGTTGGTATCATAGTCTATATCTTTAATAGGAGGCCAATTGTTTTTAAGAAGTTGATTATGTTTTTGAGAGCAATTTTTTAAAATTGTTCCTTCATGCGAACAGCATGAAGGAACAATTTTTAAAAAATTGCTTATAAAACTTTTTCCTGGTGTGGTTGAGTTTTGTGTATTCTATCAAAATGTGCTTGATTGAGTATTGATTTTACCCTTAGCCCTCTCTGGAATTCAATATCTATTACAGAACAGAAGGAAATGTAAAATTATTTCAAGAATTATGAGGTTGGTGGTGTAATTGTTAAAGCGCTGGACTGCGGAGTCCTAGTAAACGAGTTCGTACTCCAGTCACGCTATTACATACTCTTGTTAAAGAGATGAACCCCCTTATCCTCCCAGCTATGGGTTAAATAGTACCACTACTGTTCTTGTAGGAGAATGGCTTTGGCATTAAATAACCAACAAAGGTTGATATGCCACCAAACCTAATATGAAAACACCCAAAAATAAGAATTTGGATTATAAATTTGATGAATCTTTTTACCTGAAATAAATTTATAGACATTAATGAAGTGATTTTTTCTTTTTATATTAAAGAATATATATATATATATATATATATATATATATATATATATATATCGTGTTTTGGGATTTTCCGATGCATATTCGTTTAAAAAATAACAAAAAAAAAAGACAACAGACTTACAGGAGTTGAACTTCGTCGAAAACAAGAAATGATTCGAAATCTTTCTCGATGAACGTAGGGAACATGGATTCTGCACAATGTTTCTAATAGACCAGGTGATGTAGTTATAAGCAACAAACGCTGCTTCATTGATCAAACTGCCAACTTTTTCTTGTGATAAACAGCCAACTTTTTCTTGTTATACATATTTTCCAGTTTTTTTTATATATTATTTACACTTTTTACACATCCATCGTTAACTTACCATCACTAATATAACCCCTCATAGCCCTGATCATGGTTCAGTAGAACCGAAACGCTATAGTGTCGACTTTTTTTTCTCAATAAATCTTTCATTCTTCTTGGATTAGTTTGTTATCAATTTTTCTTTACAAACTGTCGGATTACAATCCATTATTTTCTTCCATATATATATATATATATATATATATATATATATCCCATACCAAAGTATATATTTTTCTCCCACTACATATAAATTTCTCATCATTTCTTTGTCTGAACATTTAAAAGAAATATAGTGTATGCTGAAAGAAATATTATCTCAAAAAATGAGTAATTTTTTAATTTTTTTTCTTTTATATGGTATATATATATATATATATATATATACATGTGTGTGTGTGTGTGTATATATATATATATATATATATAATGAAAAACATTAACGAAATACTTCTGGCCACCCTTATATATATATATATATATATATATATATATACACAGGGTGGAACGATAAAATTGTTGTCCTAAAGAAAACAATATTACAGCTTTATTTTAAAACTTTTATTGAAAAAATTAATTCAGGTAACTTGATTATGTAGTAGAGCTGACATCTATTCAATGAAGCCGCCTTCAGCCTCAATCACCCCCTCGATACGGATCCGGAACTAGGAGCATGCCTTTTCCACAAGCGCCGGCGGGAGCCCGGTGAATACTCGGCAGATAGCGGCGATCAGGCAGGCTTTGGTGTTGTGGGAGGTCATGTTGGTGATGTTCTCGACATATGACCAAACAACGTATTCCAACAGGTTCAGGTCGGGGGAGGATAGGGGCCAGTGAGAGAAGAGTACAAAGTCGTAGCACTCCTTGTGAAGCCAAGCTTGGGTCTCTTTGGACTTGTGGGCCGGCGCCGAGCCCTGCTCCTACACCCAGGGTCTGCCACCAGCCACCTGATTGCACTAGGGGATCACCACACTCTTCAGCATATCCAGGTACACTTGGGTGTTGACTTTCTAGCTGACTTCGAAGATGTGAGGTGGCATGATGGGGCCCTCACTTAAAACCGCACCAAAGACCATAACCGTAGCCGTCTGAAGGGTTGTAAGATGCGTTGAGCTGTGCCCTCAAGCGTTGAATCGTCTGGATTTGCATTTTGAGGGTGCTGGCAATGGTCTTGTTGTCATAACTTGGATCAGTAGAGAGCATGAGTTGTACAGCGGCGCTTCTCCGATCTCGCTAGTTGAATATTGTGTCACTTTCAGATATGACAGAAGGCTCTTATCGCTCTTGGGATTTGTACACAACTGGCCAACTAGTAGATCCTATTTACCCAACCCCTTCCGCTCGGGCAGGATATGACACAAGGTCAATTTTTTAAGCGGAGTTTAACAGGTTTGAATTCAGAGTTTTCCTTCTCCTAGACTAGTTGCCTCACAAAGGCTGAAGAATCTAGTCTGTCCTACTATTCACCCATAGCTGGAGGGAGAATAATTGGATTCATACCTTTCCCTAGGGTATTAGTGCTATGTGAAATGCAATCAGTCTCGTCCAGGATTTGAACTCGTATCGCCATGTCCATTTCTTACGACTATAACTATTATACCACGGGTACCTCCAACTAGTAGATGGTCTGCAACAAAAAAAGAAAACCGGTTTTCATTTACCGGAAATGGAATCATGTCGTCTTTTCTAAGGCGACAATTGTGTCGTTCCACTCTGTATATATATATATATATACACGGATTCATTCATATTAATTCTGCACACGGAATGTACACACAGCTCATCTACTTACGGTACAAAAATAACTAATATATATATATATATATAGAGAGAGAGAGAGAGAGAGAAAATAACCTACACAGGTGATTATTTTATGAGGCTGACGACATGGTTATGGTTACTTGTTTTAATGTCATAACAATCCTTGTTTGATATTTAATGCTAATTCCTGTTCATATATATATATATATATATATATATGTAAGAAAGCAGGCCGACTGCAGTTGAGGCTCCCTTTTTATTTGGTACTACATCAAGATGTAGGAGAGGGTGCAAGTCCTTTCCCTGGATTGCTCCACTTTACTCTTGATCCTTACATTATAATGCCGAGTGCTAAAGAAAGAGGAATCAAGTACCATTTTTTGAGTCGATCTAGGATTGAACCCCGGTCTCCCAGACCATTGGCGAACACTCTAACCATTATGCAAATGGCACCAGTGTATCCCAAATACAGGCTTAGTCAGACAATTCAATCAAAATTATCGGAGAAGAATGAGGACTGATGGAACAAAAAGATTGAAACAATATTCCTGATTCCTTCTTTGATTTTATTGTTGATGACTTCACTAGTGGTAACGGCCGTCCCATAAGCGGGGTATCTTGGCTTTCGGCAACGTCACACCTTTCATTTTTCTTATTTCCCATTATCAACTAAAACAGTGACCAGCCTTAGTTAATAAATGTTTATGGCGAGAATACTTGGCCTAGATTTTGGTCTTGCCCTTAGCTCTCGCTAGAATTCAATATATGTTATTGATCAGAAGGGAATATAAAATCATTCCAAGAACTATTTGAACGAATATCTAAATCATTGTTGTTTATTTTGCATTAACGTTTTCGCCGATACCTTCTCTCCTCTGTGAGTTGAATCAGGGAAAACAGTGAAGAATAATTCTTTGATTTTAATTCAAATTTGTTTTATTTAGTTTTAATCTATTTCAATTGTTTTTGCGACTACTGAAAAATATCATAAACTTGACATTGATAGATACATAGATATATAGATTGATAGGTATAAACTCAAACATATATATAGAGAGAGAGCGAGACAGAGACAAGGACATAGATAGATAGATAGATAGATAGATAGATAGATAGATAGATAGATTGTATTAAACAGAGGGATAGATGAATCAACCGATAGATAGATATTCCAAACATAACTAGATAGATAGATAGATAGATAGATTGTATTAAACAGAGGGATAGATAAATCAACCGATAGATAGATATTCTAAACATAACTAGATAGATAGATAGATAGATAGATTGTATTAAACAGAGGGATAGATAAATCAACCGATAGATAGATATTCTAAACATAACTAGATAGATAGATAGATAGATAGATAGATAGATTCAGTTTAAACGTCAAATTGTATGCCTCTGAAACAAAAATTATATATACATATATATAATCTTTGTTTTTATATATATATATATACGTGTGGGAGGGGGAGAGAAAGAAGAAAAGAGAGGAGAGACTGACACAGAGACAGATAAGGTATCGCTTGGGAGATTGATAGACAGAAAACGACTGTTATATATACAAACACCATGTCATATTTTGTGACACCGAAACAAAAATTACACACACACACACACACACATATATATATATATACAGAGAGAAAGAAAGAGGGTGAGAGAGAGAGAGGAGGGAAGATAAATAGACCGTCATGCTGAAACAGATGAAAAATGTAATTGTGTATGCATATATGTACATATATATACAAATATATATAAATAAATATATTAATGCATATTTCATTAAACAATATCGACGTCCTTTGTCTATATATTTTCGTATATGTCCTTTCGAGGTGCCGCATTGATTTTATTGTATCCAGCTGGAATTGGTTAATGAAACTCCCATAATTAATTGGTTCCCTAGTACTTTCTGTCCGATCTTGGGCCATCATCAGTGGTGTGTATATTTCAAAGTGATGTGACCTTTATATGTACATTACTACTTCGTAAGTGTTTATTTTTTAGACTGCTGTGTTGTTGAAGCGTTTATTTGAAAATTTGTTTCCATAAGTAGCACCAGAGGCTAAAGACATTAGTATTGGAGTCGAAATTGATTCTATTAAGTTTAGGTTTTTTAATTCTGATATGGAGCGCCTTGAGAATCTGTAATTTTTGTTTGTTATTTTGTTGTTCTAGTATCGCAGTGTTTGCGGCAAGAATTTTCCGAAACTCCGTTTTTGGACAGGAATGTTTTTTAGATGTTGTGCTATTGAACTGGTATCAGATAGATGCATAGTGAGTCGTCAGATACTATAAAACCAACGAGGTAACTCGAAAGGATATATACAAAAATGTGTAGACAAAGGATGTTAATATTGTTGAATGAAATATGCATTAATGGGGAAATGCTGCATTTACTCAGTTACAGGGTAAATCTGTCGTTGATGGATGTCAATTTTTTAAAACCAGAATCCATGTAGGCTATTATTGATGGTCGTTTTCCAATTTGATATTTTCCCGGATGTTCCTCTTAACGTGTCCATTATATTATTTTACTCTTTTGAGAGTTTTTAACTACTGCGTTAAGTAATGGATTCTCATTCGAGTTTGAGTGACAGCAAGTCTCCCCAAGTCTCTATGACTCTTCTCAGTATTTTAACCCATCTTAATAAGGTTGTTATTTGGATGGTTTTCACTTGTCCTCTTATTTCCAAGTCTGCTAGTCTCCGTACCCATCCTTTTGTGACTGTATCTAGCGTACCGATTACAGCTGCTATCACCGTCACTTTCATGTTCCACAGTTTTTAAAATTCCCTAGCAAGGTCCAGGTACTTATCTTTCCTTTTGCTTTCTTTCAGTGACCTATCGGAACAGCAAAGTCTTCAATTCTCCGAGTTTTCTTTTTCTAATTGATTATTATAATGTCGGTTGTCTGGCCAAGATTAGTTGTTCTGCTTATATCTAAAAATCCCAGAGGAGTTTGTACGTCTTATTTTCCAGGACAGATGCTGGGTTGTGCATATACCATTTGTTCGCATAGACAAATTTCAGTTTCTGGCACAATTACCGGTGGATCACCTTACCCACCCAGTCGTTTCTAGTCCTACACTCTTTCTGTGCTAGTTTGTTGCATTCGCTTATTATGTGATTGATCGTTTCGTCTCGATCACCACATAACCTACATTTTTTGTTTTGTTGCGTCTTATCTATTCTTGCTTTGATATGATTGGTCTGTATGGCATTGTTTTGTACTGTCTTTAAGAGAGATACAGTTTCTCTCTTAAAGTTTCCATTTCTTAGCTACGTCCACGTTTTCTAGTGGGAGATGTTGCTTGTTAGTGGCTTAAAACGTCCATAGATTTGTTTTTCCTACCATTTTTGTTTTCTGGTTATTTCCGTTCTGCCGATCCTTGTGTGGTCAGTATTCCTCCACGCTTTTCTATGTAGTCTTTGAGTTGATGTCTCGATGCGTCAACGCTGTCGTCAATGCTGGCAAGTTCTCGCTTTTCTTGATACATGGCATCTCGAAAGAGTATATACAAAACAACGTCATCTCTTGGATGCAAGGCTTTATGCATCGTCATTAGTTTTCTTGTTCTCTGGTCCATTTGTTGAGATCTTCTCTGGTCCACTTATTATTATTATCATTATTATTATTATTATCATGATTATTATTATTTAATTTTCAGCTTTACATTCAGTTTCTTAAAACCCTTTTCCGGGTCTCTAGTCAAGATCTTGGGTGAGGGTAAGTAATGATTAAAGGGATTCTTTATTTATTTATTTATTCATTTTGCTGCCTCTTTTAGGTGTTATCTTATTCTATTTTATTTTTCATTCACGTTGATGGAACTTTCCTATGGAGATAAGCAGATCCACAAAGAGCAAATTTTCGTATTTCCTAAAGACTCCGATTGCTAGGTAGTTCGTAAATTCATCCAAGAAATATTTCTTTTGTCGAGTAATAAGTTTTCGTCAGTGTGGTATATTGGCATTATTTTAAAGATTCCATTACTGCATTCATAGAATTTTCTATTCTCTGGTAATTTAATATTACAATTATGGAAGGAAATTCTATTTTGTAGAGCTTGAGTCAATCCAGCGTATACTTTTTTACAGTTGCAACTTCCAGGTTTTTGTATTTAGTTCTTTTATTGTATTCTTTGAATGGTAGGTTATGTGATGTCATTGCCATATAAGTCAGAAGGTTTTTTAAAAGTCCTTAGCCACGATATCTGGCCAATTGCTCTTTATTTTTCAAGCAGTTTAGATTAGAGAATAGTAGTTTCTTCGGCTTCTATTATTGGTTCTGATTAATGTTTATATCATATCTCAAATTTAGGGGTTCCACAGAATATTGACACATTCTCCAATAAATACAAAGATCTCTTTTATACTGTCTTTTTTTTTTTTTACATTTTTTTGGTGTTAGTATTGGCTAATCGGACACAAAGTGGTCAATTGATACAGTTTTTTGTTCGTACAATCAACATATTGGGTTTGATCCGTTTTTTTTTTCTAATGTTTACCGAATAGTTTTTAGTTGGTTGACTCGGTTCCGATGTTTAATCTCACTGTCTCCGCCTTCAATCCAGTACTTTTCAACCATCGATTAGTCTTTACTGTGTCTACAAAGATATTTCTAATTCTTTGTGTGTATCGTCCATGTAGAATATTTTTTTTAATTTTCATTCCACGAAGTTTTTTAATTGATTCAGTCCTTACACTTTTGCTTCTTTGGTTTATTTATTTATTTTTTCTTATTCTTCGAATTATTATTATTATTAGTAGTAGTAGTAGTATTTGTTGTTGCTGTAGTAAAAGATAAACATTCTTGGATACAAGATTCCAGATTAATCCCAATTCGATCAGCCTGATGGCGTTATTAGTGGAAAGCCAGGTAGGAATTATCGATTTCGTTTTATCGTTTCTTATTGGCGTGGTTTTAATTTCGTACCCAATCAGTTTTATTTGACATTGATGTCTGGTAATCGATCGATTGGGAAATTGAGACATGTGTGTGTATTTACTGAGATCGATCTCTGTACGGTGTTTAGATTGTGGAGATCTGATGATCAGAGAGTGAGAAGGAAAAATATTGAAACAGCCTTGCGAATGAAGTGATCAGAACTCATTTCTCAACAGCGAGCCGAAAAAAGTCTTTTTTTTTCTCCACTGATGGACGTTGGCGTTCGCTACTTCAAAAGCTGATTTTCAAGGCAGGATTCCTACAACTATCTATCAGCATAAAATAGTATTCCTATTAATACTTGGAACAGATGGTTATTTGCCTGGCCTGAAGGGGAAAAAACGATTATAATTCCTATTAATCGTTTAACCCATTCCATATACAGACAGAAACAATATTAACCAGACAGTAGTTTGTAAATCCCCACATCTTAAAAAAATTAGAGATAGATATCAGTATACATATAATACTATGTTTTAATATATGTACATCTAACGTAAATTTAGCCAGGTTTCGATCCCAGCTTGAAGCATCTCACGTGTCTAGCCACCCTTACGAGTTGTGAAACAACGAAACAGACCGTCCGTAAATAACAATAAATGCCGCCCCACCGGTGATTGAACACTCTCACGAAAAAATTAACGGTTGCCACTCGCTTAATGCAAAGCTCTTCTAACAAACTGAGCACTCCGGTAGACGTTAGCGTTAATTTAGACGAATGGAAAATTAATACATATACGATAAAATTCCTTCGTTTACGCTGAGACTTCTGAGGGCTTCGTGGGATGTTATCAAACTGACATAAAATTAGCAGGGCTAATTGAAGCACCGTGTGTGTCTAGCCACACCAATGCATTGTGATACAATTTGCATATATATATTGAGATAGATATACATAAATGAATAGGTCCACAAAGATATTTATGTTTTTAATAGTTTATTTTACTCTTACACATGTTTCTAGCTTCTTGCCGTCGTCAGAGAGCTTTTGTCCGCAAATAATTATATTATTATGCTCTACACGAGTTTCAAACATTATCGTCATGATTCTTTTTAATGTCAGGATTTGTGTCTCTGAATGTCCTGTTAGAGTTCATTGTCCTTGAAAACATTTCGTCACAGAAGATTTTTTGTATATATCTACAACTGTGTACTGTGATTATGAGTGTGTGTAAATTCATGTACGTGTATGTATATCCATGTATACACACCCTTACACATGTATATTTTCAGGGTTATGTTTTTCCCTTTCTCTCTCTTCCATCTCGTGTTGAATGTCAGATAGTCTGTGTATGTGAATATGTTCGCGTTTGTGAGTGTCTGCGTGAAATTTGGTTCAGTGTGTGTGTGTGTGTGTGTGTGTGTGTGTGTGTGTGTGTGTGTGTGTGTGTGTGTGTGTGAAGTTTGGCTCGGATTAATGTAGGTCTAAATCTATTCAAGAAATATTTTCTTTTGTTAAGAAATAAATTGTTGCCAGTTCGGTATATTGGCATTATTTTAAAGATTCCATTACTGAATTTAAAATGGTATTTTGAAGCATAGAGTTTTCTATTTTCTGGTAATTTGATATTCCTATTATGTAAGGAAATCCTGTTTTGTAGAGCTTGAGTCAGTCCAGCATTATACTTTTTTACAGTTGCAACTTTCAATTATCAAGACTATGTTTTTGAATTGTTGCTTTGATTTTTATCAATAATGAATGCTATTTTGGGGTTTACGAAATTTTAAAATTTTCCTTCCTAGATTATATTACATACACCACATTTTTAATTTTGGCTTTTTAAGACTCCATTCATTGTTTCTTCCCTAAATTTAGATGAGGTTAGTGTATATATATATATAGATATATACTCCCCTACTCCTGTAGGGTTGAGTTCTCCAGCGAATGAAGAAATCTTGTTGCCATGAGCGTTTATTGTAAGGCTCTTCATTTATGAATTGAGGTCTCGGTAGCCGTTAAACGGATGTATGTAAACAATAGTAATTGTGATTCATAACCGTTTAAAATCTACTTCGATGCTACTGGCTCCTCGTGGCTGAGGGGTTAGAAGCTTGGATTGGCGTTTGAGTCAAGCGGGTTTTGATCCCAGCTACGGGAAGCTAATATGTCTAGCTACACTGATGTTCTGATAGAATGAAACAGATCTGTCTGTGGATGACTATATATATATATTCATGCAGTGGTGTTGCAATTTTATTCTTTCGTTGCTAAGTGTTGATGCAGTAGAGTTTACTAAAACAGTTCTATTTCAAACAATTCAGTTTAGTATAAGTTTAGTTTTTCACTTACACACTGTTAAATTTTTTAAAAACTTCTATTTCAAACAATTCAGTACAGCATAAGTACACAGTTTCAATGTCAAGAAAAGGTATATTTCAAACAATTCAATTTTGCATAAAAAACGGTTCTATTTCAATTAATTCAGTTTAGCAAAAGTACGCAGTTTTGCATAAGTACCTAGTTTAGTTCTATTTCACCCATAGATAGGACCCTATCAGGTGCTACCACTCCGGACCAGAGTGGACCTGGGAGTGATGGCAATGAACAGATACTCCACATTCTCCGAAGCTTCAGCATTACTGGATCCTCACGATCAAACTTTTTAGTCTCATATCTATGACACTCTTTGGGGGGAATCTTACCTCTTTGCAGAGGTGAAGTCTGTGTATACTATGGCCCTAGCCGACTGGGTCACAGGATACTCGTTGAGGGGAGTCTCTTAACCCTCAGCAGAGCTGTAGTCAAAATATTCTACAGCCCCACCCGACTGGTCTATGAGACTCTCACTGAGGGGCAGGGAGGCTAGACTCTCTACAGAGAAGCAGTCGGTGTATTCTACAGCCCCTGCCCTGCTGACTGGGCAAGATGTTTAGATTTACATCTTAAGTTAAGTAAAATAAACCTCGGGTTAGTAAAAAATCGATCACAAGAGACAAAAAATTGTCTTCGAGTTTGGATAAAAAGCAAAGATTCCAAAGAATGGTTTTCCAAGGTGAGGCTGGCTTTTCGAACCTGACGCAATACAAACAATCTTTCTTTTTCCCGCAACTTGACGTCGTGACGAACTAAGCTAAGCTTAGTAAATAAATGCCGAGATATTTAGCATTCGTGCGTTGCTTGGATACAGGAAATTGAGATCTAAAAAATGTGAAAGAAAGAAAGAAAGAAAGATGATGACAGCTAGTAAAAGAAAGAAAGAAACAAACAAACAAACCAACAAAATGAGGAGGGTTAGTAAAAGAAAGAATGAATGAGTGCTAGTAAAGCAGGAAAGAAAGAAAGAAAGAAAGAAAGAAAGAAAGAAAGAAAGAAAGAAAATACGGTGGATTAGAAAAAAAAAGAATGAGACTAATTAAAGAAGTAAAGAATGAAAGAGATCTTGGAAAAGAAAGAAAGAAAAAAGCAAACAAACAAAGCAAAATATAAAAAAAAGAAAGAAAATGCAGAGGGTTGGTGAAAAAAAAATGAAAGTTAGTAAAGAAGTAAAGAATGAAAGAAATCTGTCAAAAAGAAAGAAAGAAAGAAAGAAAGAAAGAAAGAAGGATCAGTTAAAAAAAAAAAACAGAAAAAATGAGAGCAAAATAAAGTAGTAAATAAGGAAAGAGATCTGGCCAAAAAAAGAAAGAAAGAACTGAAAGGAAAAGAAAAAAAGAAAGAAAGAAAGAAAGAAAGAAAGAAAGCTAGTTAGCGAAAGAAAGAAAAAATAAGAAAGGAAGGAAGCTTAGTAAAAGAAAGAAAGAATGAGAGATAATTAAAGCAGTGAAGAAGAAAAGATATCTGACAAAAGAAAGAAAGAAAGAAAGAAAGAAAGAAAGAAAGAAAGATCAGTAAAAAAACAGAAATGAGAGCTAATTAAAGTAGTAAAGAAGGAAAGAGATCTGGACAAAGAAAGAAAGAAAGGAAGAAAGAAAGAAAGAAAGAAAAGGAGTTAACGAAAGAAAGAAAAAAGGAAGAAAGGAAGAAGGTTGATAAAAGAAAGAAAGAATAAGAGCTAATTAAAGCTGAGAAGAAGGAAAAAGCTCAGGCACAAGAAAGAAAGAAAGAAAGAAAGAAAATGAAAGGAAATAAAGACGTCAAAAAAAGCAAAGACCAAGCACGGGACAGCTTCCTCCACCCCATAAAAAGAAAAACGAATAAAAGAAAAATGAAAGAGAGAGAGAGAAAAGAACGAAAGACGGAGAGAGAATTTAAAAGAAAGAAATTACACCACTGCAAGAGTGGGAGTAGGAGGTGTGGAGCTACGAAATGTTTCATGTGGAGTTTGGATGATACATGGGGGGGGGGCTAGAGTCGAATCGTAGCACGTCGGTCCTGGGAGTCAACGACTACGTTTCATTAATCTGAATGATCCGGCATTCCCCCCAAACTTGTTGGAATTAATCTTCGGATTTCGGAATGAAATGAAAAGGAAAAATTGCCCGACCCCTGGGGACGTGTTGGGCTTAGCTTCCAGCAGATATCGTCCATCACATATCCAACGGCTCAGGCCCACCAGTTGCAATGGCAATACAACAACGAACAACTACAACATTTAATCGGAACACAAGTGACAAGAGTTGTATAAGTAGTAGTTCTTTGCAAACTTATCCTAATTTGACACAAGGCCTGAGATTTTGGGCGCCTAGTGAGAATCGAAGTCACAACAATAAGAATTGTTTTCCAGATTAGACTTGTGGATGCGCACTTTAATATCTGATTAGACTGCCGGATGCGCACTTTAATATCTGAATACTTACAAATAGTTTAAAACTTACTTCCCTAATTCAGAAAAGACGCATTTTTAACAATTTGCTTTATCTATTTTATTTTATCTTATTTTTTACTGATACACTCGAGGCAAGCATTTAGGGCTCTAAGTAGATTTCAATATTCTGAGACTTTTTTCGCATAATAACTTGTTATATAATTAAGGAATCATTTTTTATATAAATCCTTTTTCGTTAATTATATTTTATAATTCAGTTTGGTTGGGCTTTGAACTATTCTGGTTAAGAACCCAGGTCAACTGGTGCAGTTTACGCTCGCGCGCAGAGGATATGACAATCACCATTGTCATAATAAACCCCAAGACAGGAAATTGGGCTGGAGTGTGGATGACGTCATGCCCGGAAGAGATGGTCTTGAGAATTTGAAGTTTTTGAAAAAGAGTCAGTTTAGAGTTGAGATGGGACAATGGAGGCAGACAGTTAAATAGTTAATTTGAGGTGATTGGTTAAGGTTTGACAAAGTATTAGTATAATGATATTTGCCTTATGGGGTATAAGAGGTTTAGATGTGTTCGGAAAGATAATGAAGTTGGTCAATTTCTTCTTCTTCTTCTTCTTCTTCTTCTTCTTCTTCTTCTTCTTCTTCTTCTTCTTCTTCTTCTTCTTTCCATTCTCTAATTCTCTTCTTTTGTTGGATATTCAGGCTGAAAAGGAATGAATGACAAAATAGAAAAAGGGATACTTTCAAACTCAAATTTTATTCCCATATTTACAACTATTTCGTGGAGAGGAAATGTTTTTCCGAAATCAGTAAACTAGCCGTCCTTCCGGTAGAGGAGTCTATCGGTGTCTGAAAAGGAGTTTCTTTTTGGCGCCAGGAAGCCCATATTTTTAGGTATGCCTAGAATGCCCGTCCTGTCAGAAGCCTCATGGGAGATTATTTTGTGTATTTGTTCATTTCATTTTGTGTTTATTTTATTCTATTCTTTATGCATTTAAAAAAAAATTATTTATTATTCAATCCCCACAACCTAGAAAGCAGAAAGAGTAGTCGGGATGAGACGGTTGTAATAATAAAAAAAAGCAACCACTTTTCTTTTATCTTTTTTATTGTCGAGTTAAGTCACAAAATTTACGCTTTAAACTGTCTATAATTTGGTCATCAACCATATTTTCTTTGTCTTTCTCTCTTCTAACTTTTGATTCGTATCTGAGGCAATTTTTGTGTAGTTTTGCTTCGGAATGCAATCGTTACTATTAGTCGTATTGATTTGTGGTTTGAGTTTTTACGGGCTTGTACACAGATTTAATCTTAGAATTAATTTTTTTATTTATTGCGGACTTTTTGTCCTCATCTTGGTAGTTTTTTTGGGTTTTTTGTGTTGTTTTTTCTTTCACTACGTTTCGGCCAAATTTCACCTCTGGTCTTCTTTCAGGTGATTTTATCGCGACCTCGGATAGAAATGATGAGTCTTGTAACCGTATCCCCAGTAATTACTCATCATTCCTATCCGAGGTCGCGGTAAAATCACCTGAAGAAGGCCAGAGATGAAATTTGGCCGAAACGTAGTGAAAGAAGAAACAACACAAAAAAAAAACAAAAAAACTACCAAGATGAGGACAAAAAGTCTGCAATAAATAAAAAAAAATTAATTCTCAGATTAAGAAGCCTCATCTCAAAATGATTCCAATTAAAGACAATTACAGATTTAATATTTTATCTATTTCGGAAATTTTATTCAAAAGTTTACGCAAAACATTATAAGATTAAATAATTATATCCACTATCAAAATATGACGAACCTATACATTAGCCATTTTTTTAGATTTCACTCTCCTAATTAGAACTCGAAGATAGTTCTCGTGAAATCTGTAGCAGATGGCTGATTTGTAATTTTGCCTTTTAACTGTAACTATTTAAATGATACTATTGACTGAAATATACTATTAACTGTTTCGTGTCGTTTCCTCATTTAATGGCATGTCAATCTTCATGGGTCATTAAATGCCAAAACCATCCATGTAGAAGAACAGCTGTTGTTCTATTTCACTAATATCCTGGGAAATAAGTTCATTCCGATATGTATTAGTCCGAAAGTGAAAGATTGGAGTTTGAAAGCACTTACGACGACATCACAGTCCAGCACAAAAACCACAACACCCCATTACCATACTGACTACTATCTCAATTGAAAATATATTACACGAATATATATATACCTTAAGAAAATTTCAATAGACTTAATGCAAACATCAAGGGGAAATATCTTGTACAAGCGTTTTTTTTCTTTTTGATGAAACAACAAATTTCGAGAAATGTCTGAAAATTAAAGTATAATCCAACGTGCTTGTATGATTAAAAAAAGTGCGCATATTTTACAGGTTCTGCTACCCTATATTTCCACACACACACACACACACACACACACACACACACACACACACACACAAACACACACACACACATATATATATATATATAAGAAGAGAAAAAACAGAGGAAGAATTTTTCAAATGACATTCTACTGGAGTTTTTGTATATTTTATTATTTGTTTATTTTTAATTATATTTCAATATTTACCACGGATATATATATATATATATATATATATATATATATATATATATATATATATATATATATATATATATATCCTTACTCTAGAAAATATAAAAATTAAAAAAAAATATTCACAAATTGTAATATATATATATATTAAATGATTATATATAAATATGCATATATATAAATATACAAATACATATAAATGTATACATGTATTTGTATATTTATATATATATATATATATATATATATATGCATGCATATGTATATGTATATATAGATATATGTGTGCCAGAAAATATATGAATATATATATATATATATATATATATAGAGAGAGAGAGAGAAAGACAGAGAGAGAGAGAGAGAGAGAGAGAGAGAGAGAAATGTGTGCATATATATATATTCTAAATATATATATATATATATATGTATGTATGTATATGTATTAAATGATGATATATAAATATGCATATATATATAAATATACAAATATATATAAATATTCATAAATAATTATATAATTTTATGTATATATGTATGCATTTATATATGTCTATATAAAAGTATATATATGTATTCATATATATATATATATATATGCATATGTATATATACATACACGCATACATATATATATATACGTATTCATATATATATATATATATATATATATATATATATATATATTAAATGATTATACTTAAATATGCATATAAATGAATTGGCAAATATATATATATATATATGAGAACTTTTTAATACGTCGGCCATGAGAACTTGGGGCTATTCTATAGCCCCAAGTTCTCATGAAAGAAGAAAGATGAAAGATACACCAACTGTATCTGTGCTGAAGGTAAGCCCCTACCCTACAACGAGTGTCCTGAAAGTGAAATTAAGCAATCTGATCATGAGGCTCAAGTAATGCTGAAGCTTTGGGAAATGCGGAATACCCTTTCATTGGCATTGCTCCCTGGTCCACTGTGGCCCAGAGCGGTTACACCTGATATGGTTCTATCTATATGTCAAATAGAACTGATTCACATTTAAACTGAGTGCAAACAAATGACCTGCTTAACTGAATTGCTTGAAATAGAACTGTTTGTTCATCTAACTGGGTATAAACAAACGACTGATGTTTAATTAAATTGTTAGAAATACATAAGTATACTTGGAACCATTTAACTCCAGAGACGCAGTCGATGTATTCTTCTGCCCCAGGTGACCGTAGTCGAGGGTGACACGAAGGCATCCTTTTCGATAGCTACTAGACAGTGGTGTAAGGGAGGGTGCTACTCCTTTCCCTGGATTGCTTCATTTTACCCTTGATCCGTACCTTATATTGCCGAGTGTTAAGCAAGGTGGCATCAAGTACCTTTTTTTTTGAGTCTTTGATATGACTCGACCTAAAATTGAACCCAGGTCTCCAGGGCCATTGGCTAACACTCAAACAATTATGCCAGTTTTTTGTATTCCTTCGAATTATAAATTATTTGCCCACAGCAGTAAGGATTATTATTATTATTATTATTATTATTATTATTATTATTATATTCATTGAGAGATTTTTACATCAGCTAACGCTGATGGTCCTTCACTTGAGTTTGAGTGAGAGGAAGTCTCCTCAAGTCTCCAGGACTCAACCCAGTATTCTGGCCCATCTCAATAATGCAGTACTTTGAATAGTTTCCACTTTATCCAGTTATTTCCATGTCGTCTAGTTCTTGTATCAATCTTTTGGTGACAAGAGCCCCAATTACAATTGGTATCACCGTCACTTTCATGTTCCACGTTTTTTAAATTCCCTAGCAAGGGCGAGGTACTTATCCTTCTTTTCACTTTCCTTCACTTTTTCTCTGTGGTCAGCTTGGAGAGCAAAGTTCTCATTTTTTTATTTTTCATTATTATAATGTCTGATTGTCTGGTCGATATTAAGGGATCTGTTTGAATCTGAAAATCCCAGAAGAGTTTGTACGTCTCATTTTCCAGGACAGATGTTAGGTTGTGCATATGCCAATTGTTCGAATAGTCAAATTTCAGTTTCTTACACAATACACAGTGGATCACCTTTCCCACCCAGTCGTGTCTACTTTTAAATTCTTTCTGTGCTTATTTGCTGCATTTGCTTATTATGTCATCATCATCATATCGCGCTGGTAGCACGGATATCCCTGACCCTCTCTCGCCACTCCTCCCTACCGTTCATCGCCCTAGGTAGGTCTTCAGGACAACATCCTGTATCCTCACATAGCTGCTGAATGTACGTTCGAGCTGGTCGTCCTGCTTTTGCGCGGCCATGTGTGGGGATCCATAAGAGTACATGATAGATCGTTTCGTCTCTATCCCCACATAACCTACATCTACTGTTTTATGGCGACTTATCTATTCTTGCTTTGATATGATTTTGTGCTTCTATTGATAGAGATTCAGTTTCTCTCTCAAAGGTTCCATTTCTTAGTCACATCATTTTATCGTGTGAGATGTCACTTCTCTCTATCTTCTAGATGAGACCCAACTAGGTACGATCGCTCAAGGTCGACGTGGAACTGGGAACTTTGAGATGAAAGAGTGCTCCAAATTTGTCAAATTTCTAGGTTTGGAGCCTCACCATCAGATCCTATTTAATACCATACCCAGCACCCATACGTAGAGATGTCTTATGTGCAATCAGTGAATTCTACAGCTCCAGCCGAATGGGCTTAATAATTATTAGCTACACTTCTAGTACTGCTGTAACGTTTCAGAGATTTCATGTTGGCTAAGTATCTAGGTGAAGACAAAGCGGGGAAAGCTGGTGTGAACAATTAATTTTGTAATTTGCTTCGTTCTTTGTAATGAGATGGGGGCATGGATTTCACTCGGGTTGATCTACCTATCCTTTCCACTCCTGCCTGACGCTCACCAAAGTGTGATTAGGTAGAGAGATGTTTACTACGGTGTAAATATATAGATTTGGGTCTGCCCCATTTGTAGATTTAGCGTATAGAAATTAAGAAGTGAGATTGGGGGCTGTCCTGAAGCTTAGCCAAGTCAAGTATTAATACCGATAGAGTTTTCTTTTCATAACGAAAATAAAATATTTCATAGTTCTATAGAGGGGGGCACAAAAAAGATGCTGTCAATTGAAAGAAGAAGAAGAAGAAGAAGAAGAAGAAGAAGAAGAAGAAGAAGAAGAAGAAGAAGAAGAAGAAACCCCTTATGATATTTATTTTGCCGGCATATTTGCTGTGTAAAGTATACATGTACGTGGTTGCGTGCATATTTTTATTAATGAATCAACATTCGTCGTCTCATCTTTCCCTGTCTCGTCCTCTCTCTCTCTCTCTCTCATCTTTCCCTCACATACTATCCTCTTCCGGCTGTGAGAGTCGTAATGTATCTAAATTTCCGGACATGCGCACAGCACATGTAAATGAATGTCTTAACAAATCGCCTTTGCTGCAATAAAGATATCTTTTATAGCAACTCCCGGAGATTGGTAAAATGAAATATATATATACATATATATATATATATATATATATATATATATATATATATATATATATGATTATTGAACTGGTCTATATGAAGAAAGGTTAGGAATTTTGAATGATTGGAAAGGAAGTCGAAGATAGATGGATGCCAGAGAGAAACCAAATGAAGAGGAGTGGAAGGAAAGAAGTACTTACCGTTGCAGCTTAGTGAATTCAGGGTTTAAATAAAAGACTTAGACAAACGACGACATTATATCCGAATACTACTACTACTACTACAACTAAAATTAAAAGTAATAATAATAATAATAATAATGATAATAATAATAATAATAATAATAATAATAATAATAATAAGAAGAAGAAGAAGAAGAAGGTACCCACCCACAAACACATAAGCACACACATATATGTATATACATACATATATATTCATCTTTGCCTAATATATTTCGTTTGGCTTTTTTGTTTAATGGCATATCAACTTGCCGAGGGTGTCTAATGCGAATGTATCCTTATAGAAAAAAAAAGCAGTGGTACTATTTAACATATACATGAGGGGAATAAGGGGTTTCATACATTTCCCTAAGTTAGTTGTCAGAAAGGAAACCCAGTTGCGTGAATGGAGTTTGCACTCGCTTACTTCGCTTTAGCAATCTAGCACATTAGACACGACGCAAAAAAGGTACCCCTCCTTCTATAATTTCCAGTAGTTTATGTTATATACGCATGAGCCACACACACACACACACACACACACACACACATATAGAGAGAGAGAGATTTTACAGCAATGAAACATCAAAAAACGCAATGCCAACTACACAATTCTGTGTAAATATAAACGGGATGCCAAGACTAATTTAATAAATCCCCAATTTAAAGTTTTGAAAAGCAAATTCAATCATCGGTCTACATTCCAATATATATATATATATATATATATATATAAACAAACAAACAAAAAAAGAAAGATAAAAATGGAGAAAGAAACTGATCAAAAAAGAAAGGAAGGAAGAACTCAATATCTAACGATAGGAACAAACAAACAAAAAAAACAAGAAAGAAATTTATGAAGAAATAAATACAGAAAGAGAGAAAAAATCTAAGAAAGAAAGAAAGAAAGAAAGAAAAAAGGGAAAAAAGAAAAATATCACAGAAAATAAATAAAGAAAGAAATTTATGAAGAAATAAATACAGAAAGAAAGAAAAAATCTAAAGAAGAGAAAGAAGGAAAAAAAGAAAGAAGGGAAAAAAGAAAAATATCACAGAAAATAAACAAAGAAAGAAATTTATGAAGAAATGAATACAGAAAGAAAGAAAGAAAAAATCTAAGAAAGAAAGAAAGAAAAAAGGGGAAAAAAGACAAATATCACAGAAATAAATAAAGAAATAAATTTATGAAGAAATAAATACAGAAAAAAAGAAAAAATCTAAAAAGAAAGAAAGAAAGAAAGAAAGACTATCACGGAAAATAAATCTAGAAAGAAAGTAATCAAAGAAGCAAACAAGAATAAAAGAAAACAAAAAATCAAGACGAAAAGAAAGAAATAAAATGAAAAAAAAAAAAAAGAAATAAAAAAATATCAAAAAAATATATCAACAAATCAAGATAGAAATCAAGAAAGAAAAAGCTTAGTTGATCGTTGGAGAAGATTGAGCACATAAAACCAGTCTGAGTTCGCGTTTTATTAGATAAGACCAACGACTGAAACGTGTGTCTAAGATCGAGCAAGAATCCTTCCCAGATTGCCATTCGTTTTTATGAGTTCCGTAAAAATCCGGAAGACTTAGATATCAAGCAAAACTAAATTGATGATCAGTAGTTGAAAAGGGTTATGGGGTTTCGGCAATGCATACTTCTCAATTTCAACGCTGTTGAATTTTTTCTTATGGAGACATTTCTATCTAACTTTACAAATTAGCAAATTTCTATCACCAAAAATGTTTATTTATAAAAATCCAGATCTTGAACGAGTCTATTTTCATTTCACATATCTCTAACACCTTTGAGAAAGGCATGAATCTAACTATTCTACTCAACCAGTCATCTACAAGTAAATAGCACGATAAACACAGATTTATCCTTGACGTATCAACCAGTTTAGAAGGAAAACACAGAATTTAAACCAGCTATATTCCGCTGGGTATTTGACATTTTGTCGCTTCTTTTTCATGGTGGAGGGGTTGGATGAATTTGGCTTGGTTTGTTTTACGGCATGTCAACAATTGTTGGGTTATTTAAAGCCGAGGTTAGTCTTTTTGCGAACTATTTATATGGTTTTAATTGCCTATTAATATTGATAATAATAGTGATAATCGACAACAACAACAACAACAGTGAACGTGCTGAATAGTGGACTTTCCCGTCCAGGCAGACGACAGAATAAAAATCAAAGAAAACTGTCA
>OY757942.1:32724695-32792195 GCA_963585895.1 Sepioteuthis lessoniana
AATCCTCTTTATACATATATATGAGATATATAGGATATGGTTTGGTTTGGCTTCATGGCATATCAACCATTGTGGGTTATTTAATACCAGTTTCTCTATATCATCATCATCATCATGTCGTGCTGGTAGCACGGATATCCCTGACCCTCTCTCGCCGCTTTTCCCTATCGTTCATCGCCTCTGGCAGGTCTTCAGGACAACATCCTGTATCCTCACATAGTTGCTGAATGTATGTTCGTCCTGGTCGTCCTGCTTTTGCACGGCCATGTGTGGGGGTCCATAAGAGTACATCACTTATAAGTTCGTCCCTGCTTCTCCAGCAGTGTCCTGCATGTCTGGTTCGTCTAACTTGAATAGTTTTCGTGATAGGAGGCAGGTGGCCATACAGTTGGTGTCTTGTGGGGTGTTGCCGCCAGGACTTGTTCAAGATTGCTTGCAGCATTCTTGCGTAATTGCCGTCTAGCTTCTTCTCCAGCCGTTTTGTTAGAGTCCATGTAGTGCATCCATATAGTAGTATCGATGTGACCGCTGCCTGGAAGAAACTGCGTTTCATTTTATCGGTTAGGTCTGATTTCCATATAATCGATAGCCTATTGATAGGTGTCCATGCTTTCGTTAACCTCGTGTCGATGTCCTTTTCGGTTGATGCGACGCTGCTTCCTAGGCAAGTGAATTTGTCTACTAGTTTAAGAGGGTTCTCTATATACATATATATTAAATATATAGGATTTGGTTTGGTTGGGTTTTATGACATATCAACCATTGTGGGTTATTTTATGCCAAATCCTCTTTATACATATATATTAAACATATATGGTTTGGTTTGGTTTGGTTTGGTTTTATGGCATATCAACCATTTTAGGTTATTTAATGTTTTAAATGTCAAACAGTTCTATTTAACCTATAGAAAGTACCCTTTCAGGTGCAATAACTCTGGGCCAGAGAGGACTTCGGAGCGATGGCAGTGAAGGGGTAGTCCACTTTCCCCAAACAGATTGTTTAATATCATATCCAGGATACTCGCTGGGCGCAGATCTTAACCTTCCCTGGAGATATACACTCAGTATATTCTATCCCAACCGACTGTGCTGGACTCAGAATCTGAATTATACCGACGATGTGTTAGATGAAACCTCGGTAAGTTGGTTCTGGTACTTTTAGGTATTCTATAAATACATTTATGTAAAACTGATTGATTTTAAAGGCATATCAACCCGGCTTGGGTTATTTTATGCTTATAGGTTAAGGAATCGTGTTACATTTTCTGAGCAACTGTTTCTTAAGATATCCGTACTTGATATAATATAACCGCATACAGAAAGTATTCGGTTATATAATATCAAGTATTGCTATCTTGTATTGCTATCTAGTTTTAACAGTGGTATGGTTTCATGTTGCTAATAATGATAATAATCTTTAATAAATATTTGAACATTTGACCTATAGATGGGACTCTATAGATGGGACTCTACCTGGGAGTAATGGCAATGAAAGAGTACTTCAAACTCTCCAGATCTCCGAAACAGGAGCCTCACTGTCAGATACGGTTTTGTGTCATACTTAGGATACGCATTTTGGAGGGGGTCTGGCCCCTCTTCTGAAGACAGACTCTGCGTGTTCTATGTCTCACCAACAGGGTGATATAAGTTTCTTGATATAGCAAAACATAACATATGTTCGTCAAATGCTCTACCTTAGAATATAAAGCAATTTCCTGTCTTGTTTGCCAATGTGCAGTAAGTTTGTGGTGTCTGTATGGGCCGTGAACCTTCTGACTCGCCCCAGCCCTTGATATAAATCAATTCGAATCCTTCACTCCTTCTGAAATAGCAACTACAGAACATCATAAACCACTGTCACAACGGCAAACCAACCGATTCCCGCGTTGACTAGCGTATCTTTATTTCTTTTTTCTAACTTCATGTAAAATCAGAAATTTTTCGTGATTCCCAATACTTCTGATGGTGTAATGGTTTGCAAACTCGATTAGCGAACCTACAGGAGTGAGTTTGAGTCTCATTGGGTGTCCCTTTCATATGACCTTGTGCCACATCTAAACATAAAGCTTAGTAGATAGCCGCACAGCAAGTGAGTGCTCCTGGCGTAATGTATAAAGTGTTATACAGCGGACTCGAGATAAGCGAGTTCGAACCCCGGTCACCCTGTTTTGGACTAATACCTTGGGTAAGGTACAAGGATCATTAAGTAAGTTTCCAGACTTTTTTCGTATGGGCACTTTTATTGATAGTACATACATGAAACTCTAGTCCCCTTCGAAGTTACCTCCTCCGGCTACAATGCACTTGTTGTACCGTTCCAACAACTTCTGGAAGGCCCCATGGAACCCCTCTTGTGTGAGCGTGTCAATTACCTTCGTCACAGCCTCTTTCATCTCCTCAATTGTCTCATAACAACAGCCTCTGGGCTTAGGGAATAACCAAAAGTCACAAGGAGCAAGGTCTGCACTATAGGGAGGCTGAGGAACTGTGTTGATTCCTATCTTGGTCAAATAGTCTGTGACAACGACGGAGTAGTGGACTGGTGCATTGTTCTGATGGAAATGCCACTGACCCGATTTGACGAGTGCTGGCCTTTTCCGACGGAATCTCTTCCTGATCTCCCTTAAAACCTCAACATAGTAACCCAAACCCTAACTCTGTGGCAAATCAACTCTGGTGTATTGACTTCCTTACTCCTCCCATACCTCTTGTCAACCCTCACAGGCTCCCTGGCTTCCTTGAATCTCTTATGCCACTCAAAAACTGATGCTCGATTCATGCAAGATGGTTGAAAAGCAGTCTGAAGCATTCCATGCGTTTCTGTGGTATTTTTTCTAAGTTTAAAACAGAATTTTATTGCATATCCTTCGTCTAGAAAGTCCTGACGTCCAGATTGCATTTTTGAAATTCACCAGCAGTGACGATCAGGCTTTAGTAGGGTGTATTCCAATTCCTTCTGTAGCTGCTCGTTTGAACATGAAATCATAAAAAAATGGTTAGTGATCTCATAAGTGGTATAGCAATAACATAGTGAATTTTCAAGAGTCTACGACAATTTTAAATGCCTGTACAAAAAAAAATTCTGGAAAATTATTGCAAGCACCATGTACGAATACGATAATCAGGTCCAGCAATGAGTTTAGTAGTGCTGCTGCAGTTCTGCTACAAGGATGGCTTTAGAAGTAAACAACCCCCAAAACTTCTCAAAAATGGCCGACCGGAAGTCGAGCTGCTTTGAATCTAATTTCACTTTTCTCGCTCGGATTTTAAGTGCAATGCTATAACAAAATACGTACAGTAAATTTATTGCGTCAGAGAATTCTGCAATAATTTCTGACCACAAAGAAAACTTTCCTGATTTTCAATGCATATAGCAAAAACTTTAACAATGTATTTACTTTGTACATAAAGTTTCATCCAGACATTAATATACCCCGTAACTATCTTTTAAAATAAAAAGTTAATTTTCCCCTAATACCATTAGCCTAGTAGGCTGGGGCTGCAGAATACATTGACTGCATCTCTGCAGAGAAGTAAGACTCCCCAAAAGAGTTTCCTAGATATGACACAAAACAATCTGGTGGTGAGGTTCTTGTAATGTCGGAGCTTAGGGGAATGCAGAGTAACCTTTTATTGCCATCGCTCCCAGGTCCACTCCGGCCCCGAGTGGTAGTACCTGAAAGTGTCCTATCTATGGGTCAGATATGAACTATGTACTTATGCTAAACTGAATTGTTTGAAATAAAACCGTTTTGACATTTGATGGTGTGTAGATAATGACTGATGTTTATTTGCATTGTTAGAGATAAATAGCAATACTTGGAACAATTTAACTTTGTTGAATAAACTGAATAGCTTGAAATAGAACTGTTTTTGACATTTAAACTGTGCACTTATACTAAAGTGAATTGTTTGAAATAGAATTATTTATATGTATAAAAATGGATTTGGCATTAAATAACCGACAATGGTTGGTATGCCATAAAATCAAACCAAACCAAGTTTAATTCCACGATACTAAGATTGTATTATTTATACTCGAACATTATATACAATGTCGTCTATGATGTGTCGTAAACCTTTTTCTGCTTTTTAGGTAAGCCAAACTTTTATTTGAGCTCACCTTATCGAATAATTAATTCCCAAGAGGATACTTCATTTCAGTAATATTATATTAAAGGATCTCCTGCTCTTTCCGTGTGCTCTGCAAACATCCAAAAATATTAGCTTATATATATATATATATATATATATATATGTATGTTAACATGATTATCATCAAATCGTGCCGATAGAACTGAGTTCCTTGACTCTCGTTCTCCATCAATCTCTATCGTTCATCATTCCTGACAAACTGCATCCAGTGTTGGCACAGAGCAGATATCTTTATCAGCCAACCAGTACTAGCGTATCCACGTGTAGTAGTCTGTAAGATTAAGAATCCGTATTAACTTCCCAAATAATGTCCAGCATATCTAGGTCGTCTTACAAGGATGGTTTCTGGGATGGAAGTTAAGCAGCCGAACAGCAACTGTTTTGTGTGGTGCTGCTTCCAGAATTGAGGAACGAATAATGTAATGTTATTGTCATTGGAAATCGAGACGGTGACCTGAGGTCAGATCATGGACGTAGTAGTTCGCTTTTCAAAGAGCAATAATACCATTGGGAAAGGTACGAATTCAAGAATTCTCTCTGCAGTTATGATTGTGTTGTAGGGCAGATGAGGCTCATAACCTACGTATGACAACAAGTCTAGGAGAAGAAAAACTCTGAATTCAAACCTGTTAAAGTTCGCTTAAAATTGACTTTAGTCGAATATGTATATATATATATGTGTGTGTGTGTGTGTGTATGTGGTATATATATATATATATATATATATATATATATATATCCAATCTCTGGAGGCTACTTTAATAATAAAATGTCGTTTGGGCCAACTCACTTTCGTCATAATTCTCCTGAAGATCCATTAGGTGCAACCTGTATAGGTAGTTTCTAGCTTGTTTTAGTAATATATATATATATACACACACACACGCACATATGTATTTATATATATATGTATATGTACGTGTATATCGTCATGATCATCATGTGTCGCTGGCATGGATTTCCCTGACTCTTCCTCGTCATTCGTCTCTATTGTCCAATGCATTCGCAGGTCCTTCTGACGCCATGTGTGTAAACAGATCTGCGGTCGAAAAGTTGTGTGTGAAGGGGTCCACAGGAAAGTGTCGCTGTTGAGTTCGTCCTTACTTTTCCAGCAGTATCCCGCATGTCTGGTTTATCTGATTTGAATGGCTTTACGGCTGCTGCTTTGTGGAATGTTGTTTCCAGGATTTGTTCAGTATAGCTCGTAGTATTCTTGTGCAGTTCCTGTCTAGTTTTTTCTTTCAATCAAAGAGTACCATGCCTTTCCCTCAAACTATATATAAACAGTAGCGAGCATAAAGATCAGAACGATGTTAAGAAAAAGTGTTAATGTAAAATAAATTTTTATTTTAAAGCTTCATAGAACACTTTATCAAGGAAAAATAAGGATATATAGGTAAATTATATAATTCCAATATTTAAAACCCAATAAACGTATTTTGATAAAGTTATAAGAATAATTATATAACATTTGAAAAAAAAATAGATGATTAAAAACATTAGAACAATCAACAAAATCATACTATTATAATAGATACATCATATACAAATGAAAATAGCGTTCATAATTCATTAGTACTTGATGTGTAGACCTTTACTTTCGTTAACAGCTTGACATCTTTTGCCACACGAGCGAATTAATGTCTTACATTCATCAACAAATATTTTCTCTCATTCTCCTTTCAAATTAGTCAATAGTTCTTCGACATTTCTTGGATTCTTTTTCTTACCTCTTTCATAAAGTAACTTACAAACATTCTCAATAGGATTCATGTCTGGGCTTTGAGGAGGCCACTCAATAACAGTAACATCCCCCTCAGAAAGAAATTTCTTAACAGACACGGAGTGTTATCTTGCATAAATACAGCTGGTTGATTAATTGCAGTTCTCAAATTAGGTACATGTTTTTTCAATATCTCTTTGTATACAGTTGCGTTCATTTTACCGCTTAGCCTGACAAGAGGTCCTGTACAGGCTACAAATATGATGCCAAACACCATCACACTTCCTCCTCCGAATTTAAAGCTGCTTTTAGTGCACTGAGGCGTATATGGTTCCTTAGGACTGCGTCGAACGAACCTTCTCCCGTCACAAGCGAACAGGTCAAACTTTGACTCATCGCTGAAATGAATATGATCCCACTGTTCTTCAATCTATATGACGTGTTCAGGGGCAAATTTCAATCGGTTCTTTTCGTTCTTTTTAGAAATGAAAGGCTTCGTAGAAGTTAATCGACTAATCAAATTTATTTCATTAAGTCTTCAGGAAATAGTGTGCCTTAATGTTTTAATGCCAAAGTTAGCATTAGCTCTTTTAGAGAAAGTGGTTGCTGTTGAAAGTCGATCCTTTTTTGATTCATTACCAATCCATCTGTCTTCCCTTGCAGTAGTTTTCCTGGGCCTGCCAGGTGGTTTCTTGGCTTCACATGACCAAGTTTCCTGAATATTTCTTAGAATACTATGAATAACACTTTTAGATTTCCCCACAGTCTTTGAAATATCCCCCCATCGAGGGTTTATCTTCGTTACGTAACTTGACTATAATTTTTCTTAGTTACAATGATGTCACAGAATTTTTCGTCATGTTTACAATGCAAGAGCCGGTGTAATAAAGTAAAATACCCAATTATATATTCTTACCCTAATTTTTTCTTTTTTAATAATACAAAATAATTATTAAATTTTGCGGATTTATTTAATCGTTCTGAAGTTTTTGATCGTCTATTTTTTCGAAAAATTATTCTAATAACTTTATTAACATAAGTTATAATTTTATAAATAAAATACCCAATTATATAATATAAGTTATAATTTTATAAGTAAAATACCCAATTATATAATATAAGTTATAACTTTATAAGTAAAATACCCAATTATATAATATAAGGTATAATTTTATAAGTAAAATACACAATTATATATTCTTACCCTAATTTTTTTTTTAAATTATACAAAATAATAATTAAATTCTACTGATTTATTTAATCGTTCTGAAGTTTTTGATCATCTATTTTTTCGAATAATTATTCTAATAACTTTGTTAAGATAAGTTTATTGGAATTATATAATTTATAAAAAGATAAGTTTTTTTGGAATTATATAATTTACCTTTATATCCATATTTTTCCTTGTTAGAATGTTCTATGACGTTTTAAAATGAAAAGGTATTTCACGTTTAAACTTTTTCTTAACATCGCTCTGATCTTTATGCTCATTTCTCTGTGTGTGTGTGTGTGTGTGTGTGTGTGTGTGTGTGTGTGTGTGTGTGTGTGTGTGTACAACGAACACATCAACAGATCTTATGGCTTTATTTCATATTACTACGCTCTACACGTGTTTCAAACTTTGTAGTTTTCTTCAGGTTAGGGCAGTCTTTTTTCTGGCTTTTATTTTGAAGATAGAGTTATGACTCTTTTTTAATTTCAGAATTTGTGTGTGAATGTCATGTTAATATTCATTTGCTGACCTATTCATTTTAATACACACACACACACACACACACATATATATATATATATATATATATATATATATATATATATATATATATATATATATATATATATATGGAAGTAAATAATGGAAACAAATCCGACAAAATAGAGAAGACAGAAAAACAAAGTAATGCAAAAGTGAAAAATTTATTACGAATATATATTTCTTCTTTTCCCGTTATCGTATTTTATTAAAACATCTATCGTCGTTCTATCGACACTTGTTTCAATATTTTAAGGACCTGATGAAGGTTTACTAAAGCCAAAACGTTTTATCTTTAACTCTCCTTCGATATACATTCATCACTTTGGATAATTTTGTTTTACTATTTTTCCACATATATGGGGGTGTCCTCGTGGTGTAATGGTGAACGCATTGGATCACGAAATCGTAGTAAGCGAGTTCGAACTCCAGTTCGTGCTATTATGTTCAGTTTCAGACAAATACACTTGGGAAAGATATGAACCCACTTATCCTCCCAGTTATGGGTTAAATAGTTCCACAACTGTTCTTCTTGAAGGATGGCTTTGGCATTAAATAACCTATAAAGGTTGATATCCCATTGAACAAAGAAACCAAACCACGTATATATGTATATAATTTCATTTGTCATTGTCGTATGCCTACAAGCACAAGTCTTTAAATGTAGACTATAAATCTACTATATTATTTTCTGCTAAATCTATCTGTAAATGAAATATTCTTGATAGATATTTAATTATGTTTATTATCTATTTATCTATCTCATAGTCCGTTCAAATCTATTTGTTTATCTCAGTCTGCTTATATATATATATATATATATATATATATATATATATCAGTCTAATTATGTTCATATAGATATTTTTCTTTTCTTATTTTTTCTTTCAGTCAAGAACTTTATTTGATGTTTAGGATCCTGACAGTTTAGTAAGAGATGTATTCAGATGTTTCGCACGTCGTAAGGAATTCAATTCGTTTCCAAAACGAGGCTAAAGGGTAGATACAGTCTTCTACCTAATGCGTGAAAACGTGATAGTTAGCAAAAAAAAAAAAAGAAGAAAAAATAAAAAAGATAAAGAAAAAAAGAAACGAGATTTTTTTCAGTCTTATCCCAAAATAGGAAATCACCCCCCTGCTTCCCAGGGTAAAAAAATATGAATGCTAACAAATATGGCTAAAATATAGGGAAGCCGAAAAGGGGATGAGAGAAGGGTGGGAATGATAAAAAGAAGAAAAGACATCTAGGGTGGAAGGTAGAGAGAAGACAGGTAGAAATAGAAAGGTTCAGTCGTGGGTAAGGGTCGTCGTGTATTGATTTAAGGGTGGAGGTGTGTGGAGAAGAGTTGGTTGGAGTCGGGGTTTGCCAGTTTGGTGTTGTGTGAATTTCGTAATGTTCTTTGATGAATGTCAGGCTAACAAATAAATTGAATTTAATCACGTGACATAGGCTGAGATAAAAGATAATTTAGAAAGGGCGTAGACGAATAAAAAAAAGTTGCTGAAAAATAAATATAATTGCTTCTTTTTCTTTTCGCTTTTTTTTTTTTTTTTTTTTTTTTTGCAAGGTGTTATCGCGTCTCTGCACTTATTTGCTGGGATTTTTATTTATTTGTTTATTTGTTTGTTGTTTGTTCAGAAAACAATAGGTATTAATATTCCGAAGAAGAAGATGAAGAAATTGGTCGGTTGGCTGGTAGGCTGGTTGTGTTTTATGGCATATCAACCCTAATACGTTATTTCAGGCCAAATCCTCTTCATCAAGGTGATATGGCATCTCTTTGCGTATGTGTTGGGATTGCTATTTTGTTGGGTTTTTTTGTTTTTGTTTTTCTTGTGGTATCATCCTTATTTTTGGTACACAATGGACTTTTCCAAAAGGGAGATAATTAATCCACTCAGGGAGTAGGTAGCAAGAGCTACACAGGCCACATTCTATTCCAGTTTTTTCTGCAATATATAACCTTTATTTTTCTCTCTTAATACATGCTTGTTTTACGTATTTTATGCCCTTTTCCGAAGACATAACAGTTTGTTTGCTTTTTGTGGGGGCGGGGGTCCTACAGTAAATAGTGGGTATTAATATTCAGGAGGAACAGAAGGGGAAGAAAAAGACTGGTTGGTTGGTTGATTGGTTGGTTGGTTGGTTGATTGGTTGGTTGGTGTGTTTTAAAGCATATCAAACCTTGCAGTCAAAAACTGTATTTGACGTTTAGGATCCTGACAGTTTAGTAAGAGATGTATTCAAATGTTTCGCACGTTGTATTAAGAATTCAATTCGTTGCCAAAAAAATCCTGTTCATCCATTATATTAAATATGTATGATCTGTAAACGATTAATTTGAACATTTATTTTTGAACAAGTCAGAGCTTGCACGCAGTTGAATAGTTTCAGGCACTGCTATGTAACAGTAAAAGATGAATTTTAATCATTTGTTGGCACAATTTAAAATGATTTCAAGTAAATGATTAAATAGTTCTGTTTGACCCAGATATGAAACAGAAACAGATACTAACACTCCGGACCAGAGTCGACCTGGAAGTAATAACAATGAAGGTGTGCTTGATATTCACAAAAGCTCCAGGACTAGAGTCTCACCATCAGCTGCAGTTAAGAGCCATATCTATGACACTCGTTGAGGGAGTCTTACCTCTCTGCAGAGATGCAGCCGGCGTTTTCTACAGCCCAACCAACCGACTGAAGACGAAGAAAGGAGAGAAGAAAACATAATAATAATGATAATAATAATTGTTGCAATATATTAACATGACATGCGGATGTGAATACGGTGGATGTTGTTGACAGATAGATTGATAAGACCGGTGTGATCACCGAAATGTCATCATGCCCACAGGTGCTGTGTATCAGAGGATGTTGACAGGATCATATCCGCTCAAGAATAATATCAACAAGGTGATTGCCGAAATGTCACCATGCCCACAGTTGTTATGTTGAAAACAGGTGCATCCGGTCGAAGATATCGGAAAATCACCGAACAGTTGGCGTCGTTGAATTTGGTGATAGTGGCAGATGCGTACGCCCACAGAACCGGGCTTGGGCAAGTAGCCAATGGGAAGCAGACAACATAACCAATGAAAAGCAAAGAAGAGGGATGTGGGTATAATCATGGTTAACGAAAAAGAGGAATTGCTGCAGGTCACATGAGTGTTGTAGACTATGTAACTTCCCGAATTTCGGCTGAAGTCAGTGGTTCACTGCCCCGTCCGTCTCCCGACAGCTCATCCGTGTGCGCAAACTCTCTGTGATTGCTCTCTGCTCCACACAAGTATCATCGCCGAAAATAAAAATATAATCTTATATTTTTATATACTTACGTGTTCCTCGTCGTTAATAAGGACACAGTGTACTATACAACATAATATCATTATTATTATTAATAATAATAATGATAATAATAATAATAAGAAGAAGAAGAAGAAGAAGAAGAAGAAGAACAACAACAACAACAACAAAAACAACAACAAAACAAAAGGAGACGGTGGAGGAAAAAAGAGAGAAGAAAATATGATAATGACATGTCCCAGAAAATGAGACCCACAAAATTCTTTGGAATCTTGAGATATAAATGAATTCCCCCAATCATGGTCAGATGACCGGACCGAATGATAGTCAACAAAAAAGAGAACCTGCCGAAAAGTAGACTTTGCTATTCCTGATAAACACAGGGTAAAACTGAAGGAAAACGAAAAGAGGGATAAATACCAAGACCTTGCTAGAGAACGGAAAAACTATGCAACAGGGAAGTGAAGGTGATTTGGGAATCAGAGGACGATCGGAGACAATCCAAACTACAGTATTGTTGAGATCGGCCAGAATACTGAGAAGAGTCCTGGAGACTTGAGGAGACTTGTTATCACTCAGACTACGGTGAAAAACCATCAGCTAATGCTGGTTTGAAAAACCCGCAAGAAGTGAAATAATGATAATCCCGCGTTATGACATAGACAGATTGTATGTGTCAAGAGAAGAAGGAGGAAGAGGAGTCGCCAGATTTGAAGATTGTGTCGCCGCGTCAACTTGATGACTTCATTAAAAAGAGCAAAGAAAGATCAACTGCTGTAGCAAATAACAGCATTATCCATCTGAGAACAGACAGAAAAAGAAAAACAACGTAACAAAAATAGGGGAAAAAACAATCGTATGGAGATTTCCTAAAATGGGCAAGATCGCACTGAAGAAGACTTGTAAATGACTACAAAATGTAAATCTAAAGAGAGAAACACAAACTTTATTGATAGCAGCACAAAACAACGCCATAAGGACTAATTATATTAAAAAAAAATTAATTAATTATATTAAAAAAATGAAATGATTAATCATATACAGGGTGGAACGATAAAATTGTCGCCCTTAAGAAAACAACACTACAGCTTTATTTTAAAACTTTTATTGAAAAAATCAATTCAGGTAACTTGATTATGTAGTAGACCTGACACATCTATTCAATGTAGCCGCCTTCAGCCTCAGTCACCGCCTCGATACGGATCCGGAACTAGGAGCATGCCTTTTCCACAAGCACCGGTGGGAGCTCGGCGAATACTCACTTTGGTGTTGTGGGAGGTCATGTTGGTGATGTTCTCGACATATGACCAAACGAAGTAGTCCAGCGGGTTCAGGTCGGGGGAGGAGGTTTGCCAGTGAGAGAAGGGTACAAAGTCGTAGCACTCCTACTGAAGCCAAGCCTGTGTCTCTGGACTTGTGGGCCGGCGCCGCGTCCTGCTGCCACACCCAGGATCTGCCACAGGCCACCTGATTGCACCAGGGGATCACCACACTCTTCAGCACATCCAAGTACACTTTGGTGTTGACTTTCAAGCCGACTTTGATGTGGCCCTCACTTGAAACTACACAAAGACCATAACCGTTGCTGGAAACTTTGTTTTCATCACCCTGGGCACGTGGAACCGTCCGGATTTGCATTTTGAGGGTGCTGGCAATGGTCCTGTTGGCATAAGTTGGATCGGTAGAGAGCAAGAGTTGTACAGCGGCGCATCTCCGATCTCGCTCGTTGAACATTGTGTCACTTTCAGACATGATAGAAGGCTCCTATCGCTCTTGGGATTTGTATACAACTGGCCAACTAGTAGATGGTCTGCAACAAAAAAAAAAAACGAAACCGGTTTTCATTAAACGGAAATGGATGTCGTCTTTTGTAGGGAGAGAATTTTATCGTTCCACCTTGTACTAAGCAAATACAGTAAACTAGCTTAAAAGGATAACAAAACTAGTCACGACTGGGTGAGAAATATGATCCACCGGAAATTGTGGGAGAGATTGAATGTTGACCGTGCTACAAAATGATATCTACACAAACCAGAATCAATCCTAGGAAATGAGACTCCTTAAGTTCCCTGGGATTTTGAAATACACATGAATCATCTCATTCCAGCCAAACGACCAGACCTCGTATTAATCAACAAAAAAGGGAGAGAGCGAAAGATTCAGAGAGAGACAGAGAGAGGATTTCCGTCTTATGGATTCTGCCGTTTCAGCGGACTACAAACTAAAAAAAAGAAAGTGAAACGATTAACAAATACTGGGACCTTGCCGGAGAACTAAAAAAAATCTGTGGAGCATAAGGATGACGGTAATATCAATGGTTGTTGGTGTGTTTGAAAGGTCCCCAAGAGATTGGAAAAGGAATCGGAAACGTTGGAAATCGGAGGAAGAATCGAGAAAATTCAAACTACTGCATAGTTGAGATTGACTAGAATACCGAGGAGAGTCCTGGAGATCTAAAGAGACTTACAGTCACTCAGATTCCAACCTAGGCCCGTCAACTAACGCCAGTGGGAAAAACTCGCAAGAATAAAATAGTAAAAATAAAAAGTGAACAAAAACTTAGACCTTGACAGAGAGCTTAAAAGGTTATGAATATGTGACAGTGAATAACAGTGGTAATTGCCTTCGAGATAATTCCGAAGAACTTGGAAAATAGATTGAGTGAACTGAAGATGAGAGGAGGAATCGAGACCATCCAGATTTCTGAGGGGTTTTGGAGATCTAAGAAGACTAGTTTTCACTCAAACTCCATAAAAAAAAACACATGATTGAGCTGGCGTGAAAACCACACAATAATAATAATAATAATCTGTAGAATTGTCGACTTTGCTGACCCGGCGGACCCCAGAATAAATCAGAAGGAAAGTGAAAAAAACGATAAGTACCCCGACCTTGCTAGAGAACTAAAAAAGCTGTGGAACATGAAAGTAACGATTGTGCCAATTGTGATTGGTGCGTTAGGTACAATAACTAGAGGATTATTTAAAGGCCTGGAGGACTTGGAAGTTGGTGGACGGGTAGAGATTATCCAAACGACAGCACTGCTACGAACGGCCAGAATACTGAGACGAGTCCTGGAGACTTGAGGAGACTTGCTGTCACTCAAATTCCAGTGAAAGACCATCAGCTGACACTGACGTGAAAAAATCTAAAGGAGTAAAATAATAATGATATTGGTAATGGAAGTGGTGAAGATTATGATGACTTTCAAATTTTCAAAATTTTCCAATTTCGACAGTTTCCAGAAGAAAAAAAATGACTGTGAAAAACATTATTTAAAACATTTAAATCACTCCAATACGCTACTATAATGAAATGTAATGAACTAGTATTAGAATTCATCTTTTTCATTTTTGAAAAAAAAATCAATATACTTCCAGCTTTGTTCCATTTTTTTTTTTCCCTGTCTTTTTCTCTTATGCTCGATCCTATATCATCTCGTCCAACTGCCTGGGGGATACAAAGAGAAAACTGAACCTTTTCAATCTTTCCGATTACTACACTTGGTTTCAATTGAAATGTGAGTGGCTCTTACAAGACAAAAAACGATTAATTCTGTACCTTCGAAACAGACAAACGTATTTTTACAATGAGAGAATCCTCATTTACAGACATTTTGAGTATCTTTATCGTTTGCTTTGGTTTGGTTTTATGGCATATCAACCATTGTAGATTATTCAATGCCAACTCCTCTTTATACATATATATTGAATATATATGATTTGATTGGGTTTTATGGCATATCAACCATTGTAGGTTATTCAATGCCAACTCCTCTTTATACATATATATTGAATATATATGATTTGATTGGGTTTTATGGCATATCAACCATTGTAGGTTATTTAATGCCAACTCCTCTTTATACATATATATATTGAATATATATGATTTGATTGGGTTTTATGGCATATCAACCATTGTAGGTTATTTAATGCCAACTCCTCTTTATACATATATATATTGAATATATATGATTTGATTGGGTTTTATAGCATATCAACCATTGTAGGTTATTCAATGCCAACTCCTCTTTATACATATATATTGAATATATAGGATTTGATTGGGTTTTATGGCATATCAACCATTGTAGGTTATTCAATGCCAACTCCTCTTTATACATATATATTGAATATATAGGATTTGATTGGGTTTTATGGCATATCAACCATTGTAGGTTATTCAATGCCAACTCCTCTTTATACATATATATTGAATATATAGGATTTGATTGGGTTTTATGGCATATCAACTATTGTAGGTTATTTAATGGCGAATCCCGTTCGTACATATCTATATCAAATATATATCATTTGTAAATATATTTTGTAGATAACATTCTAAAACGAGCCTGATCTCTTTTTTGCACAGTTAAATGGTTTCAAGTATTGCTAAAAAACAATCAGAATTTAACATCAGTCATTTGTTTACAAACAGTTTATGCTATTTCACTCATAGACAGAACCCTACCAGGTGCTACCACTCCGGGTCAGTGTGGACATGGGAGCAATGGCAAAGAAGATGTACTCCACATTCTCCGAATCTTCAAGGCTGGAGCCTCGCTATCAGATCGATTTCATATCCAGAATACCCGTTGGAGGGAATTTACCCCTCTGCAGAGATGCAGTGTGTGTATTCTACAACCCGAACAAACTGGGCTCTTCTTCTAAGAGGTAATATTATCATGAATTTTATTGCAGAAAACCTTGTCAAGAGTTATAATAAAAAAAAAGCGAATCAAAAATGATTAATGCTTGACAATGTTTGATCAATTGAAAATAGAAGATAATATCATTACTTGTTTAAATAAAGATTGTTTTATTGTTTGAAGACAATGAAACAATCTTAGGTTAGGTTAGGTTTCTTTGTTTAACGGCATATCAACCTTTGTTTGTCATTTAATGCCAAAGCCAATCTCCTAGAAGAACAGTAGTGGTAATATTTAATCCATAGATGGGAGGATATGGCGGTTCATACCTTTCCCAAGGGTATTTGCCCGAAAGTGAACGTAATAGCGCGACTGGAGTACGAACTCGCTTACTAGGAGTCAACAGTCCATCGGTTTAACCATTACACCACGAGGACCCTACGTTCCCATATTTTCGTTTTGGTATAAACTTTCAAAACTCTTTTAAAGAGAAATAAAAGCACAAATTACACAAGCATGCAACCCTGATGATGGCCTATGAAAGGTCCGATAGCGCTCGGGAAAATTTTGCGAAATTCATCTACTAATTCCAACCTGAAACTAAGACTATTACTAGAAAACTTGAAGGATCTTAAATTAATCATACAGACAAAATTTGTCTTTATTATTTAATGAAAGATACTTATATATATATATATATATATATATATATATTTATATATATATATATATATATATATATATATATATATATATATATATATATATATATATATATATATATGCGTGTGTGTGTATGTGTGTGTATGTGTGTGTTGTGTGAGTGTATATGAATAGATATTTGCCTAGTGGGTAGAGAGTTCACTAATGGCTCGGGAGACCGGGTTCAATCCCAGGTTGAATCATACAAAAGCCTCAAAAAATGGTACTTGATACATCCTTGCATAACACTCAACATTATAAGGTACGTATAAAGGGTAAAGTAGAGAAATCTATGTAAAGAAGAAGCACTCTCGCCTACGCCTCGCTGTAGAACCTAGTGAAAAGAGAGAGTTCGGGTCACCATCGACAACGGTCGTCAACTTTACTATATATAAATGTATATTGGTATCATACAGTGACTGATGTTTATTCAGCAGCATTGCTTTCAACAAACCCGATTCAGATAATGAATCTGAGTTCAGGGATGGTTTCGGGGCCGAAGCATTATTACCACTAACCCAGAGCGCCCCAGCAGTAACTCACGATACCACCAGACTTTGTTGGATTGATATCACTCAGTATATATATATATATATATATATATGCAAATATATACATGTATATATATTTGTATATATATATGTATAAATATGTGTTGTGTGTGTGTGTGTGTGTGTGTGTGCACGTGCACACATGCAATAATATCTGGCCACACTTTCAGATTTTTCCTTACTACAATAATCTTTATAGCCCCCCCCCCATATATATATATATATATATATATATATATATATTTGAAATGATCATTTAAAAACTTTATACAAATGTAACGAACTACTTTACATTCGGCAGTTGCATCTTCCTCTCATGATATTTGATTAATTTTACGACTTGCCTCAGACAGCCATTATTGCTGTAAAGATGAAATTCGTTCAAATTAATGTGTAAAAGTTTACATTTTCATTTTAAGTCTGCAAACATTAAACATAGAAATCATTTTAACTGAAAGTCAAAACTCCATAAATCTTAAAACAGTCAGAAACAAACAAGTACCTACGGTTAATAATAATAATAATAATAATAATAATATTGGAGGTGCCCGTGGTGTAATGGTTATCGTCGTGGGAAATGGACGAGACTGATTGCATTTCACATAGCACTAATACCCTTGGGAAAGGTATAAATCCAATTATTCTCCCTCCAGCTATGGGTAAATAGTAGGGCAGACTAGGTTCTTCAGCCTTGGTGAAGCAACTACTCTAGGAGAAGGAAAACTCTGAATTCAAACCTGTTAAACTCCGCTTAAAAATTGACCTTGTGTCACATCCTGCTCGAGTGGCAAATTTAATAATAATGATAATAATAATAATAATAATAAGAAGAAGAAGAAGAAGAAGAAGAAGAAGAAGAAGAAGAAGAAACGCAGCATCCGTCCAGGAAAATGAGACACACAAACTCCTCTAGCATTTTGAGATACAAACCGAATCTCGGCTAAAAATCAACAACAAAAAAAGAGAACTTGCCGAATTGTGGACTTTTTGTTGTTTTGGCTGACCACAGAGTAAAATTGAAAGCAATCAAGAAGAAGGGTAAGTATCACGACCTTGCTAGGGAACTGAAAGAAAAGCTGGGGAACATGAAAGTAACGGTGATGCCATTTATGATTGGTGCTGTTGGTAGAGTCATTAAAAGAATTAGTAAAAGGACTAGACGACTTGGAAATAAGAGGACAAGTAGGGGCAATTCAAACTACAGTATTGCTGAGATCGGCCGGAATACTGAGAAGAGTCCTGGCTATTTGGGGAGTCTTGTTGTCTCTCTGGTGTAAAAAAAACCTCAAGGAGTAATAATTATCTCTCCTTAGAGGCATCTCTCAAAGGCATCAAGGCGCTAACTGTACTCACCGGTCCTTTGTCTGAATGGGTTAATCATTATTTACTAAATTTACCCAAGTGGTAGTACATGGGGGTAAAGCTTTAATTCAAAACAAAGCCATGATTAAGGGGTTACTCAGTAAAGACCTAACTCACTAATAACTATCTATTCATCTGCAAGTTTAGCATATTTACCTCTGAACCTGTTGATGGGGTCTAGAATACGTCGTTTTTACCCCTTGCCGAGTTTTATTTTTTTGACACCCCACGAAAAGGAGTGTCTTGTGTATGACTCAAAACAAAATAATTTATCAGTTAGAAGACTTAGTCGTTCCTGCAGATCACAGACAAGAATAAAAGAAAGCAAAACATTGGACAAATACCTGGACCTTGCTTGAGAACTGAAAAAATTATGAAACATGAAGGTGACAGTGGATAGATATCATTGATGAAGCACTTAGAACAAGTCTTTGAAACTTGGAAAAGAGAAGAGGTGAATTAAAAATCCGAGTAGAGAATTTGTTATATTTTGACCCACGCCCCGGCCCAAAAATGCTATTCCAAGGTGATACACCGGAAGGAAGTGACACATTCCAATGGCCAGTAACCGAAAGAGATCGCGTGGGCGGATTAAGGCTTATGATATGGGAAAAGGTGAAGGTCCCATTGTGCCATTACAGTGATGCACCGGAAGAGAGTAACCTCTGAACTGCATGACAGTTATTTCCGCTTGATGACGATTAAACATCCGATTCAAAGATCCAGTAGGCGATCGTGTGGGCGTTGAGTTATTATTTAACTCAGTTGAGTTTGGGGTGTCAAAGCAGTTGCCAGCAGACTTCCAGACACCTAGAGACCAAATGTGGTAGGGAAAGCCACACCCGACCGAGGGGGTCCTCGGAAACCCCCGATGGAGTAGACCCCAACATCAAGAGAACAAGAAAGACACAACGTGACGATCATAACAGTGGGGTCAAAATATGAAGTTTATGTTCGGTCTCCAGCATCTTCTCACATGCAACACTTCAACAACCCTTTCGAACCCTTGCAATAAAGTGAGAGGTGAATATTTTTCTAAAGAAGGCTTCATGCGTCCTTCATTCGTGCGTTATCCTTCCTGCACCCTTTCTTCCTGCGTTCTTTATCATGCGTCCTTTATTCGTGCGTCTGTCGTTATCATGCGTCGGTATGTATCCAGTATATATATATATGCAACAAATTTAGGCCATCCAGACTAAAGCATTGCTGAAGAATATTAGAATATTTTGGACAGTCCTGGAGAGCTGAAATGACTTGCTGCCACTTGGACTAAAGTAAAAATCCGTCAGTTCCAAGTGTCGTGGAAAACTCGTCAATAATCTGCGGATCTTTATTAAACGAAGAATAAATGCAAAATAAGTAAAGTTGGCAACTGTAGTCTAGGGCGACCAGAGGGCTCCATTTTTAATAGCTACTACACCGAGGTGTAGGAAGGGCGCTTCTCATTTCCCTGAATTGCTCCACTTTACCCTTGATACGTTTTTAGATAACATAATTCTATTTTAGATAAAGAGATATTATTCAGGTAATGTGGTACTATGTGGTGATAGCTTATGTTTAGATAATGCGGAATTATTTTGATAGTGTGGTATTATTTAGATAATGTGTTTCAATATAGTACTAACTAGCTTATGCTTAGATGTGTGGTAATGTTTAGATAATGTGGTCCCAGATGGTAAGAGTTAGCTTATATTTAGGTAATGAGTCATTATTGAGATAATTTCGTTCTATGAAGTAATAACGAGTTTATATTTCTATTATGTACAACTTAGATGATGTTGTACCAATGGTACTAACAAGCTTAGATATGTGGTTTGGGATACTAGCAAGCTTATATTTAGATAAGACGGTATTATTTGTGACAATGTCGTATAATATAGATAGTACAGTATTATATACATAATGTGGTACAAAATGGTACTACCTACCTTGTGTTTATAGAAAGTTATCTTATTTTAGATAATGTGATATTACTTAAAGCGTTATTACTCTAGATAATGCGGTATTATTTTAGATATCATTGTATTATTCAGATAGTGGTATTATTTTAGATTATGTGGCATTATCTTAGATATTGGATTATTATTTAGATAATGCGATATTATTTTAGATTATGTGGCATTATCTTAGATATTGGATTATTATTTAGGTAATGCGATATTATTTTAGATTATGTGGCATTATCTTAGATATTGGATTATTATTTAGATAATGCGATATTATTTTAGATTATGTGGCATTATCTTAGATATTGGATTATTATTTAGATAATGCGATATTATTTTAGATTATGTGGCATTATCTTAGATATTGGATTATTATTTAGATAATGCGATATTATTTTAGATTATGTGGCATTATCTTAGATATTGGATTATTATTTAGATAATGCGATATTATTTTAGATTATGTGGCATTATCTTAGATATTGGATTATTATTTAGATAATGCGATATTATTTTAGATTATGTGGCATTATCTTAGATATTGGATTATTATTTAGATAATGCGATATTATTTTAGATTATGTGGCATTATCTTAGATATTGGATTATTATTTAGATAATGCGATATTATTTTAGATTATGTGGCATTATCTTAGATATTGGATTATTATTTAGATAATGCGATATTATTTTAGATTATGTGGCATTATCTTAGATATTGGATTATTATTTAGATAATGCGATATTATTTTAGATTATGTGGCATTATCTTAGATATTGGATTATTATGTAGATAATGCGATATTATTTTAGATTATGTGGCATTATCTTAGATATTGGATCATTATTTAGATAATGCGATATTATTTTAGATAATGTGGTATTATCTTAGATATTGGATTATTATTTAGATAATGCCATACTATTTTAGATAATGTGGTATTATTGAGATAAAATGGTATTGTTTTAGATAATGTGTTTCTATTTAGATAATGTTACATTTTAGACAATGGAATATTATTTCAGATAATGTGGTATATTTCGATAATGTGGTATTATTTTAGAAAATGTGGTATGAATTAGATAATGTGGAATTCAGATGAGGTATTATTCTAGAAAATGTGATATGATTTAGATAATGAATAATTATTTTAGATAATGTAGAATTATTATAGATAATGTTGTATTATTTAGATACTGTGCTTTTGTTTTAGATTTATTGCATTATTTATATCATCATCATCATGTCGTGCTGGTAGCACGGATATCCCTGACCCTCTCTCGGCACTTTTCCCTATCGTTCATCGCTTCAGGCAGGTCTTCTGGACAACATCCCGTATCCTCACATAGTTGCTGAATGTATGTTCGTGCTGGTCTCCTGCTTTTGCACGGCCATGTGTGGGGTTTCATAAGAGTACATCACTTATGAGTTCGTCCCTGCTTCTCCAGCAGTGTCCTGCATGTCTAATGTGTTATTATATTGGACAATGTGGCAGTTTTTACATAATGTATTATTTTAGATAATGTATTTTTAGATAATGTATCATTACTTTCATAATGTGTTATTATAGACAATGTGATAGTATTTACTTAATATCGTATTATTTTAGATAATGTCGTACTATCTGGTTCTAGATAGCTAGCTAGCTATTCCTGTCGTAAGCTAACTTGCCCCATACTTCTGTGTCATTATTTACATAATGTGTTATTATAGACAATGTGGTAGTATCTTTTTCTTTTCATCATACAACGTGCGATACCCTAGCCTCATCAGCCGCCAACCAGGGTGATAACACAGTTTCGGTAGCTCAAGGCGGTACTGTCACTCCTGGCAATTTTAAGCAATTTATGTGGTAGTATCTACATAATATTGCATCATTTTAGATAATGTCGTACTATCTAGTTAGCAATTGCTAGTTAGCAATTCCTGTAGTAGGCTAACTTGCTAGGTTAGGGCTCCATACTTCTGGCCTTGATTCAAACTAAGCTCCTCGTAGTAAAGACAATTGTATATAATTCACGAATGCGTTGCATTTTATTCTCCGTTCCAAAAGGAGGTGCCATTCTGGGAGATGAATCCCCAGTGTTCAGTGATGCTTTCAGACATTTTCACCGGTGGGACTAGGCTGAGATTGGATTATATTCTCCAGGTTTCTCGTTCGAGCTGATTCCCTGAGAGTGCATCGTTATTTAAATGCGTGGAATGGCAATAAACGAAATCTCCTAGAACAAACCCACTCAGCGGGGTACTATCGACCTTAAGTGTGAGTCTGTGTTTAATGTCAGAACACTGTACTTTTGCGTCGGTGAGACCGTTTTTTATCATTGTTTATGATTTGGGACGTAGCTAAAGTGTAAAGGCATCAGATCTGTTGTTTAACAGATCTGACATCCCCTTTGTGTCATGCTGAAAACCGGGCGATAAACAGAAAGAAAAACGGTAGAGAAATAGGCCAAGATAACATCCAAATAGAATTGCAGGTCTGCCAAGCATTGATGATTTAGAAGACTCAAAGAATAATCAGTATAAGATGAGGGGAACATTTTTTGGTAAAATTAGTTTAGTTTATCACTGACATTTTCTATTATAGACAAAGGTTGAGTACGTATATGATTCTGTGTGCCTGAGAATACATACATACATACATACATTTTGTGAGCTTAGTATAGTGGTCATCTTCACAAAAAAAGAAATCAGAGACTCGAATTTAAAACCTAGACGGATCTGTTTATGTTTCCTTTTGCCCTATCACCTTTGGTGAAAGGCATGAATACGTCTGTTCTCCTTCCAGTTATGGGTAAATAGTAGGTCAGACTATTTTCTTTAACCTTATAATGGCAACCATTCAGGGAGAAGGAAAACTCTTAAATTTAAACCAGTTATACACCGCTTAAAATTGACTTTGTATCACATCCAGCCACAGACTGGTGCTGGGGGTACGACAAAAATATCGATAACTCAGCTCCTTGTTACACCGAATTGATTCGAAACCAATTACCCTTTCATCTCTGAGCAAAATTAGGAGTATCTTATTATAGAAAAGTTTATGGAAAAAATATCCCATTTTCCCAATAATTCAAGGAGACGCAGATATATATATATATATATATATATCAGTGGCGACTCTAGCCTATTTTTGCTACTCGTGCCCCACCCGCCCTCTGTCAACTTCAGTTCCCAACCCGTGGTCCGTGGACCCAAAGTAAATCATCATAGTTGCTATTGCGTGATTCTCCATTGTATAGCACAGATTGACAAACGTACCTTGCATGGTGTTTTTTTGTAAACAATCAAGATACTATATAATTTGTAGTCTTGTTAATACAGTAGATAAGATAATTTTTTTTCCTTTCAAAAGTATAGAAGAAAAGAGAAGATGTTCATTACTATGACGAGAAAAATATGTTTATTAGAAAAAAGAAACTGATGACAATATACACAGACACAGCTAGTAGTTTCAATTTCGCTTAAAATAAAGATTATTTGTTGAAAATGTATTCAAAAAACAAATTTTAGTTACAGAATGTAATATATGCAACATTCATTAAAGAAATAGACATCTGTTAGTAAAAAAACGAATTAAAACACGCCGTTTAACCAACATTTACCATAGCGATGATGATGACGACGTCAGCGACGGCTCTAATCTGCTATCCCCCCCTCTCTCTCTCTCTCTCTCTCTCTCTCTCTCTCTCTGTCCCTCCCCCTCCTCCCAAGACAGCTGTCAGCAGTCAGAATGTGCTAAGATTTTTGAGCACGGTGTTAGGGTTGCTCTTGCTATTGGCTACAGCCAAAAGCGGATTTCTCTAACATTACTGTTATTATAAGGGTCTAGTGCTCGGCACAGATTTGCGCGTGTTCAACATTATAGCCGATTTTATGGGATGTTCAATAAATCTGACTGTGGCCGGACAAAGACCATCCGTTCAAAACAGCATCGTTGTATTATTCCCAGATATATTTATGAACTTTTGGCTACTTAGTTATCGAAACTTGAATAGATACGTAATTTAATTGAGATCAGACTAAGTACCTTTGCTTGAAATTAATGGATGACTTTTAATCCATTTTGAATAACATTGACCGAGTTATTGGTCGTGCCGGGCACGAGTAGCACTAGTCCCGTCTCCGCCCCTGATATATATATATATATATATAGAGAGAGAGAGAGAGCGAGAGAGAGTTTATAGTAAGTAAGTAGTAATTTTAGTGTCATATCAAGACATTCATTGGGTGGGTAGGAATTCTTACATCTCTACAGAGATGCAGTCGGCGTATTCTCCAGCCGGAGCCGACTTTGCTATTTTCTGGCTTAATTGTTTGAGTGTTCGCCAATGGCCCGAGAGACCGAGGTTCAATCCCAGGTCGAGTCATACCAAAGACTCAAAAATGGTACTTGATGCCGCCTTGCTTAACACTCAGCATTATATGGTGAGGATCAAGGGTAAAGTGGAGCAATTCATGGAATGTATTAGTGCCCTCCTCTACATCTTGGTGTAGTAACTATTGAAAAGGGAGACTTCGGATCACCCTCGACTACGATCGTCAACGACAATATTATACATATGTATATATAGAGAGAGAAAGATAAAGAGAAAGTGAGGAAAAGAGATGGCTAGAATTTTAATATTATATAACTCTAAAATTCGCCAGTAAATATATATATATATATATATATATATATATATATATATATATATATATAACAAGATGATTGACGCAATAAGATGGCATGAAACCAGTGGTCTCAGATAAGCAACCATGCTATGAAATATATATAGAAACTAATTATATTTAGTTATTATATAAGAGCTCTATCATCATATTTACCGACCCCCTCCGCTCGGACAGGATATGACACAAGGTCGATTTTTAAGCGGAGTTTTATAGGTTTGCATTCAGAGTTTTCCTTTTCCTAGACTAGTGGCCTTACCAAGGCTGTAGAACCTAGTCTGCCCTACTATTTACCCATAGCTGGAGGGAGAATAATTGGATTCATACCTTCCCCAAGGGTATTAGTGCTATGAGAAATGCAATTAGCCTGGTCCAGGATTTGAACTCGTGTCGTCGTGTCCATATCCTACGACGATAACCATTACACCATGGGCACCTCCTAAGAGCTCTATCATAGACAATGAACATCCTCCAAATAATACCGCATTTGGTCTGCCACAAACCAACCAAATGAGAGAGAGTGACAACCATACACTTTTATATATATATATATATATATATATATATATATATATATATATATATATATATAACCATGTTATGGCCACCGGTCGAGGAGAAAGAAGTCTAAATTCAAACCAATTGTACTCCGCTAAAAATGACCTTGTTTCGCATCACACTCTTGGCAGAGTACTGCGGCAAATATATAGACGCTAACACAAATATACACGTGTTTATTCGGCACAATAAATACAGCACTTTCCTTTGAAGAAGTTTATAGATTCCCGTAAACATACAATCGCATTACGTATAAATATTCAGGCATAGACACGAGCACCTGAGGCTAAAATTGTAGAACTTTTTTTTTTAAGTTGGGTATGATAAAGCCGGTTGATCACTGGCACCAAATATTAATTAACATAGAAATTATGGAATTAGTACTCTCAGGGAATCTTCACAGGTATTTTTTATTCTCATTCTGGGGGCAATAGCAATGTCGGCTCCGGCTTTATAATATGCCGACTGCATCTCGGCAGAGTGGTAAGAATTCCTACCCACCTAAGGACTTTCCTGACATGACACTAAACTGCATCTGATGCTGAGGCTCCAGTCTTGGAGCTTTTAGCAGTGTGGAGTACCCTTCCATTGCAATTACTCCCAGGTCCACTCTGATCTGGAGTTGAGGTACCTGTTAGAGTCTATTCTATAAGTCAATTATAAATATTAAAACATTTACTATACTTGAAAGCATTTAACTGTGAGCAAATAATTTATTGCAATACTTGAAACCATTTAACTGTGTTCAACCAATAAATAGAATTTATATGAATCCATTTAACTTTGTGCAAACAATAAATAGCAGTTCTTTAAACCATTTAGCTGTGTGCAGGCTGAGCTTGAAAGCATTTAACTGTCAACAAGCAAATGAACTTTGAACCCTTTATAAATGATGTCATCTACAAACTCTTCTTTAACGTATTATGTTGCCCAGTCGGCTGGGGCTCTGAATACAACGACTGAACTTCTGCAGAGGCATGAGACACCCCCCCCCAACGAGTGTCCTGGGTATGATACTAAACAATCTGATGGTGAGGTTCTAGTGATGCTGGAGCTTTGGAAAATGCGGAGTACCCCTTCATCGCCAGTCTGGCCTGGGATGGTGGCACCTGATAGGGCCCTATCTATGGGTTAAATAGAATAAACTGCACACTTCTGCAAAACGGAATTGTTTAAATTAGAACTATCTGGCAAAACTGAATTGCATGAAATAGAAATGATTTTGACCATTAAACTGTCTACTTATGCTAAACCGTCTACTTATGCTAAACTGAATTGTTTGAAACAGAATTGACTATTAGTATAAAAATAGATTTGCGTTAAATAACCTACGTAGGTCGATATGCCATAAAACCCAACTAACCAACCAACATCTAACACATCATATACGCATCAACCTACCTAGGAAGCAGCGTGTCATCAACCGGAAAAGACATCGACGCACGGCTAACGAAGGCATGGACAGGTATCGATAGGCTTTCAATCATATGGAAATCAAACCTAACTGGTAGAATGAAACGCAGTTTCTTCCAGGCAGCGGTCGCGTCGATACTTCTGTATGGAAGCACTACAGAAGAAGCTAGACGGCAATTACACAAGAATGTTGCGAGCAATATTGAACAAGTCCTGGCAGCAACACCCCACAAGTCACCAACTATACGGCCACCTTCCTCCCATCACGAAAACTATCCAAGCTAGATGAACCAGACATGCAAGACACTGCTGGAGAAGCAAGAACGAGCTTGAATAACTTGATAGTCTTTGAGTGCAGCATTCTGCCCCCTCGAGAAGTCAGCACAGACCCAGATCTCCTTTGAATTCTTTTTTATATAGACAGTCGGTGAAGCCCATTGATTGTACTCGATTTTTGACAAGACCCCAGTTCTGTCTAGTCTATTGAGTTCTTCATTTATTTGTGGTAAAGAGGCGAAGGGCACGTTAACATCCTTATATTTTTTGATATTCTGATCGAACAAGGCTCTAGGGTCAAATAGAAGTATTCAATCTTTTACAAGGGATCATTACTAGAAGTAGTTATTTCAAACGATATAGCTGTGCGCAAGTTATAAAAGTTATTCGATAGGAACACTTGATAGACAGAATTTCTAATGTTGAATAGTATTACTTGAAAACATTTAATTGTGCAAACAACTGATTGACACTAAATAGAATTATTAGCGTATGATAAAAATACTTGAAACCAAGGATTGTTCCCGATCTCCACTGTCTATTTGCTGTATGCACAGGCTGACCTTTTTTACTACTGAAGATGTTAAGTAATGGTTTATGATCCGTCTGCTATGTAAAGCGTCTACCGTGAATGTACTGGTGAAACTTTGTTACTGCGAAAATAATCCCTAATGACTCCTCCTCAATTTGGGAGTAGTTATTTTCAGCAGGAAGAAGTGTTCTCGATGCGTAAGCAGCTGGTTTGTGAGATCTATCAGGCATCTTTTGCAGAATACATTTTCCAATGCCATACAAGCTGACGTCGCTGTGTAACGTTACCGCCCTGGCCCCCACACACATGTTCATCATTCTTCTAACCATTCGCTTCTCGGCCGGTGATCAACTAGTGGTTCCGAGGGGGGTAACGCACATTTCTTGCCACTACAAGAATACGATCGGGGGGACAGGAGAAAATAAAACAAACGAACAAACACGAACAATGCTTGGGGTTAACTCAGAGCAGAAGGAGAGTATGCAACACTACATTCCGATAGCATATATGGACTAACGCTTGCGTGGATTACTAGCGAAAATTCCACAAAGCAACTGGAATGCCGACATCTTGACTCGGTCTTCTTCGCTGGACCCTATCTAATGCTCGCTCGCCTCTCTGCTCGGGTGTCCGGAGTCGACTGCCCCTGTCCGTGGTTCCACGCCAACTCCCTCTGTCCGCTCCTTTCTCCAACCAACTCTCTTCTGGCGTCCCGTTACCACTTCCGGATACGGCGAGATCTGAAGTCCAAAAACCCTTTGTCTGGTTTCACGCCAAAACAGACAAAGGAATCATCTGCTTGGCGGGCCACCCATATAGTGTTACAGCTGGCAACTATAATGTCCAGGTCTGGGTTATAGTGGGTGAAAAACGAGTCCGACGTCAAGACATTTTTTTTATTTTGACAAATACTTCCTGGCATTTAGGTGTCCACTCCCAGTCCTTGTCTTTTTTCAGAAGTTCGTTTAAAAGAGCGCGTAAGTTGTGCTTATTAGGTATAAACACTTGGTAGTAGTTCGCCAGTCCTAGGAAACTTTGTAAGGAAGAGACGTTTTCGGGAGTTGGTATGTCTTTGATTGCGGTAACCCGTTCTGAGTCTGGTCTTCTGCTACTTTGTCGATAATTTACCCCAAATATTTAATCTTCCCCATAAATAAGTCGCATTTGGGTTCTTTCAATGTGAACCGTACTTCGGAATTCTTGAAGAATTTATAAACATGTTTCTTATGTTCTTCCACAATTTGACTGTTCATTAATATGTGCCCGTGGTGTAATGGTTATCGTCGTAGAAAGTGGACACGGCGACACGAGTTCAAATCCTGGACGAAAATGATTGCATTTTCACATAGCACTAATACCCTTGGAAAAGGTATGAATCCAATTATTCTCCCTCCAGCTATGGGTAAATAGTAGGACAGACTGGGTTCTTCAGCCTTGGTGAGGCAACAAGTCTAGGAGAAGGAAAACTCTGAATTTAAACCTGCTAAACTCCGCTTAAAAATTGACCTTGTGTCATATCCTGCCCGAGTCGAGGGGTTGGTAAATAGGATTAATATGTCATCCGAATATGCAACAGAGAAGTCAAGGTCGCTCAGCATAGTGTCCATTACTTCTTGGAAGATTACCGGCATAACCTTGACCCCAAATGGAAGACGTCCGAACTTGTACAACCCACGATGGGTGTTAATACAGAGCAACTTTGAACATTTTTCCTCGACCAGTATTTGAAGATAGGGGTCACTGATATCGATTTTTGAAAAATAATTCCTGTATTTAGTTTCGCGAAAATTTCTTCCGGGCTTGGTATAGTATAGTGATAGTTTTTGAGTGCAGCATTCTGCCCCTTCGAGAAGTCGGCACAGACTCGGATTTCCTTTGAATTCTTTTTCAAATAGACAGTCGGTGAAGTCCATTGACTGTACTCGATTTTTGACAAGACCCCAGTTCTTTCTAGTCTATCGAGTTCTTCATTTATTTGTAGTAAAGAGGTGAAGGGCACATTTCCTTTTTTCTTAAATATTTTCTTTATTTCTGACCACAACAATAACCTACAATGGTTGATATGCCATAAAATCAAAGCAAACCAATATGTTTTTTAGAGATAGAAGCGCTTATAGTGTCACAACCTGCATTAAAAGAGTAGGTTGGAGTTTGTTTTTTTAATCATCATTCAAAATTGTCTATAACATGGGTTTGAACGTCGACCACCAGCGCTATTCCAACAGCTCTTATCGGTATATAACGTAATTTTGAACCCCATTGGAAAAAAAATAGGACAAATGCCATCCTCCCCTGTCAGAATATATCAAATGAACTTTAGTCAACAAAAGAAGAAGAGGGAAAAATGCAAAGGTAATGTTATTAATTACAAATCTTGTGCGCCATTTTACTTTTGCCCTCTGTATCTCCTCTAAATGGCGCTCTTAACTGACCTTTTTTTTTTTTGTTTTGATGTGTGGGAGGTAAGATATGGTCGAGTGTGTGTATTCTGTTCAAAATAGATTAAGAGTAAGTACGAAGTAATAAGAAGATCAAAGCCTGGAATGAAACAAAACAAAAATAAGTCTTAATGCTGTCTTTGAGATGGTCGATGTTGATTAGAAGGTATTGTGACAGTTAAGAATCAACATTAATTTGGTCATTTTGGGGAAATATAAAGTGATGAATAGAAGAAGAAGAAGAAGAAGAAGAAGAAGAAGAAGAAGAAGAAGAAGAAGAAGAAGAAGAAGAAGAAGAAGAAGAAGAAGATATATAAATGAAGAAGAAGAAGACGATATATGAGTAAAGAAGAAGAAGAAGAAGAAGAAGAAGAAGAAGAAGAAGAAGAAGAAGAAGAAGAAGAAGAAGAATTTGAGAGAAACGAGAATGAAACCAAACTGTATGAAAAGCAAAAGGTGTGTTGATTCTTGAAGGATGAAAGACATAAGAGGGAGAGTAATTAAAAAGTATGAATACAGATCAAATACAAAGAAGAAAAAGAAAAAGAAGAAGAAAGAAGGGAGGAGTGGAAATTGGTGGAGAATGAAAAAGAATGAAGGAGGGGAAAATGAAAATGGGAGTAAAATGGATATAAAGGGTACGGATTGTTATTTTTAAAAGAGGGAGATGAAGAATAATAGTAATAACAATAATAATAATAATGATAATAATAATAATATGATTTGATAATGATGATGGTGGTGATGGGTAACGTTTTATTCGTTGCTTATTCTGACTTGGTAAATACAAATTCAGCCGCAATACCTTTTTGGTACATCCTCGATGTAAGTAAGAGGGTCATTCAAAAAATTAGGTGAATTTTGCAATATGAAGCCTCATATTTCTCCTAAGAAGAAAATGTCTGCTTTATTTTTTAGTATAATCTCCATTCTTTAAAACCCATTTTCTCCATAAAAAACAAGCTTTCGTATTCCTTCAGTATAGAAATCTTTTGACTGAGTTTTTAGCTATTTTAGTCATTATACACAATTTTGTGTGCTGTACCCACAGAAATTTCCAATTGTTCAGGATTATCCTCGACTGTAATTCTTCTGTCAACCAAAATGACCGCATTAACTGAATCCACCATTTCAGTAGTGCAAGCTATTCTGGGACTATCTAACCAGTCTTTGTCTTGAGCTTTTTTATTCAATTTGCAAATTTGTTTTTATTTGAACACGCTTCTCCGTACTTGGTTTGCACTTTTCAATCAGCAAAAATTTGATGATAGAAACCTTTTCAACCAGGGGGCACTGAGCATGATTTACTGCCATTTTAAATAACCTCAAAACAACTAATTCAACAAGATTGAAATAATTTTTTCGATAAACCAATTCCAAATATTTCAGTGTTTACATTTTTAGAAAATTTCGGAAAAAATTATTTTGATTTTTTTTTTTAATTCCCCTTATTTATTGAATGTCCATAGTTTTTCTTCTCTTAGACAAGTTGCCTAACTAAAATCTATTCTGTTCTTCTATTTACCAATAACCAGGAGGTACTATTTACCAACCCCTCCGCTCGGGCAGGATATGACACAAGGTCAATTTTTAAGCGGAGTTTAACAGGTTTGAATTCAGAGTTTTCCTTCTCCTAGACTAGTTGCCTCACCAAGGCTGAAGAACCTAGTCCGTCCTACTATTTACCCATAGCTGGAGGGAGAATAAGGAGGTTCATACCTTTCCCAAGGGTATTTGCCCGAAAGTGAACGTAATAGCGCGACTGGAGTACGAACTCGCGTACTACGATTCCGCAGTTCATCGCTTTAACCATTACACCACAAAGACACCCCAATAACCAGGAGGTGAAGAGACATATTTACGTCTTTCTCAAAAAGCATTAGTACTAAAAGAAACGCAAACAGCCTCACCCAGGATTTGAACTCGGCCCGTCAATTCCATTTCCTACGACGATAACTGTTACGCTGATAACACTTGAAAAAAGTATTGGCGTGCCATCTTTATGCAATCGCCATGCTAAAGATTTTAGGATCGTTCCAATTTTAGTATATGAACTATCGAAGCAAGGATTTTTTAATTAAATGGATTTGGGATTAATGTATTTGAGGAATGTGGGATACGCATTCATAGCCATTAATCCCTAGTCCACTCTGACCCGGACTGGTAGTACCTGATAGAGTCTTATCTATGGGTCAAAGAGAACTTTTTTTACATTCACACTTTGAGCAAACAAATGATTTTTGTTAAATTGAATAGTTAGAAATAGAACTGTTCGACCATCTAACTGTGTGTACACAAATGAGTGATGTTTAATTGAATTGTTCATTGTATATAGCAATACTTGGAAACATTTAACTATCGGAAAAAGAATAAGTAATGTTGAATTATTAGACTTAAATAACAATTCTTAAAACTCTTTACCCGTGAGAAAAAATTGAATTAATGATATTGCATAGCAATGCCTTGTATCATTTGACAGTGTGAAAATGAATGAATAATGTTCAATAAAATAGTGTTAAATAGCAATACTTGTAACCACTTTATTGTGTGTAAAGGAATTATTAATATTTTATAGAATCATAAGTGTTAGATTGCTATAATTGAAACCATTTAACAGTGTAGAAACAACTGTATGACTAAATTGCATGCAAACAAATTAGTTCAAACGCATTTAAAAATAAAATTACCGACAAACTATTCACTAACGAATTATATGTATAACCATTAACTAACAAATTATATGTATAAACATTAAAATCATTAATAATAAATAGAATTATTCGAGTTTGATTGAAATACTTGAAACCATTATCTATTTGCAAAAAATGAACCCATGCTCGTCTAAAAATATTATCTTCAAAATGCATTTACAAATCATATATATTTAATAAATACATGTTTATATCAGCAGGATTTGGCATTAGATAACCTACAAGGTTTGATATGACGCAAAAACCACCCAACCAACCATTCAATTTTGTTTACCTCTGGCTCGTTTAAACATCGTTTATCTATTTTTTACAAACGAAACATGGGGGTATCCTCGTGGTGTAATGGTTAAAGCGATGGAATGTGGAATCGTTGTAAGCGAGTTCGTTCTCCAGTAGTGCTATCACTTTCGGGCGAATACCCTTGGGAAAGGTATGAACCCCCTTATCCTCCCAGCTATGGGTTAAATAGTACCGCTACTGTTCTTCTGGGAGACTGGCTTTGGTATTAAATAACCTACAAAGGTTGATATGCCATTAAAAAAAGAAACCAAACAAACCATACATATTCAATCTATCTATAAACAGGATTTGGCATGAGATAACCTGTAGTATTTTGGCCTTCGACCCGGCCCAAAATGCCATTCAAAGTCATGCACCGGAAGGAAGTGACACATTCTAATGGCAGTTATGAGAGGAAATCGCGTGGGCGGAAATTGGCAGAGGAAATGGGACGAGCTAAAAAAATCACATGATACTCTCATACACTGACGCACCGGAAGAGAGTGACCTCTGAACTGCATGACAGTTATTTCCGCTTGATGACGATTAAACATGCGATTTCAAAGATCGAGTGGGCGATCAAGTGGGCGTTGAACTATTATATAGCTCAGTCAAGACAGAAGTCAAGACAGTTGGAGTTCCAGTAGAGTTGGAGACGGAGATAGACGAGATGTGGTAGGGAAAGCCACACCCGGCCGAAGGGGCCTTCGGGAGCCCTGATTGAATTGGGGTCCAGAGAAGATGATGATAAGATGCCGTAAAGAAAGCCAGCACCCAGCAGAGTGAACCCCAGGGCCTTCGGTTGAGCATATAGAAAAAAAAGAAAGACACAACGTTGACGGCCATAAGTTTAGGTTCAAAATATTGCAGTTATGTTCGATCTCCAACTCCCTCTCACACGCAAACTTTGAATAACCTTTTTGAACCCTTACAATAAAGTGAGAGGTAAATATTTCGTTAAAGAAGTCTTCCTGCGTGCGTCTTTATTATTGTGTCGTTATGATACGGCACATGACAATATAACAAACCCACAAGGGTTGATATGCCATAAAAACCCACCAAACGACTTGAAAGCATTTAACTATAAGCAAACAAATGATTAATATTAAATAGAATTATTAGTGTTAGATGGCAATAATTGAAACAATTTAACTGTGTGAAAGCAATACTTAATAGCGTGCAAAAAATTAGCTCTAAGATAAGAAATGAAATTACCAACCAACTGTTCATTTTCAAAATCATGTGTCTGTATCTCCTTAACTGTGTGCAAACAAATAACTGAATTGTTCATATTCAATAGCAATGCTTGAAATCATTTAACTGTATACAAAGAAAAGCGTTCCGTGTTACATAAAAAAGACGCAATACCGCATTTCTTTACAAAAATACATCCCCTTTCACATAAATACATTCCCTTAATAAATACACCCCCTTTATAAATACACGTCATTTATAAATTTACACCGTACAATTCTATTTTAAAAGAAAGTTAAGTTTCACTTCTCATAAGACAAATTCGTTTTGATCGCTGTCCTTGGACCGATATCAGCTCTTCTCACTAAGTTTTGATATAATTAATCAATTCCTATTTTCCCTAGAAATACCCATGAGGAGTGCTTTTTCGATGACAAGTGATAATCCAACATCTTTGTTCATAAAACTCAATTCTTCCATTCGAACATTTTCTATATGACTAGCAGCGTGATAACTGAAATTGTTGTGAATGGTTGGTAGGTTGGTTCGTTGTTTTACGGCGTATCAACCCATTTCGGGTTATTTAACGCCGAATCAAATTTCAAAGAATTCAGTTTAGCATAAGTCCATAGTGTAGTTCTATTCAAAAACAGATCTATTTTTAAAAATTCATTTTAGCATAAGTACGCGGTTTAAATGTCAGAAAAGTTCTATTTCAAGCAATTCAGTTTACCATGAATGCACAGTTTAGTACTATTTGACCCATAGATAGGATCCTATCAGGTGCTATCACTCCAGGCCTGAGTGGACCTGGGAGCGATGGCAATAAAGAGGTACTCTGCATTCCCCAAAGCTTCAGTATTACGAAAGCCTCACCATCATATTGTTTAGTCTCATATCCAGGACAATCTTTGGGGGGATCTTACCCCTCAACAGAGATGCAGTCGGTGTATTCTACAACCCCAGATGATTGGGCAGAAATTGTTGTGATCATTTTCAATATTGTTGGGAACTATTTTAAAAATAGTAAAAGAGTCGAAAACGATTCCATTAATGGCTGGACTCATCAAGAATCGCCCAGTGTCTCTTTATATGCAGTTAGCTAATATATTCAACCCTTTGGCCGTAGAATAGAGAATTAGCGTGACTTAGCATGAGCAAATGTATTCACAACTTCATCACAGTCGAAGGCACGGTTTGGTTTCTTCGTTTAATGGCACATTAACGTTTGCAGTTTATTTAATGCCAAAGATAACCTTCTAGAAGAACAGTAGTGGTACTATTTAACCCATCGCTGGGAAGATAAGAGAGTTCATACCTTTTACAAGGGAATTTGTTCGAAAGTGAACATGATAGCGCGACTGGAGTTCGAACTTGATCACCACAATTTCCATCGCTTTAACCATTACACCAGGAGGACAACCCCACAATCGAAGGTTGGAACACGTTCATTTTCATTTAAAATTACTGCCAAGCCGGATAGCCGGTCATTTCTCATGTTTGATTGCAGATAATTGTTATTAGTTTTAGTCCGCTGAAAGTTCTTTCGGTACTGGCAACAGTAACTGGTGTAATTAGCAACAATCGCACTGCAATGCTATGCAAAGCACATGTTCGAGTACGTGTCAACTAACTAATTTCAAAAAATGTAATCCAAAAAAATCGTGGGCAGTTTTTAGCTTTGTTTTCAGTTACTGATCTCCAATTTGCATTGCAGAATTGAAGCAAATGTCTTGATTATTTGGGGGCTATGGAATACACCGACTGCATCTTTGAAGTGTCCTCTATATGACACTAAACAATCTGATGATGAAGTTCGAGTAAAGCTGGAGCTTTGGGAAATGAAGAGTGCCCCTTTATCATCCTTGCTCCCAGGTCCACTCTGTCCCCGGGTGATAGCACCTGATAGGGTCCTATCAATTGGTCAAATAGAACTAAACTGAACTTTCGCTAAACAGAATTGCTTGAATTAGGACAGTCTTGATATTTAACTGTTTGTAAACAAAAGCTATACTTATATTAAACTGAATTTTTTGAAATTTAATTCGGCGTTAAATGACCCGAAAAGGGTTGATACGCCGTAAAACAAAACAACCAACTAATATCTCGATTGTACCACAACTAAGAAGAGCTTAATAGCTCTCTTTAGTTGTGGCACAGGGCCAGGTCTCATGAAGCTATTCTTATTGTTCAACGTCACCAACTTTCCCGTGAAATCGTTTGCATTGTATATTCAGATTTTCACTCTTCACTGTATTCAAAAGTGAGTCTGAATTTTTAAGGAATCCATAAATTTCATTCTACTATGATTGAGGCAGTCATGACGAAAACGTTCTTAAGGTATTTTAACTTCATCACGGGATTCATTTTCAAATAAACGTCTTTTGCGACGCACTTGTAGCTCAAACCTTTTATCGATATCATTTCCTAATGTAATTTTATATGTGCAACCGATATAGTAGCGGTATAACCATTTTTGCGATCGTCTTGAAAAAATAAAAACTGCATAGACGTCAGGAACCATAATGTCGATTGTAACAATAGAAGATTGCAACAATTGACCCATTTTGTTCACCCGAAACAAAACATCGTATTAAATTACGATGTTAAACAAAAAGTTCCAAGTAGGAATCCAATCCACTACCAAGATTGCTCTAGTCTCTCTTTTCCAAAGACTTTTTCCCAGTTTGGTTTCTAATGTTTTTTAAAGAGAAAATGGAATGGTTTGATAGCAATGATTCGTGATTCCCATCTTGTATCACACTTTCTAAGAAATAGGTACGTTATATCTTTTTGAGAGTTGAGTTTGTTTTTTGTTTTTTTTATATCTTGCCGCTAACAGCCGAGTTAGTTTCAGATAAAAATAAACAAGGCAAACATCGAAAATATAATATTCATCATACAAATAACTAAATCCAAAATGTATGTCTGATACATCGACAATATATCTGTTAGTATACAATTCCCCAAGGGAATAAACAAACTTAAACAAACTCTATAAGAAAACCCAATACTAACTTTCACTACCAAACTTAATATCAACAAAAAATCATTTTCGTAGACATACTCACCGACTCCAACGCTATATCTTTTTGAGACCAAGTTGCGCTTTTTTATCTCTTAACGCCAACTGCTGGGTTAGTTTCAGATTAAAAAAAAAAAAATAAACAAGGCAGACATCTGTCTAAGCATAGGAGAGTATTGTCCGCTTTAACATTTTGAAAAATTTTGAAAAATTATGTATTGGTTAACTCGCTGAACTGTGACATCACAGTAAGCGAGTTCGAACTCCAGTCAAACTATCATGTCCACTTTCGGACTAATACCTTTGGAAAAAGTGGGAACTCCCGAATCACCAGATATTGGTAAAATAATATTCTAACTTTTTATCACGATGACTTTGGCATTAAAACCCCTCGAAAGTTGATATGCCATTAGAAAAAGAAGAAGAATCTATTTATATAGAATATATAGTTTCCTATTTATTCGAATACTAAAGTAACTTCTAGTACATTTCTGATATAATACTTCTTTGTAGGTATTTAATATTTTGTAATTAAAAAAATTAATAGTAAAATAATTTTACTATGGAAATCAGGAAAAAAGAAACTTGACGGTGCTGAAAAACGAGGGCAAGTCTCACAAAGAGACTAGGACAAGGATATGTTTAATCCTTTTCACTAGATTTTTTCTTTTTTTTTTTTTTTTGTAAATATTTGTTTTTCATTTATTTATTCTGTTTTATTTATCTTTCTTTTTTTCTTATATTAAATGTCACTTGCATGAAAAGAGATCACTAGTACAAAGAGTCGTCTCGGCGTGGGAGCTTTTTCATTTGTGACATCTCATAAAATAAGCTATACATATATATATATATATATAGTGATGAGGGGAGAAGCAAAGAAGAAACAAGTTCTTTTAAGTTGTCAGCAAACATTACACGCCCTGACTCCGACAGGGACCAGAAGTCAGTCTGGATTATGTACGGAATATATTAAGGGGACTTTAAACAATATTAAATCCCTCTCTTTCTTCCTCAACAATCCCTCCTGTCTCTCTCTTTCTCTCTCTCTCTCTCTCTATCAATCTTGCTCTCTCTCTCCCTCTCTCTCTCTCTCTCTCTCTCTCTCTCTCTCACACACACACACACTCACACACACATATATCACAGTTTGGTGTTGATGTTGGTTTTACGGCATGTCAACCTTTGATAGGTAATTTAATGCCGAAGTCAATGTTTTTTGTTGGATTTTTTGCAAAGCATTATATAGTTTCGGGAAAAGAGGGATAAATATTTAGACCTTGTTTGAGACCTGAAGAACCCATTGAACACGAAGGTGACGGTGATTCCAGTTATAGATGGCGCACTTGAAACGTTCCTCAAAAGAATTAATAAAGGGACTGGAAATTTTCGATGTCAGAGGACAAGTAGAGACTATTCAGACGATAGAATTCCTAAAATCGGTCAGAATACGAAGAAGAATCCGGGTAACTTGGGATAGCTTATCACTCAAACTCCAATGAAAATCAGCTAACGTTGGTGTGAAAAACTCTCAAAGGAATAATAATAATAATAATAATAATAATAATAATAATAATAATAATAATAATAATAATAATTATGCCCGAAAACAAAAATACACCTTGATTCATTCTGGGCAACGCTTAAAAAATACCAAATTGGAAAACGTCAGGCCATTATGCCATACAGGAATTCTGGTTTAAAAAATTTACCTCCAGCCCTTACAGACTGGTTGTCGAAATAAATAAATGCTTGCAAGAAGCGGACATACCCAAAAGGATGACCAAACGAAAGACCACCCTCATCCAGTAAGATCCCAAGAAAGAAATCGCTCTAATCAACTATTGACCTATTACGTGATTACCTACGACTTGAAAAATACTAACAGCACAAATCAAGGAGAAGATTTACTATTCGTCAATAAGCCACGGGTTGTTCCCTCAGGAACAGGAGGGATACCGCAAGAAGACCAGAGAAAAAGGAGAGCTACTATATATTGATCCGCACATCCTCAAGGAGAACCAAATGAAGTGCAAAACCTTATCTATGGCATAAATTGATGGCAGAAAGACATATATTATGGTTCCACAAAGCTGGATAATAGACAGTCTTTAACTGTACAAGATACCCGATGAAATCATAAAATTTATCAAGAAAACTATGAGAAACTGGAAAGTGGAACTGACAGCAAGAGGAAAAGGCTTAGCTGAGATCAAAATCCAGAGATGTATCTTCGAGGGAGATGCGCTATATCTATTACGATTTGTGATGCCATTCAATCACATATTGAGGAAATGCACAGGCGGATACAAATTTACTAAATCGCAAGAAAATATCAATGTACATGGACGATATCAAACTGTTTTCCAAAAATGAAAAAGAAGCGGAAACCCTAATTCAGGCAGCGAGGATATACAATCTGGACATAGGGATTGCATTCAGCATAGAATAATGTGCCATGCTAATAATGAGAAGCGGAAAACGTCAAATGTCCAAAGGAATAGAACTACCAAACTAAGAGATCAGAAAGCTCGGAGAAAAGGAAACTTACAAGTACTTGGGAATATTGGAAGCAGACACCATCAAACAAGTGGAGATGAAGGAAAAAATTAAAAAGAGTTTCTCTGGAGAACGAGATACCTAATTGAAACCCAACGATATAGAAGAAATTTCATCAAAGGGATAGATACCTGGGTTTTCCCCCTCGAAATATACTCGGGACCATTCTTGCTGTCCCTCAAAATCCAGTTAAAGACCATCAGCTAACGATGATGAGAAAATCCCTCAAGAGAGTATAATAATAAAATAAGAACTGATAGCTAAATACAGCAATGGAACTAAATATGTTCATTAAATTTGGGGCCAGATTGAGCCACGTGACTTAATTTATCAGCCACGTAGTAGTCCAATAACTAAAAATAAAAGTATATTCAACTGAATTTTAAAAATTCAGACCTGTTGAACACAAGCTCACCTGAGGATCGACAACATGAAACTCTGAGTCATGAGTCTTAATCCTGTTTCATTATCATTCCATTTTATATTTTAAGCACATTGTAATATCGCTCTGCATTTTTGTGCCCTGAGCACTTTAAAGTTGTTACGGATTAAAATCCCTTTTAATGTTGGATTATAATCTCACGCAAACACAAACAAAAAGTGGGTGTTCGTGGTGTAATGGTTACTGTCGTAGAAAATGGACACTGCAACCCGAGTTCAAATCCTAGACGTGGGTGTTTAACTTTCATATGGTGCTAATAACTTTAGGAAAGGTATGAATCGAGCTATTCTCCATCCATAATTAGTGGAACAGGGTGGGCTTTTTAACCTTGGTATGCCAATCGGTCTAGTAGAAAAAAAAATCTGAATTCAAACCTGTTAAGCTCCGCTTAAAAATCTGACCTTGTGTCCCATCCAGCGAGTGCAGAGGAGTTGGAATATATATATATATATATATATAGTAGTAAAAGAATATATATACACACACATATATATATATATATATATAGTAGTAAATATGTATATATATAGTAGTAAAAAATATAAAAAATGAAATAAATAAAAAAGTTAAATTACCATAATTCCAACCGACGGTAAAATTAGAAAAATAAAATGAATAAAATAAATAAGCAAATAAAAAACGGAAGTTTAAAAAAACGAGGAGATACCTCTTCACCCCACCCGTGTCTATTCTGATTTATTTTATCCATAAGATCTGAAGAAGTCCTGTTAGATTTTTCTTCGTGTTTTTGGTTTACATCAGAAACACAAAACAGGATGGAAATAAATTTATAATCTTAAAGTAACCGGTATTTTTTTTCTTAAAAGAAAAAAAAATATATATATATATATACCAACACCCCAGATTTATTCTGATGATCCGGTTGGTGAAGACTAGGTAGATAGTTTCTGGCTCTTGAGGTATTTTAATTTTGCTCTACTTGGTGTATTGAGCACTTTTTACGTATTAGCTTAGGTAATTCTGTAGGTGTTTTTACTTCTGGCTAGACATTGCGGTGATGCTTAATTATTTTCTGGCAGTACGGACGTTTTAAGTCTTTTTTTTATTAACTGAAGTTCTTTTTCCAGATGTCAGTTTGTATAGTTTTTCTTTTTTTACAAACTGCATAATCTGTTTCCCCCAATTTTTTACAACCTCAAAAACATTGCGTGAAACTGACGATCTTGCATATTGAGCACTTTTTTTAATTTTGTGAAATAGCGTTTTAAAAAAAAAGGCTTGTTCATCTCATAGATATCCATATATATATATATATATATACGTGCATTATATATATATATATATATATATACTTATATTACATATATATATATATATATATATATATATATATCTTTTTATCATATATATATATATATATATATATATAGAGAGAGAGAGAGAGAGATTTCTTCTTAGACTTCATAAGTAGAGATAGTGTGATGGTGCAATAAAAATATTTTGGGGGTGTAAGGCTTAGAACGTTTTGAACGACCCTCGCGTACGCGTGTGTATTATATGTTATTCCTTTGCTTACGTTAGTTTCTTCGTCACTGTGCGATGGAATCTTGGGTTGACGTAGGAATCAGCCTATTTTCGATCCCAGCATCGAAAATCTCGCGTGTCTTGCCAAAGTAAAGTTCTATTAATAACTATCTAAAAAAACAAAGATAATTGGTTGTTTAATGGCTTGTCAAACTTCATGGGTTATTTAATCATAAATCCATCTTTGAAAATCTATCCACTCGAAGAACTCTAGTGGTAATATTTAAACCATAGATCAGGAGGGGAGTTAAGGTGTTCCATACTTTTCCGAAAATAGATGTACGTGGTGCATTCAATAAGTTTCCAGGCTTTTTTTTTTTTTTTGTACAGGCATTTAAAATTGTCGTAGACTCTTGAAAATTCAGTATATTATTGCTATACATCTTATGAGATGACTGACCAATTTTTATGATTTCAGGTTCAAATGAGCTGCTACAGCAGCAATTGGAATACACTATACTAAAGCCTGATTGTCCCAGCTGGTGAACTTCAAAAATACAATCTGGGCGTGATAGATTAGAAGAACGATATGCAATAAAATTCTGTTTTAAACTTGGGAAAAATGCCACAGAGACATATGGAATGCTTCAGACTGCTTTTTGACCATCTTGTATGAATCGAGCATCAGTTTTTGAGTGGCATGAGATTCAAGGAAGGCAGGAAGTCTGTGAGGGATGATGAGAGATGTGGGAGGGATTAGGAAGTCAATATACCAGAGTTGATTGGCCAAGAGGTTAGGGTTAGGGTTACTATGTTGAGGTTTTAAGGGAGATTAGGAAGAGATTCCCTCGGAAGAGGCCAGCACTCTTCAAATCGGGTCAGTGGCATTTCCACCAGGACAGAGTACCAATCCTCAACTCCATCCTTGTCACAGACTATTTGACCAAGATGGGCATCAAGACAGTTCCTCACAGTCCCTATAGTCCAAATCTTGCTCCCTGTGACTTTTGGTTATTCCCTAAGCTCAGAGGCTGTCGTTATGAGATAATTGAGGAGATCAAAGAGGCTGTGACGAGGGTCATTGACACGCTCACACAAGAGGACTTCCATGGGTCCTACCAGAAGTTGCTGGAACAGTACAACAAGTGTATTGCAGCTGGAGGAGATTACTTCGAAAGCAATTAGAGTTTCCTGTGTCTACTATCAATAAAAGTGCCTATACAAAAAAATTCTGGAAACTTATTTAATGATCCTCGTAATAAGACAACCGGAGTTCGAACTCACTAACTCGGATTTCGGAGTCCAGTATTTTAGACATTACACTACGGAAAATCTTCTTTGATATACCGGAGAAAATATCTTGAAAATTGATCGCATTGTTTTATTCCTTAGACATTCAAACAATTCATTCAAACAAAATGATTCCTTTTCTTTACAGATTTTTAATGATATAACCCTTCTACTCTGTCTCGAATAGATCAAGGTTCTTTTTCTTTTCTCTTTTTTCTCTTTTCTTTTTTTGTTATTGTCCTCCTAAATTTCGATCTACAAAGGCATGCAATGGATGCCGATGCATCCGCGACGCCAGAAAACACTGCATATATTATACAACGAGGACGTGAGCTTTTACTCGAAAAACAATTGATAACCGTCTCTTCTTTGATCGAGTTGTAGACCTCGTCTCGTCTGTAAGACTTGTCGAAGAACAATAGATAAATTGTCGATGAAAGTTCTGTTGAAAAATCTGTTGGCGCCATGAGGTGGCATTCAGCTAAATCGGATAATCACTTATTCGTGTTGTTGACCTGTTACCGTGACGGCCGGTAACGAAAGTGCTTTTGTCTCCTCGGCGAACATTATCCAAGGTGAGCGTTCCCAAGAAAGAGCAAGTGTCGCATTGTGGAATCGATGCATCGTCTCGTAGAATCTGTGAGAAGAAACTAAAGAAAAAAAGTTGTTTGGTAAAGAATAAGACTCTAAGCTCAAAGGAAGTGTATCCGTGCCGCTTTATCAAGTTGAAGGTTTTGGTTTTAGAGTCGTTTATTTCTTGAACGGCATATCAACTTGCTATGGGTTGTTTAATTCCGAAGTTTGAATCATTTGTATTTGTGAATAATAGAGAAGTAAAAAAAAAAAAGAAGTGGGGGCAAAGACTGGGGAGGGGAAAAAGAAGAGAAGAGGAAAGATTTATTTTGGTTGCTTAACTGCATATCAACTCCTGATGGGATACTTAATGCCGAAGTTTGATTCATTTGGCTGATTATAATAAAGAAAAAAGATAGAAAGGAGGAAAGGGAAAATTCACTCTAAATTGTCCAGCTAGAATACATGGCTCAGTGGCTAAGGCATTTGGTTGGAAACTGTTTCTGAATGAATTCATCTGGAAAATGCAGGTTCAATCCCAACGATGAATAAGAATAATAAAGAATAATTGAACCAGATGATGGTTAACAGAATTAAAACAGTCTACCCCCACCTCAGGGATTAAATAAAACACTCAGTGCGAGGTTCTGTGTAGGCTCCTGAGTTCGACATGAAACGCCTGAAGAAGACTGAAGGACGTATCGGCTGTAACGTTGTTAATATAACGATAAAGATGAGGTCAATAGTCTCTTCTAAAAATAATGAGAAGAGAGAAAGAAGAAGAGAGAAAGATTTCGGTTGATTTTTAGCAGCATATCAACTTCTACTGGGATATTTAAAGTCGAAATTTTACTCATTTAAAAATGTTTCATTATAATCATCACTTTTTATAAGCTTGGATGAATTTATTTGTTTAACGGCATATCAATGCCTTATAGGTTATTTAAAGCAGAAATTTGATTCATTCGTATTTGATTATCATTGAGAAAAAGAAAATAGATATGGAGAGGAAAAGAGAGGAAAGAGAAAGAAGAGAAGAGAAAAGAGAGAAAGGTTTAATTTTGGTTGCTTTGGTTGCTTAACGGCATATCAACTCCAATAGGATATTGATTGCTGAAATTTGATTCATTTATTTGTGTTTCATTTTAATTATGACTATCTATTGGGTGGGTTTGCTATATTTCTATGATGGAATATCAACTCCTCATGGGTTATTCAATGCTGAAATTTGATTCATTTGTGAGTGTTTGATTTGAGAAGAAGAAGAAGAAGAAGAAGAAGAAGAAGAAGAAGAAGAAGAAGAAGAAGAAGAGAGAAAATAGAAAGAAAGAATAAAAGGGGTAGGGAGAATAAAAAGAAAAAGGGTAGAGAGAAAAAAGAGAGCAAGAAGAAAAAAAGATAGAAAGAAAGAAAAGTAAAGGGTTGTGAGGAAGAAGAAAAAAGGGAAGAGAGAAGAAGAAAAAAGGTTGAGAGAAAAAGTTTGGTTTCTTTGTTTAATGGCATATCAACCTTTGTAGGTTATTTAATGCCAAAGCTATTCTCCGAGAAGAACAGTAGTGGTACTATTTAACCCATAGCTGGGAGGATATGGGGGTTCATACCTTTCCCAAGGGTATTTGCCCGAAAGTGAACGTAATAGCGCGACTGGTACACGAACTCGTTTACTGCGATTCCGCAGTCCATTGCTATAACCATTACACCACGAGGACACCCCCAAGAGAAAAGGGTAAAGAGAAAGAAGAAAAGAAGCCGGAGAATGAGAAATAAAGGTTTTGTTAGGTTTTGTCGATTTATTCAATAACATATCAATGCCTAAAAAACAAACATGGAAAGTAATTGAGCACGGTTAGAAAATTAATACCTACTAAGAAATATTTCTATTTATCCATCTCTCTCTCTCTCTCTCTCTCTCTCTCTCTCTCTCTCTCCAAATAGATAGATAGATAGATAGCTATGTGCTAGTGTGTGGGTGTGTGCACGTGCAGGATGCGACACAAGGTCATTTTTTTAGCGGAGTTTCAATTCAGAGTTATTTTTCCCCCTAGTTCAGCCTGTCCTACTATTTGCCCATAGCTGAAGAGAGAAAAAAGCTGGATTTAAAACTTTCCAAAGGATATTAGTGTCATGTGTAGGGCAAATGGATCCTTGGCCAGGATTGGAACTCGGGCCGCCGTGTCCATTTGCAACTACAATAAATATTATACAGTAATCGCCTCCATATCACACACACACACACACACACATATATACACGCGTACACGAGGATCGTTCGAAAGGTTCTTGTCCTTACCTAAAGAGAAGAGCATAGCTGAACCTTTTTGTCTAGTGACATATCACTACCTCTGCTTATAAAGCTTGAAAAATGTGAACTAGTTGTTCTATAAAAAATGGTAGTATGCTGCCTCCACAAAGCGATGTTCATCTTTCTGGATGTAGCTTAGAACCTTTTGAATAAGATTTGTATATAGAGGATAGAGTGTTCGCTAATGGTCTGGGAAACCTGGCTTCAATCCCAGGTTGAGTCATATCAAAGACTTGATACCTCCTTGCTTAACACTCAGCAATATAAGGTACATATCAAGGGTAAAGTGGAGCAATCCAGGGAAAGGAGTAGCGTCCTCCCCTATACCTCGGTGTGGTAACTTTTGAAAATGGGGTCCTCCGGTCGCCCTCGACGACGGTCGCCAATTTTACTTTTATTTACTATATATATATATATATATATATGCATATTTAAAAGATATACTTCCGTGAGATAATTGATCGATGGATATGTCGATAGACAGATGGAGACGTAAACAGGGATATTAACAGGCTTGGATAGATAGATAGATAGATAGATACTTAATTAATGTTGATTGATGACTTTCGAAGTTTATGGCCATCGGATGAATGACCGATTTTGATGAGACCCGGAGCTTTTAATGTGAACTGTCGCTATAATACAATTTGATAATCTGACATGAATCGATAAAATTCATATAATTTTCTGAGCGTCTCTCATAACAATATTTAGAAGACAGTGTCATTAACCTTTCATTATTTTTCTTTTCGTCCTTCCATAGTTTAATTGTTCCCTTAGTTAAAAATGAATTAATGCACTCATACACATAGCAGTCGTAAAACCTGGTCTTCACGACGATATTTTCTTTTTTTCTTTTTTTCTTTTTTTTTTTTTTTTTTTTTTTTTTTGAAGACGGAGTTTCAATTTGAAATCATGCAAACAATTTTTTTCTTAGATAGATAGATAGATAGATAGATAGATAGATTCCGTTTCTGACTTCTGATAGATAGATAGATATGTAACGTAACTTAACGATTCATAGAAAATTGAAATTTAATAAATATGTCAATAAATAAATAAAGCAGACAGTCTCTGAATAGCCAGGCCAAAAACCTCGTAGTAATTAAAAATGGCTAGGGAAAACTGGAGTTTTGAAGATCGTGTGCGCATGTGCGGAAAGAGCGGAAGCGGATATTTCTGACTCCAAAAAGTCGGGCAGAAGAGAATAGACGACTTGTGTCCCTAGGGGAGTTGACGGCAAGACATGATGAGGCAAAGACGTATAGTTGAACACCAGCCTCGAAGATGTGAGTAGTCGAAAGTTTAGGAACCCAATGTTTTTTTGGTGGGTGCGCTCAAAAGGCGAAGAAGCAGGTTAGAACAAGGAAAGATTCAAGGTCTGTCTGCTCTCTATTTCTCACCATGATAGGTTGCTTATCATTGTCTACTTGGCGCGGTCGTGTCAGTTTCTATACTCTCTTTCATTCTCCCGGCAGCTACCTACAAGTGAAGTAAACCTTTGGGTAGTTGAAAAGAGTTTCTTGCGTTCGTCCACTCTTACCACGACGGGGTCACAACGGATTCTAATGTCTTTTAGAACCGCAATTTCATAGATAGATAGATAGATAGATTCCGTTTCTGTCTTTTAATAGATAGATTGATAGATTTCGTTTCTGACTTCAGTATGTATACAAATACAAAAAAACTGAACCTAATTTATTCTATAAAAAAATAAAAACTATTACTATGTATTTTTGAGTCTGTATAAATCATCATCATCATCATCATCATCAAGTCAAGCTGATTGTACGGATTTCCCTGACTCTCCCTCCATTCGTCCCTATCATCCACCGCTTCCGGAAGCTCCTCCAAAGTACATCCAGTGTCCACTCAGAGCTGATATAAGTCTTTACTGGTTAGCTAAAACTGATGCATCCATATATTCGGGTCCATAGAAGAACGTCGCTAATAAGCTGTGCTCCGCATGTGCTTTTTGTATTTCTGGGATGGTTTTTGAGATGGGAGGTAAGTGGCTGGATAACTGCTATCTCGGCGAGGGGGCTCCCGGATTTGTTCAAAAGAGCACGTTACATTTTTTGAAGTTATCATCAAGCTTTTCCTTGATGCACTTTGTTAGCGCCTATGTGGTGCACCCATTCAGTGGTATTGACACAAACATAGCTTATATATATATATATAGAAGGTGCGCGTGGTGTAATTGTTATAGTCATAGGAAATGGACACCCTCCAGCTATGGGTAAATAGTAAGACAGACTAGGTTCTTCAGCCTTGGTGTGGCAACTAGTCTAGGAGAAAGAAAACTCTGAATTCAAACCTGTTAAACTCCGCTTAAAAATTGACCTTGCGTCATATCCTGCCCGAGCGGAGGGGTTGATATATATATATATATATATATATATATATATATATATATATATGTTTATTGGAAATTGACTTCGCGATAACATGAGTGCCCCAAAGGTACCTCGCCATGCTGCAAGATGTAATTTGACAAGTTATCAGTGCTTGGGAAAATATTGAAGATCTGGTTTTCATCCAAGACTGTGGTTCTCCAGATTTTATTATTGTTATTTGTTAATGGCTGAATGCCCACTCTTGGAGTTGGATTGACCGTCGTGGTCCACATGAGGCTGCAGACAGAAGTCCTGATTTAAAAGACCAAGACTTCTTTCTTTTGAGCTAATTAAAGAAACAAGCTTAATCAACCATAACATCGACTTTGGAAGAACTTGAAAGGTGAATAAGAGAAGTTGTTTCTTTTATCCCTCAAGTGATCCTGGTAAAAAAAGTTTGATGCAGTTCTCGGGTGGCTCGAGAAGCTAATGGCGCATGCTGGTGTCTATATCGAATTTTAGATAACTCCATACAATACGTTTTCTTCTCATATTTATTTCTTGTAAAAATTATAGTTACATTTGAATCACTCTGTGTATATATATATCCTCAATTCGCGCTGCTAGCACGGATTTCCCTGACTCTCTTTTGTCATTCGTCCCTATCGTCAATCGCTCCCGGTAAGTTTTCGAGTCTGTATCCTGTGTCCATACAAAGCCGTTGTAGGAAAGGACTTGTTGGTCGGCTAACACTTGCATGTCCATGTGAAGAGGTCCATAGAAGAACGTCACTAATGAGTTTGTCCTTGCTTCTCCAGCAGTGTCCTGCATGCATTGTTCATCTTATTTGGATGGTTTTAGAGATAGATAGATAGATAGAGAGAGAGAGAGAGAGAGAGAGAGAGAGAGAGAGAGAGAGCAAAAAGAGAGATGGATCAATAGAAATATTTCCTTAGAGGCATTAATTTTCTAATTGTGCTCAATCAATCACAATGTTTATTTATATGGTATCGATATATCATTAAACATATATACAAAGCCTAACAAAACCTTTATTTCCCATTTTCAGGGTTCTTTTCTTCTTTTCTCTTTACCCTTTTCTCTTCTTTTTCTCCTTTTTCTCTCTACCCTCTTCTATACTTGTCCACTATTTTCAGAGAACAGTCATTTAGAGTGATGTATCCTTGATTAAAACACTTGTATTCAATTTTTTCTGCATTCACGTGGAGGCCAATACTTCCTGCTGCCTCTTCCAGACTATGCAGCAGGATTCGGCTTGGGCGGGTGTATTTGCAAGAAGTGCTAGATCATTTGGAGAAGTCTGTGTCTATTACAGTTTCTTCAGGATATCATCTGCTTCTGGCCTTTTTTAGTGTAAAGCCATTTTCTTTTATTAAAACTATCAACGTTCGAAGTATGAAGTCTAGACAGATTATGAACAGATATAATTCTAATATATATATATATATATATATATATATATATATATATATATATATATATATCCTGGCAGAACTCCTGTAACAATGTGAAAGAAGTCTATGTCTCCATCCGGCGTGGGGTGAACCTTGTCTTTCGTTGTCTAAATTTCTGAGACAAAGCTTGTTGATTTTTATCATTAAGGGTTTTCGGACTATTGTCTTCATCTTTATTGTTATTTCCACAACGTTTCGACCGATATGTCCTCCGGCCTTCTTCAGGTGTTTGTCGAACTCGGGAACCTTCACGGAACTTCGAACTACGTCCTTTATTGAATCCACGGTGGTCGCCTGTTCTGATTCCGTTAGCCATAACAGGGTACAAGTGTTAAGCATTCCTGTATTGTTACTCGCCTGTTGTGCGGATTGAACCTGCAATTTCCGGATGATTGTTTCCTTAGAAGCTTAGAGAACCAACGCCTATAACTGTTACGCCATGTGTCCTGCTGGACATGTCTTTCGTGTTACGATCGAGCATTATGGCTTTGACAGTTTCTTTGGGGAAACCATATGTTAGAATTATTAGCTCCATCTTTCCTCGGTGTATGAAAGCAAATGCCTTGGAGAAATATACAAATGAGAGTGACGCCTTGAGGTTTTTTACATGAACTCCTTCAATGATTCGATGTATTGTCAGAATCTGGGATGTTGGGGGTCGTTTGCACTGAAAACCATTTTGATTCTCTTCTGGTGCGATGTGATTGAGAATTAGAGTATTATAAACCTTGGCCTATGGAAGTAAGGGTTATGCCTCGATAGTTCTTAGCGATTCCGAGCTCACCTTTTTTGAGAAAGTGAGGATGCAGCTTTTTTTCTATCCCTCTATTGTGTTCTGGTTATATACAGCCTTGCAGTATCGGTGCAGTATGTAATCAAATTTCCTTGTCTTGCTTACCCCCGGGGATATTTAATCGAGACCGACAGCTTTTCTCCTTTTAATTTTACCATATATATATATATATGCAAAAATATGGGGTTTTATGTTTTTGTTTTCATTATAGCCGTCACAAAAGAATTAGTTGGTAAATTCACGTTTTGTGTTAATTCCTGTATGTATCAGTGTTAAAAGGGGATAAAAAAAAATCACTAATTAATGTATACTAAAAATTACAACCCTTCCTTTAAAGCCTCCAAAAACCAAAATGTCTTTTGGCTTTCCTTTAAAAGATACGTACATACATACATGGATATATATATTGAGAGAGAAGGGAGGCGTTTGTGGTGAAATGGATATCGCTGTAAGAAATGGACACAGTGACTGGAGTTTAAATCAATGAACGAGACTATTTGTATTTCACATAACACAAATCTCATTAGGAAATTCTTCTCCTTCCATTTACAGGTCAATCGCAAGGTAGACTGGACCCTTAAACTAAGCTATAGTACCATGTATCGGAGAAGAAAAACTCTGAATTTAAACCTCTCAAAATCCAGTTAAAATTCACCTTGTCCTCCGATTTCCAAGTCGTCCAGTCTCTTTACCAATGCTATTAGTGATTGTTACGAGCACACCAATTACAACCGGCATCACCGTCAGCTTCATGTTTTGTTTAGTTCTCTGGCAAGGTCTAGGTACTTACCGCTCTTTTCATTTTCTTTCATTTTTACTCTAGTCAGCTGTTATGGCAAAATCCACTATTTGGTAATTACATTTTTTTTTGTTGACTATCAATAGGTCAGCTCGTCTAGCCGAGATTAAGTGACCTGTTTGTATCTTTAATTCCCAAAGAATTATTATTACTATCATAATTATTACTTACTTAAAACCATCTTAGTTCTTGGGAATTACAGGTATTTGATGGGAATGCTTAAAACCATACAACTGTGTGAAAATTATTAGTATTAGATGTGAATACTTTAAATCCTATATCTGTCTGCAAACAAATGATTATTAACTAATGAAAAATTCAAAATCAAAAAAAAAAAATGTAATGGAACATTAATTATGAGTGGAAATTTAATATTTAGAAAGGATTCAAATTTTGGCATTAAATATTCCATAAGAAGTTGATATGCCGTTAAGGAAATAAACCAAACTAAACAAATAATACAGCAACTGCTTAAAGTTTTCTTTTTAATTTAACCAAAAGTTTTTCATTTTAATTGACGCTTTAGATATCTTTTGGTTTGGTATAGAAGAGTTTGTTTTTTTTTATTGAGAAAGGGTTTGGTTGAGTTGAGGCTTTATTGAGTAAGGGTTATTTTAAGTTGGGGTTTTTATGTTGATTAATGATTTTTTTTTTTTTGTTACGTTTTCTTGGGTAGAGGTTTTCTTGAGTAAGGTTTTTTTCAGTTCGGCTTTTATTGAATTGGAATTTTGTTGAATACATTTTGATTTTTGGGTAGAGGTTTTGTTGAGTAAGGCTTTTGGTGATTTGAGACCTTATTAAGTTGGGGCATTATTGAGTAAGGTTTTCGTTGAGTTGAGTTTTGTTGAGTTGAGCTTTTGTCGAGTAGTAGTTTTGTTGAATAAGGTTTTTGTTGAGTTGAGGTTTTTATTGAGTAGAAGTTTTCTTATGTAAGGTTATTGTTGAGTTAGGGTTTTGTTCAGTAGGGTTTGTTGAGTGAGATTTTGTTGAGTTGGGGTTTTGTTCAGTAGGGTTTGTTGGGTGAGATTTTGTTGAGTTAGATTTTTATTGAGTTTGGTTTTGTTAATTAGGATTTGTTGAGTTGGGGCTTTGTGGAGTAAAGTTGGTTGTTGAGTAAAGTTTTTGCTGACTTTGGGACTTTATTGAGAAGGGCCTTGTTGAGCAAGATTTTTGTTGAGTTGGGGTTCGTTGAGTAATGTTTTGGTTGAGTTGGGGCTTTATTGACTCGATGTTTTGTTGTGTAAGGATCGAGGTAACCAAAATCTGTTGTTGTTGTTGTTGTTGTTGTTTGTTTACGTACAGTGTAACCGGGATATAAGAGACCCGGGTATAAGTGAAACTCAGATAGAGATTTGACTGACTTTTTTAAGAAAAAGTAATTTTTGATTGAATCATTTGTGATTGAAAATGTATTTTTGTCTGTGTTTTTTATGTCTATAACTTTTAAATAAACTAGTGTCTGTACGTAAAAAGCGTTATATGAAGAGTCCCATACTTACCTAAACAAAATAGAACAAACCCAGATCTAAGAGACTTCGTCACGGCAACTCTCTTATATCAGGGTTACACTGTATTTGATTGTTTTGGCATATCAACCTTTGTTTAATGGCATATCAACCTTTGTTGGTTATTTAATGCCAAAGCCATTCTTCTAGAAGAACAGTAGTGGTACTATTTAACCCATAGCTGGGAGGATAAGTGGGTTCATACCTTTCCCAAGGGTATTTGTCCGAAAGTGAACGTAATAGCGCGACTGGAGTTCGAACTCGCTTACTACGATTTCGCAGTCCATCGCTTTAACCATTACACCACGAGTGTCTTTTGGGACAATCACACGATTAATCAAAAACTCCTTCCCTTACTAAAAAAAAACCTGTTTTCTCCGGAAATCTCCATTCTACACACATACTTATTTTTACATCGAGCTGATTTTATTTATTCCCAGCTCAAACCAGACCTTCATTGTGTCTCATTTTTCTTTCTTTCTTTTAGTTACTTCTGACGTTTATTCCCGCGTCTCTTGTCATTTTATGGATTTTAACATCTCTTCTTTTGATTTTATCGTTGTTTTTCGGGAGAGTTTTGTTGGGTGTTTTTGTTGGGTTTTTTTTTTCCCTTTTCTTTTCTTCTAAGCCGAAGAAGAAAGTCGCTCTTTTTTCCCCTTTCATTATGTCGTCTAACATATTGTCGCCAGACATATTACAGAGTTTGACACTTATGTGCAAAGCGCTGTCTAGTCACGTCTTAATTTAACCATCCCTCTCGATTACGGCTTATTTTGTTCCAAACTGGATAGGCTTATATTTTTTGTCGTTTTGTTTGTTTTATATTCACGCTCGAAAACTGCCGGTGAAAGATGGACAAGGCAGATGCTATTTTCCTGACAACTGCATTTCTATAGGATGAGTTTCAGTTTATCTAGATAAAAAGTGCCTTTGAAAAATGGACTACGCACATAGCATTTTTCTGACAGCGGCATTTCCATAGGAAAAGTTTGAGTTTATCAACGCGAAAAGGGCCGGTAAAAGATAGACTTGGTGTGTGACATTTTCCTATCGACAGCACACCCTTATGATAAGTTTAAGTTTATGCGCGCGAAAACAGCTGATAAATGATACAGGGTGGAACGATAAAATTGTCGTCCTAAAGAAAACAACGCTACAGCTTCATTTTAAAACTTTTATTGAAAAAATCAATTCAGGTAACTTGATTATGTAGTAGACCTGACACATCTATTCCATGTAGCCGCCTTCAGCCTCAATCAACACCTCGATACGGATCCGGAACTGGGAGCATGCCTTTTCCATAAACGCCGGCGGGAGCTCGGCGAAAACTCGGTGGATGGTGACGATCAGGCTGGTTTTGGTGTTGTGGGAGGTCATGTTGGTGATGTTCTTTACGTATGACCAAACGAAGTAGTCCAGCGGGTTCAGGTCGGAGGAGGAAGGGTGAGAGAAGGGTAAAAGTCGTAGCACTCCTTGTGAAGCCAAGTCTAAGTCTCTTTGGATTTGTGGGCCGGCGCCGAGTTCTGCTGCCACACCCAGGGTCTGCCACCGGCCACCTGATTGCACCAGGGGATCACCACACTCTTCAACACATCCAGGTACACTTTGGTGTTGACTTTTAGCCGACTTCGAAGATGTGAGGTAGCATGATGTGGCCCTCACTTGAAACCACACCAAAGACCATAACCGTAGCCGGAAACTTTGTTTTCATCACCGTGGGCACGTCCCTGTTATTCGTGGCAGTCCAGATTTGCATTTTGAGGGTACTGGCAATAGTCCTGTTGTCATAACTTGGATCGGTAGAGTCATGCGTTGTACAGAGGCCCATCTCTGATCTCGTTCGTTGAACATTGTGTCACTTTCAGACATGATAGAAGGCTCCCATCGCTCTTGGGATTTGTACACAAGTGGCCAACTCGTAGATGGTCTGCAACAAAAAAAAAACGGTTTTCATTAAACAGAAATGGAATCATGTCTTTTCTAGGGCGACAATGTTATCGTTCCACCCTGTATATGTTAAAAAACATAGAAAGAAGAATACTTGCCAGCATCGACGTTTGTGTAGATGGAAGTTCTCAAACAGAAGATCAAAATGAGCAAAGAAAGACTTATTTCAGCGCCCACAAACAGCAACAGCAACGCAAGAACAAATAGAAAATCGAGAAATACAAGAAAACAGAAATGGGAAGAAAAACAACTGTAAAGATGTTTCAAGTGATATTCGTGGCAATCCAGATTTTTATTTTGAGGGTGCTGGCAATAGTCCTGTTGTCATAACTTGGATCGGTAGAGTCATGAGTTGTACAGCGGCCCATCTCTGATCTCGTTCGTTGAACATTGTGTCACTTTCAGACATGATAGAAGCTTCTCATCGCTCTTGGGATTTGTACACAAGTGGCCAACTAGTAGATGCTCTGCAACAAAATAAAACCGGTTTTCATTAAACAGAAATGGAATCATGTCTTTTCTGGGGCGACAATTTTATCGTTCCACCCTGTAAACTAGGCAGACAGCATTTTACTTGCAAAGGCCCTCCCAAAGTTTAAGTTTGCGTTTATCTGAGGGAAAAGGGCGAGTTAAAGTTGTGTTACGTGGACAGCGTTTTATATGTCTTATAATCCTATAACATTTTTCAGGCCTTCGATTAGGCGGACTTGGTCCGATGATTGTATTGACGAGAAAGTGACAATCAACAAGCACCGTTGATTCTATGACTTCTCTATCCATAGATACATGTGCTCTATGACTGATACTATCATCTTAGATACATGTGCTCTATGACTGATACTGAACACTATTTATAAACACAGCAAGTCAAATAAAAGAAAAAAAAACTTCATTGATAAATTTTAGCCTACGTGGAATAAAACATGAATTATACACACACGCAAGTGGAAACAAACATCCATATATATATGTATATCGATTCACACTCACACAAATTATGAATGAAAAAATTATTTGTAAAAAGTAATAACTAGTAACTTTTAAACCACACTACCATACAAAATAAAAACTAAAGACGCACATAGGCACACAAAGAAAGAAAAAACAACTGCAAGGGAAATCCGAAACCACTTTAAAGTACACACACGCACACACACACACACACACACACACACACAAACTAACAAGGATAAAACAACAAAAATTTATAAAGACCAATTAGGGGTAAAACAGACTAAGGTAGACATTTATAAAACTGTAAAAATAGCCATACATGAATATGTGAAACGTACATTGAATGTTCATAGCATATATACATAGAACATAGGAATCCCGAAACACAAAAACACTCACGACTTCTTAGTTCAGGTACGAAACTTTTTATTACCTTTGAGTTTAAAGGTTTTTCGACATAAGGAGAGAGATACCATCGTTCTATACTGACTTTTCCATCTGCCCCAAACCACGTGCGACACCTGCCACAAGGCCTCGGTGAGCGAGCGAAAGTCAACCTTCTTCCTCCGAGGAAGAACTCAACTTTTTCGTTCGGCCGCAAAAACTCAACTAACTGACTTTTCAAATCTCAGCCTAAGCTTCCGGTGCGTGACGTCACTCACGTCCCTGGTCACATACTCTATCTGGGATTCTTATTGTGACATCTCTGAATGACACGTCCGCTCCGCGCGCACGCGCGAACACCTGCGCTCATGTTTGCACCTAACTAACCTATGCACTGAGCCGAAAGGTTCTCAGCCTCACTAAACCCAAAGGCCTCGGCCATTATATTACAAAACCAGACTAAACGGAAGACCATCCAAACACGAGTGAGTTAGAGCCTCAATGAATACCCCATTCACATGGCTTGGTGCCATATATTTTCTCTGACAAAAGCAACAAGCTGGAAATATTACCGGATGTAAGAACGAAATCAACAAATAAATCTTAAAAGAATACTAATCTCTTCATAGACCTATTCTTTTTAAAATATATATATCACCACCTAACTTAGTGATTAGAGACATCAAATTTGGAATCGTAAGTTATTACTCGGATCTATTTTCATAATTGATGGGATACATAATAGAGAATATATTGAATAGGATATTGAAGAAAAAAAAAGCAATATTCGGTCACTTTAAGATAATACATTTATTTTCATCTTGTTAAGAGTATTGATATGAATCAAAACCCCAAGAAAATTTTGACAGGATTTTATCAGATCCAACAAGGGTTGTATTTTATTTTCTTGTTGGATCTCATGAAGTCCTGTAAAAAATTATTTAAGAGTCTTTGATTCATATCAATGCTCTTAATAGGATGGAAATAAATTCATTATCCTAATGTGACCAATTATTTTCTTTTTTTTTTTTTTTTTTTTTCATGTAAAAATGTAATTTGCTCTGTGGCTTTTATTTACTTTGAGCTCTTTACCAGGAATATTTAAATATTCGAAATTTGAATATTTTATTTTTTGTCCTGATTGAATTGTTCTTTATTCCCGATTTACAGGATTGAAGAATGGCTATACCTATACCCATATATATATATATATATATATATACGCCCCAAAGCTGAAAGTTAACTATCGAGTGCTACATATCATTAAGGCGAAGTTTCGTGGGTGGATAGCCGGAAAAGCAAGTATTTCGACGATATTATCTCTAAAATAAAACCATGATAATAACTAAAATTAAATTTTGAACGGGATCAATGGAGCTTTTTTATTTATCTACGTTTCGAATTCGATAAATCATTCTGCGAGACACCACACACACACACACACACACACACACACATATATATATATATATACATATTAAATGTAATTTATCATTCTCGTTGATTTAGGTATGATCGCTATTTTTTGAGGTGCGGTCGATGTTTGGGCCTCTAATGTGGCAAGTGGATAAAGAAGACGTAGTACTACAATGCGAGGAAATAGGAAACTCGATTTAAAGCACACTGAGAGTAAGAGTGAGACTTAAATAGAGACTGTCGTAGTGATAAACAGATTAATATGTAGGTAAATACATTGTTCATGATTTGTGTATATTTGGAGTATGTATTATTATTCATTGCAACAAAAAAAGCTCTTAATACTGGTTCTCTTTGATGAATCATTTTAGACATATGTCCCCTATGTAATTATGTTGTCCACGCTCTACCGGCTGAAAAGATCAAAGCATATTGAACAATATCAGCAACAACAACAACAGCAATAATAATAATAATAATAATAATAGTAATAATTATAATTTTGGACTGAAGGATATTTCATTCAACCCTTATCTTTATTCTAATCTTTCTATTTATATACTCCTCTTTCTCCACCCTCTCTTAATCTCTTTATATCTCTCACTCTATCTTTCTCTCTCTCTCTCTCTCTCTCTTTCCCCCCTCTCTCTCTCTCTCCCTCTCTCTTTTCATGTCAGTCTATCTATCTATGTATCTGTGCTGAACACTAAGAAAATAATGCTTCCTATCTAATTTCTGCCTCACCCTATGTAAAATATCAGCAAAAAAAAAAAAAAAAAGAAACATTAGCAGTCTCAAAAATTTATCTTTAAAAAACAATTCACTTCACACAGTTTTATCGAGAATAGCTTGAAGACTATTATTAAGGCTTTCGACAGCACCAAGTGTAACATTGTCAGTCTGGATGTTAAAAACAGTTGTTTCTTTATCGCACGTTTCTGTTCCAACCAGTCATAAGTTTTGGTCACGTTGAAGTCTAAATTTTACAGCTTGCGATGTTTAATCAGATGGTTGATTGGTTGATTGGTTGGGTGGTTGTCAAAACCTATAAGGCTTCCTTTAGCAAGTAATGACATGGTTTCCAATATCCATTCTTATGTAGTAATAATAATAATAATAATAATAATAATACCTCGACCTTGCTAAAAAATGGAAAAAGCTGTAAAACATGAAAGTGACGATTGTGCCAATTGTGATTGGAGCTTTTGGCACAATAACTAAAGGATTATTAAAAGGCCTGGAGGACTTGGACGTTGGCGGACGGGTTGACATAATCCAAATGACAGTATTGCTGAGAACGGCTAGAATCCTGAGACGAGTCCTGGAGACTTGAGGAGACTTGCTGTCACTCAAACTCCTGTGAAAACCATAAGCTAACACTGCTGTGAAAAACTCTCATAAATAAAAAAAGTTATGAAACATCAAGTTACTTATTGTAATTGGTGCGCTCGGAACAATCCCCAAAGAACTGTTAAAGGGATAAGAAATCTTGGAAATAGAAGGACAAATGGAGACCATCCAATGTACAGTATTATTAAGATCAGCCAGAACACTGAAAAGAATCCTGGAGACTTGAAGAGATTTGCTATCGCTCAAACTCCAGTGAAAGACCATCGGCTAATGCTGATGTGAAAAACTCTCAATTATTTTAGTTTGGTTTGGTTTGGATTTATGGTGTATCAACCATTGTCGGTTATGTTAAGCCAAATCCATTTTTATAATATAAAAATGGATTTAGCATTACATTTCAAAACAGTTCTATTTCAAACAATTCATTTTAACATAAATACACAGTTTACATTTCAAAACAGTTCTATTTCAAACAATTCAGTTTAACATAAGTACACAGTTTAAATGTCAAAAACAGTTCTAATTCGAACAATTCAGTTTAGCATAAGTACACGGTTTTGTTCTATTTGAACCATATGTATAGGACCCTATGAGGTGCTACTACTCCGGGCCTGAGTGGACCTTGGAACGATAGCAATAAAGGGGTACTCAGCATTCCCCAAAGCTCCAGTATTACTGGAGCCTCACCAACAGGTTGTTTAGTTTCAAATCCAGGACACTCGTTAGGGAAATCTTACCCCTCTACAGAGAAGCACTCAATGTATCCTACAGTCCCAGCCGACTGGGCTACTCGTTGAGGAAGTCTTACCCCTGAGCAGAGAAGCAGTCGGTGTATCGTCCAGTCCCTGCCGACTGGGCCAAACTCTCAAGGATTGAGAAATAATAACTATCATGATTATTTGTTTTCACACAGTTATATGGTTTGCCTAAATTTCTGAGAGACACATGGCAGAACACAGGGCGAAAAGATATAGGCGTTTGGTTTAAAAACTTCCAGGGGAATTCATCTGGAGGTTGCAGGTTCAATCCTGACTAAATACAGAAATAACAAGGATTACCTACAATAGCAAAATACCTGTATCCGGTTTTAATTAACGAAATTTAAACAATCTATTCCCGTGGATTAAATAAAGGGTTCGCTTTGAAGTTCAACAAGAAACATCTGAAGAAGGCTGTATCAGCCGAAACGTAGAGAATATAACACTAAAAGTGAAGACAATAGTCCTAATAGTCTGAAAAGATATTTAGTTTCAACAATTTCAACTAATTTGTACATGGTTGCATCGGGTCAAATATCTTAAGCAACTACATGGCTTGGTTTCCTTGTTTTATACCATATCAAGCATCGTGAATTAGTTAATGCAAGAGCTATCCTTGTATAAAAACAACATTGATACTATTTAACCCATAACTGACCCAGCCCTGTCGGCTGGGGCTACTGATTACATCGACTGTATCGAAAGTATTGCACAAATGTTCAACTTTATCGGCAGTGAGTGGCGTATCGGTTATCGTCTTATGAGGTGGACTTGGTGAGCTGAGTTCAAGTCCTGAACGAGGCTATTTACATTTCCCTTGATTACCATCGCTCAGTCAACTAAGACAATAGAATCCACCGACTGCATCTTTGCAGAAGGGTAAGACCCCCGACAACGAGTGGATCAGTCAACTCAATTTGGAGAATACACCGACTGCATTTTGCAGCGGGGTAAGATTCCCCCCAAAGTGCCCTGGATATGACACTAAACAAGCTGAAGGTAAGAATCCATTTTTGCTGGAGCTTTGGGAAATGCAGAGTACTCCTTCATTGCCATCGCTCCCAGGTCTACTATGGTTCGGAGTGGTAGCCCCTGACAGGGTCTTACCTATGGGTCAAACAGAACTAAACAGTGAACTTACTCTAAACTGAATTGGTTGAAATAGAACTGTTTTTACATTTAAGCTAGATACTTATGCTAAACTGAATTGTTTGAAATAGACTGTACTTATGCTAGACTGAACTGTATGAAAAATAACTTTTTATACATTTAAATATATATTTAAAAAGTACCGGACATTGGCCTAGCGGTTAGAGAGTTCGCCAATCGTCCGGGAGACCTGGGTTCAATCCCGGGTCGAGTCATACCAAAGACTCAAAAAATGGTACTTGATGCCTCCTTGCTTAACACTCAGCATTATAAGGTACGGATCAAGGGTAAAGTGGATCAATCCAGGGAAAGGAGTAGCGCCCTCCCCTACACCTTGGTGTAGTAAGCTATCGAAAAGGGAGCCTTCGGGTCACCCTCGACTCCCTCACTTTCATTGTTTCAGTTGACTAATAATGATAATAATAATAATACTTTCTAAAAAACTTCAACTATAAATAATTATTTTTGATTCAAGTAATTTGCGCAAAGCTATATTGCGTCAGGTATTTCTATTCGATTATGGTAATCAATTTGCTTAGGTTTGGTTTGGTTTTATGGCATATCAACTATTATAGTTTATATAATGCCAAATCCATTTTCATACATATAAACAGTTCTATTTCAAACAGTTCGGTTTAGCATAAGAACACAGTTTAAATATCAAAAACAGTTCTATTTCAAACACTTCAGTTTAACATAAGAGCACAGTTTAAATGACAAAAACAGTTCTATTTCAAACAATTACAGTTTTTTGTATTGAAGGTAACATTTTTAAATACTTTCATTTTAAGCAATTAAATTTTTGTTCACATTGTCATTAGTTTAAATAGTTTTGTATACAGACAGTTAAATGTAAAAACAATTCTATTTCAAACAATTCAGTTTAGCATCTCAAAGTTAAGTGAGTCCAAATATTGCTATGTATCACTAACAATTCAATTAAACATTAGTCATTTCTTAATACACAGTTAAATAAACAAACAGTTCTATTTCAAACAATTCAGTATAGTATAAGTACAGTATTTTGTTTACACACAGTTAAATGTAAAAGCAGTTCTATTTCAAGCTATTCACTTAAGCCTAATTACACAGTATAGGTCAATTTGACCCATAGATAGAACCCTATCAGGTGCTACCACTCCGGGCCAGAGTGTATCAGGAAGCGATGGCAATAATGTGGTTCTCCGTATTCCCCAAAGCTCCAGCATTACTAGAACCTCACTATGAGATTGCTTAGTGGCATATCAGGACACTCGTTGGGCAAGTCTTAGATGCAGTCAGTGTATTCAGCAGCCCCAGTTGACTGAGCCATGGTAATCAAGGGAAATGCAAATAGCCTCAGCTCGCCAAGTTCACTTCATACTACGATAACCGTTACGTCACTCATCGCCTATAAAGTTGAACATTAATACAATACTTTTGATTTTAATTAAATTTATTTATTTGTTTTGTTTTCGTTTGGTTTGTTTGGTTTTATGGCATATCAACCTTTGTGGGTTATTAAACGCCAAATCCATTTTTATGTAAATAATCTGTTCTTTTGAAAATAGTTCAGTTTAACATGAGTACACAGTTTAATTGTCAAAAACATTTCCATTTCAAACTATTCAAGCAGTTATATGTAACAATTCAGTTAAGTGTAAATACAGTTTTAATGTCGAAAAAAAAGTTCTATTTGAAATAATTCAGTTAAGCATGAGCACGCAGTTTAAGTGTAAGTACGGTTTAATTGTCAAAAACGTTTCTATTTCAAGCTATTCAGTTTACTCAATTCATTTTAGCATAAGTATGCTGTTATTTCTATTTAACCCATAGATAGGGCCCTATCAGGTGCTACCACTCCGGGCCAGAGTGGACCTGGGAGCGATAGCAATGAAGGGGTACTCCGCATTCCCCAAAGCTCCAGCACTGCTGGAACCTGACCATCAGATTGTTTAGTGTCATTTACAGGACACTCGTTAGGGGGGGTCTTACCCCCTCTGCAGAGAAGCTGTCGGTGTATTCTACAGCCCCAGCCGACTGGGCAATTATTTGTTTTCTTCTGTTTTGTTTTTTTTTCATATCATCTATTCTGAATTATCTGGCGCATCCCGCATGTATTTAACCAACTTCTCGACAATGAGCAGGATGCAACACAAGATCAATTCTTAAGTGAAGTACAGCTAATTTAAATTCAGTGTTTTCCTTCTCCTTGACTGGTTGCCTTACTAACGGAAATGAGAATGAAATGCGAATTAGAAATGCTTCAGTGTTTATAAATTAGAAGCATTTGTGGTGCCCGTGGTGTAATGGTTATCGTCGTAGGAAATGGACACGGCGATACGAGTTCAAATCCTGGACGAGACTGATTGCATTTCACATAGCACTAATACCCTTGGGAAAGGTATGAATCCAATTATTCTCCCTCCAGCTATGGGTAAATAGTAGGACAGACTAAGTTCTTCAGCCTTGGTGAGGCAACTAGTCTAGGAGAAGGAATACTCTGAATTCAAACCTGTTAAACTCCGCTTAAAAATTGACCTTGTGTCATATCTTGCCCGAGCGGAGGGGTTGGAAAATATGATATGATAAATTAGAAGCATTAATATTATCGTTGACGGCTGAACCCAACAGAATCACGCGCCATCTTTTTCTTGGATTTTATTATTTTTATTCCTTGCGCGATTTTCACTCCAGTGTTAGCTGATAGACTTTAACTGGAGTCTGAGTGACAGCAAATCTCATCAGCTCTCCAGTAGTTCGGAGGGTCTCGATTTGTCCTCTGATTTCTATTTCGTCCAGCCTCTTTAACAACCGCTTCAAGACCGCTTCAAGTACGCCAATCACAATTGGTATCACCGTTACCCTCAATATACGCTTTCATTAATATATTTTTTTCTTAAAAGACAAGACTTTGTAACTTTTGTTTTTTAACAAAATTTTAACTCAATTTAAAGAAATAAAAATTTATTAATTTGTAGATCGGTGTTCATTTAATAATTCACAGCTTTGTCCACCACAAATGTGTTATGACCTCAGAAAAGGGCATAAAATAAATAAGACAATAAGGACTTAGAGAGGAGAGTAAAGTTTATATATTGTAGAAAACAAGAAATAAAATGTCGCTAGTGTAGCTACTGCTACTAGCTCCTAAAGAGGGTGTCCTAGTGGTGTAATGGTTAAAGCGATGGACTGCGAAATCGTAGTACGCGAGTTCGTACTCCAGTCGCGCTATTACGTTCACTTTCGGACAAATACCCTTGGGAAAAGTATAAACCCCCTTATCCTCCCAACTATGGGTTAAGTCGTACCACTACTGTTCTTCTCGGAGAATGGCTTAGGCATTAAATAACCTACAAAGGTTGATATGCCATTAAACAAAGAAACCAAACCGAGCTCCTAAAGTTGATATCAGTCAAATGTTATATTTTATTGGAAGAGTCCATAGTGTATCGAAATAGGGATGATACTACCAAAACATGTATGTATATAATTATGTAGGTATCTACCTAACTCCTCCATGATGATCAGGCAAGACTCATAGTCGACCTTTAAAAGGAGTCAAGCGGGTTTGAAGTCACAGTTTTCCTTCTATTTGACCAGTTTCCATAACAAGGCTAAAGAACCCAGTTTTCCCAACTATTCATGCATGACTGGTGCTAGAAGCGATGGTCTTTTACAAGAGCATGAACTCCAACAATTTCGTCCAAGATTTGAAATTGAGTCGCCGATTTCATTCCCTACGATAACTCTCGTTGCGCTAAATAGGCCACCTTGACGTATCCTGTAATGTTCTCTAGATTATATATATATATATATATATTGTCGTCCACAGACAGACTCTTTCGTTCTATCAGAACTATTCAGTGTGGCTAGACAGGTAGGACGCTTGAAGCCTGGATCAAAACCCGTCCAACTTTACGTTAGACTTAGTATCAGACCGCTCGGCCAACAGGCGTACCACGTTAGCTAAGGGAGTTATAAGGTATTATGTAGCAACAGCAGCAGCATCCGTTTGTTTACATTTTTATACCCTATCGGCTACCAGAGTGCTCAATTCTTTCTAAGAGCTTTGCATTATACAACCGGCGGCCGAAAATTCCTTATGTGTATATATATATATATATATATATAATGGTTTATCAATAAGGTGTAGGATAAATACAGAAAGTGAAAGTGAAAATAGAATTCAAGGAAAAATGGGGAAAAGGTCCCTGTTTGGATAATGTTCTTGATGGTAAATCGTGGTGAGAGAAGCGGCAAGTTATCCGTGAGCTGATTCCTTGTGTCGGACAACATCCGGCAACCGTGCTTAGAGCCGACCAGTTTCTCAAATCTCGTGGAAGTGAAGAATGACCATTTTCACGCAGGCTTGTCTTTCGTCTTTATTTCTTTTAAACGGAAACCAAATAGAAATGCATTAGAATGTAAGGACACGTTTCAACGGGGGAGAAATCAACTAAAAACGTGGCAGGAGAAAAGGAAGTGTGAAAGAAGCCTGCATAAATCAGAAGAAAATCGAACTGAATGCGTTAAGAGATAGTCGACTGATAACCAAAAGTCTCTCTGATCCATGTATATCTTCGTCTATAGCACAGGAGGGCTGAGCAGTCACAAAATCGGGAAGTGCCTGAGGGCTCCATATACAAGCATAAGTACGCCTCTACGCAAAACTCTATGTAAGAAGTTTGTTTTGTTTAGTTTTGCTTCTTGAGATTTTTTTTCAAAAATTTGTTAACCTGTCAGACATTATATTTGGGGGTGTCAAAAGTTTTGCAATACTTTTGTATGTGTTAGTTTACGGTGATTATATCACGTTACTGAAGCAGTTCCAGCCGTATTAGGAACAGTTGAATTGTTGCCTCTCGTTACGAATATGCTGTAAAACTTTTGAATCACCTTTGTTATGGAATTTCTTTTTCAGTGTTATAGAATTGGGTAAAAAATATTACTAAATGATATCCATTCTTTAATAGGTAATCTTCCACAAGAAATAATATTCTGGTATTTTTGATTCGGAAAAGATTAATTATCAATTAATTTCCTATGACACAGGAACTGGAGCCTCACCACCGAATTCTGTTTATTGTCTTTCTTTTGGTGACGGGGTATTTTGAAGTCAGCGTATGCTAAGCTCAGCCAAGAGAGCCATATCTTTCAAGATTTATATGAAAATTTCTACAAAATTGAGCAACATATATATATATATATATATATATGCTTGGTTGTTTGTTGGGGTTTATGGCATATCAACCTTTGTAGGTTATTTAATGCCTTATCCATTTTTATACAAATAAACTGTTCTATTTCAAACAATTCAGTTTAGTGTAAGTACACAGTTTAATTTTCAAAAACATTTCTATTTCAAACAATTCAGTTTAACTATATTTGACCCATAGAGAGAACCCTATCAGGAGCTACTACTCCGGGTCAGTGTGGGCCTGGTAGCAATGTCATTAAGGGGTAGTCCTTATTTCCCAAAGCTCCAGGATTACAGAAAGCTCACCAGCAGAGTGTTTAGTTTCATGTCCAGAACACTCATTGGGTGGAGGGATTTTACTCCTCTGCAGAGATGTAGTCAGTATATTCAACATCTCCACCAGCCGACCGGGCAAAGAAAATCAGTTGAATTCCCATATATATATTCAAGTATAGAGATTAAGAAACAAATTTCTGGCTTGTATATATTAGGGATATGCGAACAGAACGTTATATATAACACATAGGCCTCAGTAGCATATCTGATCTGATGCTGATAGAGAGGGAGTGAAAGAGAGATATCATTTCGATGTCTTTATTAAGGGAATGAAATACCACCAATCGAGTGATGGGACCCTTAAAAAAGCTGTTGGATTGTTCATTATATATATATATATATATATAAAAGAGGTTTATGGTTCTTACTAGCTCACTTGGTGAGTTAATGAAGGACCAAATATTGCAGTGTAGTTGAATAGTGCTCAATATCAATGATTGAGCATTATACTCGTATATTACATTGTACAGTCTGTGACCCTGGGTTTCGTATATGTACGCACGAGCAACATAACATACATGAGTATACTAACATTCAATAACACACAAACTTACGCACACACTTAAATAACCCCCATTTTTCGAACAATAAAAAAACATATTAATAGTTTTTTTTAATCTTCACTCCGTCAGATGATTGCTGAATGCATGAAACCCAGAGTCACAGACTGTACCATGTAATATATATATATATTGCAGAAAACAAATACAACGTACGTTATGTTGGATCACCATCTAGTTTTGCTCAACCGGCGGTAATTCTTCTCTTTGTGTGAAAATCAGGGATTGACCTTCTTAGATCATGGATGGAAATAAGGTTTGCGCAGTTCAACACCTCAGGGTTAAAGTTTGAATATATCTGCTAAATTATAGGATTTTAGATTCCTCACCTCACTATTCTCTGATGAGAACCTAGCTTTCAAACGAGCTTAGGGGTCATTGCCCGTCAATTCAACTCAGTTGATTTTCACTCGATATTAACAATTTCTGAGTGCAACAATTTAAAGCAGAATTATCTGAACTACATGCCAAATAAACATGTAAAATAAATCTTTAAAGACGTATGTGGGTGTGTGATAAAATATTCGCTTAAGCAGAATAATATCAAACTGAATATAATTAAAATGATTAAGATCTCACTTTCTTATTATCATTTCATTACAATACGTTTTATATGCCTCCTATTGAATAGAATACTCACACATCAGATGAAACTTAATTCGAT
>OY757942.1:32799695-32827195 GCA_963585895.1 Sepioteuthis lessoniana
CTCTCTCTCTATCAATAGTTCCCACACTTTCAAAACAGTTCACTTTGAAGATCCCCTTGAACTCAAGGAAAAGAAAAAAGTGATCCGGAGCAACATCAGGTAAATAGTAAGAAGAAGCTTGTTTCAACATAGTGATGTTCCTCTCACCCAAGAAATACCGGATGCTCCTAACGTTGCTGTGATTTGTCCTGCTACATCTCTCGTCTTTTGTTGCGTATAAAGCTGCTAGGAGGTGCCCGTGGTGTAATTGTTATGTAATTGTTATCGTCGTAGGAAATGAACACGGCGACACGAGTTCAAATCCTGGACGAGACTGATTGCATTTCACATAGCACTAATACCCTTGGGAAAGGTATGAATCCAATTATTCTCCCTCCAGTAGAACAGACTAGGTTCTTCAGCCTTGGTGAGGCAACTAGTCTAGGAGAAGGAAAACTCTGAATTAAAACCTGTTAAACTCCGCTTAAAAATTGACCTTGTGTCATATCCTGCCCGAGCGGAGGGTTTGGTAAATAGGATTAAGCTGTTAAATTTCCTTGCTGATTTACAGATCGATCGTCTAGCTCTGTAGCAAGAACTTGAAAAACATGAATTTGTCTTTTGACGTAGGCGACGTTGGGGATTCGACTGACAGCTCTGGAGCTTGGTTTCCGGGTTGTGCTCAAAAACTCGTCTCCCGGCTTTTAGCTTTTTGCGGAGCCCCGGGGCCTGCTCTGAACTTCGGTCTGGAGCGTGGCCCTGGAAAAGGAACAATGGCAGACTTGGGGCCTTTAATTAGGCACCTAGTTTCGACTAGGCTACCTTCGGGTGGGCGAGCTGCATTTTTGTCTCCTTTGTCTCCCTTGTACGGCACTAGACCATGCGTCTAGTTTAAGCCGCAAACTGGCATACGTGACCGGACCCACATTTGGGTTCGTGAAACTGCTTGCCTCATCAGGCTCACATTGCACTAAGTGAGCCGATGAGCAGCACAGACAAGCAGGGTTCGAGTCTCGGCTCGTTCCCGACCTTTCCCTCCCCTTTATCCCCACTTTAATTGGCCTTCGGGCTTTTGACCTTGTGTCAAGTCGTGTCTGGTGGGAGGCAGCGACAAATACTTGGTTCAGTTTAAAGACCCTCGATGATGTCCCTAACACACCTGCATGTGGCAATCTTCCTGAATACCATTCATCGGTCTTGGCGCCATTTTTGCGCCGATTTTCTGCATGCCCAAATCTTCGCTGATGATCTTTCTAGCACTGTCCTTTTTTCATGTCCAGTTGATTTGCGATCATTCTAATGGATCAAAAAATGTTTGACATTTAAAATGAGAGCAAACAAATAATGTTTGCTAAATAAAATTATTTGAAGTAGAACTGTTTGATCATTTAACTGTATAAACAAATGATGATGTTTAAATAAATTGTTAGTGATACATAGCAATACTGGAAACCATTTAGCTTTATTAACTTGCTAAACTGAATTGTTTGAAATAGAATTGTTTGATAATTTAACTGTGTATAAAACGGATGGAGAAAAAGATTGACGGCAACTGCACAAGAATGCTGCGAGCAATATTGAACAAGTCCTGGAGGCAACACCCTACAAAGCAGCAGCTGTACGGCCACCGACTACCAATCACGAAAACTATCAAAATTAGACGAACCAGACATACGGGACACTACTGGAGAAGTAGGGAGGAGCTCATAAGTGATGTAATCTTGTGGACCCCTTCACATGGCCGAGCAAAAGCAGGGCGACCACCTCAAACATACATACAGCAGCTCTATTTAGATACGGGATGTAGCCCTGAGGACTTGCCGGAAGCAATGGACGATAGGGAGGGGTGGCGAGAGAAGTTCAGGGATATCTGTGTTGATGGCGTGACATGATGATCATGATAAAAATTGACTGATGTTTAAATGTATTATTAGATACATAGCAATACTTGGAACCATTTAACTGTATATAAAATAATGTGCTTAGGATCCTTTAAAAACGTTATCAACAAAATGTGTTTACAAATTATATATATTTAATATGTATGTATAAAGAGGATTTGGCTTTAAATAACTTAAAATGTTTGAAATGGCATGAAACCAAACCAAACCAATCAATTTAAGATTAAAAGCAATAAAATCAAAGGTAAAAAAAAAAATACTAGTCAAAGTTTATGAAAATTAACAATGTTCTCTGTAAGAATAAGGTAGATATCCTTCTCTGGGACTTCCATCTGGTATCGTTCAAATGTACAATATAAGGATAACTGAAGAATACAAGTAATTTTCATGAGTCATTCATCAAAGTAGATCCATTAACAGCCATTCAGGGTAAGGTGGAACCATTTTGATAAAGGATATTTCTTTAAATTAGTGAAATCCATGCCTGAGTGAATTTAAGCAACGACAAAAGCTCTACGAGAGAAAAATGAATTTTGATTCTAATTTCTTTTCCATATATATATATATATATATATATATGTGTGTGTGTGTGTGTGTGTGTGTGTTATTTGTGTATTTACTGCAATAGATAGATAGATAGATAGATGTTACATAGTCATCTACGGCATCACAACGACACAATAATTAAGACAGACGCAATGACAAAGACGCAGGAAGGAAGACGCAAGGAGACTTCTTTACAAATATTTTTACCTCTCATTTTATTGCAAAGGTTCGAAAGGGTTGTACAAGGGTTGCATGTGAGAGGGAACTGGAGATCGAATATAAACTGTAATATCTTGACCCCACTGTTATGACCGCCACGTTGTGTCTTTCTTGTTCTCCTGATGCTGGGGTCCACTCCATCGGGGTTTCCGAGGGCCCCCTCGGTCGGGTGTGGCTTTCCCTACCACATCTGGTCTCTAGCTGTCTGGAATTCTACTGGCAACTGTTTCTTGGACTCGAACTCAACTGAGTTAAATAATAATTCAACGCCCACACGATCGCCCACTGGATCTTTGAAATCGAATGTTTAATCGTCATCAAGCGGAAATAACTGTCATGCAGTTCAGAGGTCACTCTCTTCCGGTGCATCAGTCTGTATTGGCACAGTGGGACCTTCACCTTGTCCCATATTATAAGCCTTAATCCGCCCACGCGATCTCTTTCGATTACTGGCCATTGGAATGTGTCACTTCCTTCCGGTGCATCACCTTGGAATAGCATTTTTTGGGGCCGGGTCGAAGGTCAAAACATAACATAGATAGATAGATAGATATGAATGGAATGGAACTGATAGATTAATAGATATATAAATGTGAATGTACAGAGCTAGATAGATAGATAGATAGATAGATATTGGTGGCATCAAAGAAGTAAGATACGCATTGCACTCTGTATAAAATTTAGTCGGTACAAAATCAAAAAATATCCTTATTTATTCAGTTTAATGTATAATTTGTTTCAGTTGTATCATAAAACACGTTAGGGCGTCTCAGTGAATACTGTAATGAATACTTGAGCTCCTAAGCAGACATTCGTCAGTGAAAATCTACTACGCAAAATTCAATAAGCTGTAATCTTTTTCCCTGATAAAATCCTATAATATTTCCAAACGAATCATGTAATAAATTGAAGGAAGAACTAAACTCAGAAGTATGCAAAGCATCTAAGATAAGCAGCAGCTGCTACTTGAGTCAAACACTGCTTGTAATAGAAAGGCAAGGTAAATAGGTACTTACCGCTGGCTGCTAATACGGTTTGGTTTGGTTTGATCTTATGGCCGATCAACCATTGTTGGTTATTTAATGCCAAACCAAATTTTATACATATAAACAGTTCTATTTCAAACAATTCAGCTTAGCATGAATATACAGTTTAGTTTTATACGACTAAGATATAGGACCCTATCAGGTGCTACCACACCCTTGGGAAAGGTATGAACCCCCTTATTCTCCCTCCAGCTATGGGTAAATAGCAGGACGGACTAGGTTCTTCAGCCTTGGTGAGGCAACTAGTCTAGGAGAAGGAAAACTCTGAATTCATAACCTGTTAAACTCCGCTTAAAAATTGACCTTGTGTCATATCCTGCCCGAGCGGAGGGGTTGGTAAATATGCAGACCCAGCTTGACTGAGCCTGGGTGTTACGATACTTTTTACCACAGTAATTTTGAAAAAAATAATTTTCAAAAATTCTGTTTAAGTTAACCTTAATCCTTATTATCATAGTTATAAATATTTACATTAGCATAAAAAGCGGAGTTTTCGAGGCATAGTGGCTTACGTGCTGGACTGTAACATTTTAGTAAATGAGTTCGAACTCTAGTCGCGCCACGACATTCATTTTCGGGTTAATACCTTTTAGAAAGATATAAATCTTCTTCTCTCCTTCGCTTTAGTTTAAATAATGCCACTGCTCTTCTTCTACAAGGATGACATTGACTTTAAAAAACGCACAAAGGTTTATATGCCATTAAAGAAAGAAAGAAAGATTGACATAAATAATCTAATAATTCTAAAAGAAATTAGTATAATTCGATGGTGTAAACTTTCAAATTTGTTAAATTTTGAAATTTATGCTAATTGTTGAGTCGAAAAAAATTTTCAGATTTAAAGTAATGCTCTTAATTTAATCTTTATTAATGTTAACTACACTGAATTCCCCCAGCAACTACGGGTGTTCTCGTGATGTAATGGTTAAATCGCTGGACTGAATCATCGAAGTACCCAAGTTCAAATTCCAGTCACGTTGTTTCCTTCACTTTTGGATAAATACACTTAGGAAACGTAGGAGTCCCCAAATCTTCCTAGCAATGATTTAAATAATATCACTACTGTTCTTCTAAAAGAATAGCTCCGGCATTAAATAACCAACAAAGGTTGGTACGCCATTAAAATAAAAAAAAACACACAATTACCTTTTATACTTATTTATAAATCTTGATCAGTCGTTTGAGTAAACTGAATGTGTAACATTTTTCCATGAGTGGCCAATTGGCAAAATGATTAGTGATAGCCAATTGCCCGTGAGACCGGAGTTCTATCCCAGGTCGAGTCATACCAAAAACTCAAAACATGGTCATTGATACCTCCTTACTAAAATATTCAGTATTATAACGTACGGATCCAGCGTAAGCAAAGCAGTCTAGAGAAAGCAGTAACGCCCTCCTCTACACTTCAGTGTAGTAGCTATTGAAAAGGGAGGCTTCGGTTCTTCCTCGACTATGGTCGGCCAACTTATACATATATATATATATATATATATATATATATATATATATATATAAGTATTAACCCAACTTTTTCGTCAAGAACAGGATGTGACTCAAAGTCAATGTCTAGGCAGAATAAGGTTGGATCGAATTCACTTTTTCTTCTCTTAGACTGGTTGCCTTTCCAAAGCTAAAGGATCAAGTCTGCCCGACTATCGACCCATCATATATATATATATATATATATATATAGAGAGAGAGAGAGAGAGAGAGAGAAAGAGACACACATAGACACACAGACAGACAGACAGAACGGGGAAGAGAGCAATGTTTATAATCATAGCGGCGTTCGTTGGGTTACCGTCGTAGAGAATGGACACAGCGATCCAAGTTCAAAACCTCGATGAGGCTGTTTGCATCTCACATGTCGCTAAAACCTTAGAAAAAAGTCTAAATCCAATAATTTTTCTACTACTTTTGAGTAAATTGTAAGGTATGGCAACTAGTCTAGGGAAAGAAAAAGTCTGTTTAACTCCGCTTAAAATTCTGCTCGTTTGGAGGGGTTCGTAAATATATATAAATATATATATATCTATAGCCCAATCAGCTGGAGCTGTATAATAAACCTACTGCTTCTCTGCAGAGAGATAAGATCACCCCACCCCATTTGATGGGGAGGTTCCAGTAATGCTGGAGCTTTGGGAAATGCAGAGTACCCTTTTATTGTAATTATTCCCACGTCCACTTTGGCCCGAAGTGGTTGGACCTGATAGAGTCCTATCTATGGGTTAAATAGAACTTAATTATATACTTATGCTAAACTAAATTGCTTGAATTAGAACTGTTTTGACACAGAAACTGCATACTTATGTTAAAGTGAATTGCTTGAAACTATTTTGACATTTAACTGTGAGCAAACAAAAAACTATACACATACTATAATTGAATTGTTTGAAATAGAACTGTTTGAATAAACTGAAGAGATTGAAATAGAAATGATTTTGACAATGAAACTGCGTACTTATGCTAAACTGAATTGTTTGAAAAAGAACTGTTTATTTGTATAAAAGTGGATTTGGTATTAAATAACCAACAAAGGTTGTTATGTCATAAACCCAAATAAACAAACATATATATATATATATATATATATATATATATATATATATATATATATATATATGTTTGTTTATTTGGGTTTATTTGATATATATATATATATATATATATATATATATATATATATATATATATATATATATACGGTCCAGATATTTCTATATCCAACGAATATTTTTTCATCCAGTCATATGATTTCAAGTATTTCTGTCCAACACTAATACTTTTTAAACTAATCTCTTTAATCCATAAGTGTGAATATAACAGGTACTACCGCTCCAGATCAGAGTGGACCAGGGAGTTATGGCAATGAGGGATTACTTACATTTTCCAGACCACCAGAACTGAAATCTCACCACCAGATCCAGTTTACTTTTATACCCAAAACACGTATATACATATGACTATATTCTTGTCTGTCTGTGTGATATTTCGTTTTTCATGTTTGCTGCCTTTTATACAACTTTTATTTAGATTAATTTTTTTTTTAATGGCAATCAATCATTCGTATCGGAAATCGCTGTTCGTAGGAATTTTTCTTCTTAATTGTTCGTTCTTCAATTTCCAATAATTGTTCAACACCTCGATTCAAACTCAATATATATATATATATATATATATATATATATATATATATATATATATTGATTTTTCTTATTTTATTTCTTTTTTTAATTTTAATTTGAATATTGTTTGTCATCTACTTTTTGATCTGAATGTCCTTGCCTCATTCAGCTGACTTTTCCTTCCTTCCTTTCATCACGGTACTTTTTCTTTTCAATTATTTTAATTAGCTCCCTTCTTCTTCTTCTTCTTCTTCTTCTTCTTCTTCTTCTTCTTCTTCTTCTTTTCAAATGCTTGATTTCTTCTTCTTCTTCTTCTTCTTAGTTTCAAATGCTTGATTTCTTCTTCTTCTTCTTCTTCTTCTTCTTCTTCTTCTTCTTCTTCTTCTTCTTCTTCTTCTTCTTCTTCTTCTTCTTCTTCTTCTTCTTCTTTTCAAATGCTTGATTTCTTCTTCTTCTTCTTCTTCTTCTTAGTTTCAAATGCTTGATTTCTTCTTCTTCTTCTTCTTCTTCTTCTTCTTCTTCTTCTTCTTCTTCTTCTTCTTCTTCTTCTTCTTCGTTTTAAAGGCATCATTTCTTTTTTTTTTATTCCCTTTCTCCCTGTTCATCTCCAAATTTTCTCTCTTATACATTCTTTTTCTTTTTTAACTCTTCCTTCCTTCTTATTGTCGATTTTCGTTTTCTTTCAGATTTATTCTTTCTTTCATTCATTCATTCTAATTTTTTTTCTTTCTTTTCTTTTTCGATCATGAATTTCTTTCTTTTCATTCTGTTCTCTTTCCTTTTCCCGCGATCTGTCTTACATTTTAATTTCTTTTGCTTCATCCGATCCTAAAAATGCAATGCCGTGAAGACTCTTTTACAAGTCGAACCCAGTTTTTATCTTCAATGTTTAATACTCGTGTATAGGTCAACCCTCAATTTATAGTTCCGATAACTATAATTCATACGTTCCATTCTGAAGTCAGGGCTTCCAGTTTGTTTTCCATGGTTTAAATTTCAATCGTACAAAATGATAACGTATACAGAAGTAGGCTGGAGGGCAATAGAATACACCAACTGCAGATAGGTGATACCCCACATCGAGGGTCCTGTAAATGACTGGCCCAGTCAGCTGGAGCTGTCGAATACACCGACTGCTTCTCTGCAGAGACCCTCCGACCAACGAATGTCCAATATATGACGCTAAGCAATTTAATTGGAGAGGTTCCAGTAATTCTGGAGCTTAGGGGAATGCGGAGTACACCTTCATTGCCATTGCTCCCACGCCCACTCTGGTCCAATGAGGTAGCACCTGATAGGGTCCTATCTATGGAACAAATAGAACAAAAGAGCATACTTATGGTAAACTGAATTGCTTTAAATAGAAATATTTTGATATTTAAACTACGTATTTATACTTAACTGAATCGTTTGAAATTGAATTCTTTATGACATTAAAACTGTACTAACACTGAACTAAATTGTTAGAAATAGAATTGTTTTTGACAAAAACTATATTTATACTAAACTGAATTGTTTGCATTCGAACTGTTTGACTAAACTGAATAGCTTGAAATAGAAATATTTTTACTATTAAACTGTTTACTTACTCTAAATAGAATTGTTTGAAATAGAACTGTTTATTTGTATAAAAACAGTTTTGGCATTATATAACCTACAAAGGTTAATATGCCATAAAATTCAAACGAACGAACAAACAAGTCGACCCCACTGTTGCCTTCAAGTTAATCTTCGAAATTCGATATATAATCGGGTACTGTGGTATTCAACCACTTCTCTGCACACGGATTGCCATAAAAAAAGAATGAACACCGTTTACTCATAAAATCAAATTAGATAATCTGAAAAATAAAGAAGTTAAGCAACGAACAGATTGTTCTGTACTTGGGTGACCATTTAGTAATTGAAAGAATTGTGCACAACCTATATGCTAGAACAAGTTTTGTTTAGTCAGTAATCATGAAAAGTAAAGAAGTTAAGCAACGATGAGACTACTCAGCACTTAGAAGGGTGACCACATACGTAGATCATTCACTGTCAATAATCTAAGGCTTATTTGGGAGGTGCCCGTGGTGCCCGCTTTAACCATTACACCACGGTTATCGTCGCAGGAAATGGACACGGCGACACGAGTTCAAATCCTGGACGAGACTGATTACATTTTACATAGCACTAATACACTTGGGAAAGGTATGAATCCAATTATTCTCCCTCCAGCTATGGGTAAATAGTAGGGCAGACTAGGTTCTTCAGCCTTGGTGAGGCAACTTGTCTAGGAGAAGGAAAACTCTGAATTCAAACCTGTTAAACTTCGCTTAAAAAAATTGACCTTATGTCATATCCTGCCCGAGCGGAGGGGTTGGGTAAATATGATAATCTAAGGCTTATGCCCCACTTGGTTGGTTGTTTTGTTTTGTTTTGTTTTACGGCTTCATTTAACACTGAATTATATTTCAAACAATTATTTAGCAAAAGTACGTAGTTTAATGTCAAAACAGTCCCATTTCAAGCAATTCAGTCTAGCATAAGTGTACAACTTAGTACTATTCTAACCATAGACAGGACCCTATAAGGTGCTGCCACTCCGAGGCAGGGTGGACCTGGAAGCGATGACAATGAAGGGGTACTCAGCATTCTCAAAAGCTCCAGTATTACTTGAACCTCACCATCAGATGGTTTAGTGTCATATCCAAGACTCTCGTTGGGGGGATCTTACCTCTCAACAGTGATGTAGTCGGTGTATTCTACAGCCCCATCTGACAAGGCAATTATATCCCATGATTCTTTTGTTTAATGGCATATCAACCTTCGTGGGTTATACTAAAGCCATTCTCCTAGAAGAACAGTGGTGGTGCTATTTAACACATAGCTGGGAGGATAAGGGGGTTCATACATTTCCCAAGGGTATTCCGAAAGTGAACATAATAGCGCGACTGGAGTTCGAACTCGCGTGCTACGATTTCGCAGACCATCGCTTTAACCATTACACCACGGGACACCCCCAATTATGTCCCAGGTTAAGCAAAGGTTAGATAATAACAAATTAAACAACAGTATTTAGACGAGAGACCACTTAGGAAGAGAAGCTACTGTAAACTACTTGAGGCTTATGTCCCAGTCAAAGCAAACCTGATTGAATAAAAAGAAAAAGATAAGCAACGATGAGACAGTTCAGTACTTGATGGATGGCCTTTAAAGAAATATCAACTATACCTTTTCCAGTTCAAAATGGGAATAGTTCAGTTCAAAATGGGATAGTTCAGTTCAAAATGGAAAAATTATTATAAGTATAAATATAAAAGATATTTTATAAATTATTTTAGCAATAAAATTGTTAACATTTTATAAGAAAGGGGCAAGAGCTTTGACTTCATTAATTGAGGACGAATTGGGAAGGGTTACACCAGAAGTATGCAATCGTTTCATAGCTGGAATTCAATCTAAAATTCCTGCAGCTGTAGCATTAGATGTTGTGTTCTAATAAATGACTTGAAGAATTTTTTTTTATATTATAAAATGTTAACAATTTTATTGCTAAAATAATTTATAAAATATTTTTTATATTTATACTTATAATTATTTTTTATATTTATACTTATAATAATTTTTCCATTTTGAACTGAACTATTCCCATTTTGAAATAAACTATTCCCATTTTGAACTGAACTACTCCCGTTTTGATCTGGAAAAGGTATAGACTCAAATCTGATCCAAGTTTAGTAATTTCAAATAAAGAAAAATAAAGAATGAAGTTGAGCAACAATTAACTTGTTGAGAGACCACTTAGGAACAGTATATACGAAAAAAATCTTAGTAAATAACCACACTTATCATCGGCATGTCTAAAGTTAAGCAACCTTGAATTCATTCAGTACTTAGATGGGTCACTAATTTTGAACAGGTGGTACTGTAAACCACTTGAGGCCTGTATACCCGACAAAACATACCTGAGAAAACAACAGCAAAAAAAAAAAAATTTAGCAGTAAAGCAATGATGATCCTGTTCGCTTCTTAGATGGGTGATCAGTTTGGAACAGCAGGAAGTATATAGCTCCTGAAGTCTGAATATAAGTCTCAGCAAAGCTTGAAAAAAACATTTAAGTCATAATGAGCTTATTCAGAACTTAGAAGGGTGACCAGTTAGGAAAATCCGCTACATTATGCAAACTGAGGCCCGAATATTAGATTAAGCAAAGCTTAGAAAAGATTTGGTCAGTTTGTTTGTTTATTTGTTTGGGTTTTATGGCATATCAACCTTTGTGGGTTATTTAATGTCAAATTCAAAATTTACATATAAACTGTTCTATTTCAAACAATTCAGTTTAACAAAAATACAGAGTTTAATTGTCAAATATATTTCTATTTCAAGCTATTCAGTTTCGTCAGTTTAGTTTTAATTCAAACAATATAGTTTAATATAAGTATGGTTTTTGTTCACACACAGTTAAAAGTCAAAACAGTTCTATTTTTGACAATTCAGTTAAGCATAAATAGTTTCAGTATCAAAAACTGATCTATTTCAAGCAATTCAGTTTAGTATACAAAAACAATTCTTTTTCAAACAATTCAGTTTAGCATAAGTACGTAGTTTGAATGTAAAACAGTTTTATTTCAAGCAATTCAGTTTAGTATAGGCACACAGTTTAGTTCTATTCGACCTATAGATTAAACATCCATGTCCTATCAGAGAGGACATGGGAGCGATGGCAATGAAGGGATGCTCTGCGTTGAACAAAGCTCCAGAATTACTGGAATCTCACTATCAGATTGTTAAGTGTCATATACCGGACAATCGTTGGGGGAGTCTTACCTCTCAGCAGAGATGCTGTCGGTGTATTCTACAGCCCCAGCCGACAGGGCAGAAAAGGTTTGGTTTGATTTGGTTTGGTTTTATGGCATATCATCCATTGTAGGCAATATAATGCCAAATCCATTTTATACATACGTATCAACAGTTTTATTTCAAACAATTCAGTTTATTATAAGTACACAGTTTAAATGTCTAAAACAGTTCTATTTCAAGCTATTCATTTTAGTCAACACTGTTAAATGGTTCCAAGTCTTGCTATGTATCACTAATAATTCAATTAAACATCAACCATTTATTTACACACAGTTAAATATAAAAACAGTTCCATTTCAAACAATTCAAAGAAAAAGCTTTTAGAATAATAAGTTAAGTCCCAATGAGCAATTACAGTACTAATATGGGTAACCAGAAAGGAACAGCATCCTGGGACCAGTGAGCCAGACAAAGCAGAATTAAATAAGAACAAAAAATTCAGTTCTGCAATGGAAGCCATTTTTAATTTCGTTGTTAGATTTCTTTTCTTTTTTTTTTTTTGCCTTAAATCTTAAATTTTAATTTGACATTTGAAATATGAGTTCTTCTGCTGACACGTTACAAGGTCCTCACAACTCACTTGGAAATATTCACACGTTTAGCGACATCAAACGTTAAATTAGACTTTATTAAAGCAATTAATACGAAGCCCGTTTACGTTTACTTTAATGACGCCGAGTCTCAAGATGGCGGCGTTATGAATAGCATCAAAGGCATTCCAATACAGATATTTCCCTTGTGAAGAACGACCACGGGATAAAGAAAAGGATGCAAATAAATTGTGATATAAAAATGCGTAGCGTGTAAATATCAGTTTAAAAAACCTACAAATTTCTGGCTTGAAGAATTTCAGTGAAATTGTTACTCAGTAAAGTTTTTACTTACATCATAACCGCGGAAGAAAGGAATTCTAGATGTCAATGCAGGGGTGGGGTTGTTCTTGTTGCTGTTTGTTTTGTTGTTTTTTTTTTATTAAATGGATTTAATTTTAAAGAAAGAAAGAAAGAAATGACAGGATATTAAGAAACAAATAAATCAATAAGGAAGAAAGAAAGAAAGAAAGGAAGAAGGGATAAAAACTATAAGGAAAAATTGTTGACAAAAGAGAGAAAAAAGACAGAAGTAATGAACGAAATGTGAAAGAAAGAAAGAAAAAAAAAAACGAAGAAAGAAAGAAAGAAAGAAAGATGTTATGTGAAAACAAAAGACAATGAGATTAAAGACGAAAAAAGCGATAAAAGTTGTAAAGGAAAAACTGTTGACGAAAGTAAGAAAGAAAAAAACAAACAAACAAACAAACAAACAAAAAAGCTTGCGGGTAGAGAAAGAGAGAGAAAAACGATATTGGGGGAAAAAAAAGATAGAAAGAAAATGGGATCATGAAGTAAAATAAAAAAAAAACAACAAAGGATTTCATAAAAAAAGAAAAAAAAGTGGAGACAAACAAAAAGAAAATTAAAAAGATTTCTGAGAAAATAAAGAAAAAAATGAGAAAATAAACGAAAAAAGAGAGATAACGAAATAGATACAAAAAAAAAAAAAACAACAGAAAAGAAAGATATGACAAAAGAACGATGAAACACGTCAAGTGAGCAACAAACAAACAAACAGGCAACATAAAAAGAGGGTTAGCAAGGAAGGAAGATATTTGGGGAAAAAAAACATCACATGCTAAGAATGTCTATGTGACTATATCTACTTAAAAAGGTTTAGTTTGGTTTTATGGTATATGAACCGTTGTAGGTTATTTAATGCCAAATCCTCTTTGTATATATATATATATATGATTTGGTTTAGTTGGGTTTTATGGCATATCAACCATTGTATGTTATTTAATGCTAAATCCTCTTTATATATATATATATATATATATATATATATAGTCATCCACAGACAGACCTGTTTCGTTCTATCAGAACTCTTCAGTGTGAGCTAGAGAGACTAGATTCCCGACGCTGGGATCGAAACCCGGTTGAGTCAAACGCCAATTCAAGATTCTACCACTCAGCCACGAGGAAACCAGCACAAGCGAAGGAAATTTAAACGGTTATGTATCACAATTGTTTTTGTTTACATATATCCGCTTAACGCCTACTGAGAGCTCGATTCATATGAAGAACCTAGCATTACGCTAGTTGCAAACCATTTACTTCCCTCGCTAGAGAGCTCAACCCTACAGTGGTAGGGGAGCATATATATTGTCATCCACAGACAGACCTGTTTCGTTCTATCAGAACTCTTCAGTGTGGCTAGATTCCCGAAGCTGGGATCAAAACCCGGTTGACTCACACGCCAATCCAAGATATATATATATATATATATATATATATATATATATATATATATATATATATATATATATATATATATATGATTTGGTTTAGTTGGGTTTTATGCCATATCAACCATTTTAGGTTATTTAATGCCAAATCCACTTCATACAAGAAAGAATAAAAGAAAGAAAAAGTGGATAAAACTGATTTGAAAATTTAAAAAAGAAAATATGCAAAGCGGGGAAAAAAATTAAAAACAGCACAATGACAATTCACAGATGAAACAAAATGACGTACAAATTATTTGACAAACGTTTCCGGCATTCTATCACAGAGTAAATAAATGCAGTCTGGTACAAGGCTAATTTTTCTGATTGCTTATGTTTCTGCTTAATTTTGAGTATGGGTCTCAAAATAATCATAAGAATAGGTAAATTCAACGATCATCTTTTTAAAGAGAGAAGGTACTATTTACCAACCCCTCCGCTCGGGCAGGATATGACACAAGGTCAATTTTTAAGCGGAGTTTAACAGGTTTTGAATTCAGAGTTTTCCTTCTCCTAGACTAGTTGCCTAACCAAGGCTGAAGAACTTAGTCCGTCCTACTATTTACCCATAGCTGGAGGGAGAATAAGGGGGTTCATACCTTTCCCAAGGGTATTTGCCCGAAAGTGAACGTAATAGCGCGACTGGAGTACGAACTCGCGTACTACGATTCCGCAGTTCATCGCTTTAACCATTACACCACGGGGACACCCTTTAAAGAGAGAAGGTAATTCCCATGGCGTCGAGGCTAATGCTCTCAACTGCGAGTTCCACGTCCAGTCGTGCTATTATGTTTATTTTAGACTAATACCCATGGGAAAGGTATGAAATCTCTTCTCCCTCCCCAGTTATGGATTAAATAGTACCACTATAGGTTTAGGGGTGTCCTCGTGGTGTAATGGTTAAAGCGATGAACTGCGGAATCGTAGTACGCGAGTTCGTACTCCAGTCGCGCTATTATGTTCACTTTCGGGCAAATACCCTTGGGAAAGGTATGAACCCCCTTATCTCCCTCCAGCTATGGGTAAATAGTAGGACAGACTAGGTTCTTCAGCCTTGTTGGCTGAAGAAGGAAAACTCTGAATTCAAACCTGTTAAACTCCGCTTAAAAATTGACCTTGTGTCATATCCTGCCCGAGCGGAGGGGTTGGTAAATAGTACCACTATAGGTTTGGTTTGGTTTCTTTGTTTAATGGCATATCAACCTTTGTAGGTTAATCCACTCTCCTTGAAGAACAGTAGCAGTACTATTTAACCTTTAGCTGGGAGGGTAAGGGGTTCATACCTTTCCCAAGGGTATTTGCCCGAAAGTGAACGTAATAGCGCGACTGGAGTACGAACTCGCTTACTACGATTCCGCAGTTCATCGCTTCAATAATTACACCACGAGGACACCACCCCTAGTGCCACTATAGTTTTTCTGCAAGGATGGTTTTGGCATTGAATAACCCATGGAGGATGATATGCCATCAGAACCAAACTTCATTATCTTGAGCAATGTTAAATCGGATTAATTGGTTTTAATGGCATGCCAACAAGTCTAGGGTTATTTCATGGCAATCTTTAAGGAGAATAGACAAGAGATGAATAGAAAGCGTTCGAATATAATTTGAAATTGATAGGAATATCTTGAGATAGATAGATAGATAGATAGATAGATAGAAAGAAAGAAAGAAGCAGTTGCAAAATGATAGTTTAATAGATAGTGAAAAGACTAAGATAGATAGATAGATAGATAGATAGATAGATAGATAGATAGATAGATAGATTTGTATTTTTTCATTTTGAGATACTTAGGAACGGGCTGAGATTGATAGATCGATGTACTGGAAGGATGATTGAGTGAATTAACGCAAAATTCGATTTCCGTACAACTCTTTTTTCCATTTACCCTAAATCAATCAAGCGCTCCGTTTTCCCGCCAAATCTTCAAACATTTTTGATGGTGAACAGCGTCCGACTGGGGATGCAAAGCCGCGCTAATTGGCAGATATCAGATTTAGCGTTATTGGTGACTAAAAGCCAATTGCTTCAAGAACGCTGTCCTCTCGAGTAATTGGATTTGCTGGGCGACCTAGGCTGTTCTGCCCAAATTTCTTGCTGCAACTTTCATGCTTACTGTCTTCATCTTTGCAGCGTTGTTATTTGGATTGTGCGGGGATTTTTTTCCCTTTTTTTAAAATCTTTTTCCAATCATTTTTTCCAAGAGTCGACTTTCTGTTGGGGATCTTCATCGACGATAAAAAAAGCACTTATTTTAAATTTCTTCTTCTTCTTCTTCTTCTTCTTCTTCTTCTTCTTCTTCTTCTTCTTCTTCTTCTTCTTCTTCTTCTTCCTTTATTACATTTTTATCTCCTCCCCCTCTTTCTCCTTATTTTCTTTTATTTTTCTACTACTACTATTACTTTCCTTCCCCTTTTCATTTCTCTCCTCATCTCGTTCTTCTTTCTTATCTTCTTTCTTTTTCCTTCCGTCTTTTATAGCATCGTTCTCCACTACTACTTCTTCTTCTTCTTCTTCTTCTTCTTCTTCTTCTTCTTGTCATTTTCCATTGTAACAATATATATATATATATATATCACATTTTAATTAACAAATGTATATATATATATATATATATATATATATATATATATATATATATATATATATATATATATATATATATATAAAGCTCTTCAAGGTCGTTCACTTAAACATATGACCTACGAGACTACTTAACCAGCCACCCATTGGCTGAGCGAATAACAGAGGAGTGGTGAACCATTGCGTCACATATTTTCCGAACAGTGTTTCAGAATTTTTTATTCTTCTAAGTAGGTTGACCTACCAAGGCTTCAAAGTCTAATTTGCTTGGCTATTTTACACATTGTCGGTAGGGGGGGGGTGTCCTCGTAGTGAAATGGTTGAAGCGGAATGGTAGGAAGCGAAATCGAACTCCAGTCGCTCTACTACATTCAATTTCGGATAAATACCCTTGGGAAAGGTATGAACCCTCTTATCCTCCCAGCTATGGGTTAAATAGTAGCACTACTGTTCTTCTAAAAGGATGGCTTTGGCATTAAATAACCCAAGAAGTTAAATATGCCATTAAAACAACAAAACAAAACAAGCATTGTCGGGAGGGCAGGAGAAGCGATGGATTTATGCCTTTCTCAATGGCATCAGTGTAAAATGAGGCAAAAAACAGCGTTAATCTCGACTCATGAAATTCACAACGGACCTGCCTATATATATATATATATATATATATATATATATATATATATATATATATATATATATATATATATATATTCATTCAACTGTTTTGCAGTAAACAACGTCCCTCAACCGCATTACATTTGGAGCTGTAGAATATACTGACTAACTTTTAAATTTAAAAAAAGAAACAATCCGATGTGTTCAACCAAACATGTTTAGATAACGACTTGCTGCCTAAGTATACAATATATATACATATATATATATATATATATATACTTTTTTTTTCCTTTTTTACCTTTCCCTAGTGTATTTTTTTTATCTGAAAGATCTGAAGAAGTCCTGTTGATTTTTTTTCGTGTTTTTGGAAATTTCAAAAATGCGTAACAGGATGGAAATAAATTTATAATCCTATGTGACCGGTTTTGTTGTTTTTCTTAAAGAATTTATTGCTCTGTATTATTGTTACATTGAGCTATTTACCAGGAAAATTTAAATATTCACCCAGGAATAATTTCTTGTCCTGATGGAATTACTCCCAACTCCAGTTTAACTGAACCAAAGAATACTATATATATATATATATATATATATATATATATATATATATATATATATATATATATAAGAATATTTGACATTGAATTACACATAAAGGTTGATATGCCATAAAACATAACCAAACCGATCAACTGCGTTTCATTGTTGATTGAGTAACTCCAAAAGAGAGTTTCTTTTATGGATGAGCAGTAATGTCCACTTTGATTATTAGTCAAGTCACTTGTTGATGACAGTGCATTCTGTTCTTCAGATTTCTGTTTTGTCGTCCGTTTGTAATACTTTATTGTTACATTATTACTCTTCATTTGTGATTTGCTATATTTGCAATAACTGACTATGTTGAGGAGGGACTTTAAATGAAAAAAAATAACGTGTCAAGTAATTTCGCCGTCTCTTCCTATCGATCTTTGCCCTCGGCAGGTCATCAAAATGGCATCAAGTGTTCGCTCAGAATTGATAGCTATAAGTCTTTGCAAGTCGGCTACAATTGGTGTGTCCATGTTTGGGAGCCCACTGGAGAACCGTTTTTGAGTTCGTTCCTGGTTCCCTAAAAGTGCCTAACATGTCTTGTTGGTCTAACATGGATGGATAGGAGATGGGTGGCAGGTGGCTGCGCAGTTGCTTTTTCTTTGCATGGTTCTTCCTGGATTTATTTAAAACTGAATGCAATTTCCTTATGTAGTTCCGATTGTTTCGTTAGTCCTGGTGGTGCAGCCATAAGGTTGTACAAATACGGTTACATGTTGGAAGAATTCCTATTTTCCTTTATCAGACAGATTAGATTTCAAAATGACCAATGGCCTATAACCCAGTTGCCATGAAGATTGTTGATTATATTAATTATTTTATTATCAGGTTTGGTTGGGCCACGAGTTTTTCAATTAGCAGTTAAGTTATCTAAAATCTTTGATCAGAAATATAAGTCAAATTGGAAAGTTCAAGCGATTGCACCCCGACCAGGATATGGGAACTGTCATTTCTACACAGGAAGACCAAATGTAAACAAAATTGATTCAAGTCTTGGCACAAGTTTGATGGAAGAAATTGAAACACGGCAAAAAATTTGGGGGGGGGCACGTGTGAGATAACATCAAACTATCGATATCCTGAATTTAGATGTATAAAAATTAGCGAATTTTGAAAAAGTCACCAGTTGTCAGTGTAAAGCAGTTGAAGAAGTTGTAATTTGGGATGAGACGTCAGTCGGAACAGTGGGGGTTTCTTTGAGTCTCTGTTCATAGACCCTTAAATAATCTCTCTCTCTCTCTCTCTCTCTCTCTCTCTCTCTCTCTCTCTCTCTCTCTCTCTCTCGCTTTTGTATGCAGTCAGAACATCGAACAGTATAGCTGGATATTAAAGTGGCAATTTTCTTTAAAAATATTGGATATATTACTGTTACACCAATACGTCCCAATAAATGATTGTTAATTGTTGACGGAGAGTTCTTCTTGTCTTTCAAATGTCATCACCTAGACAACGAATCACCCCGACCGTTGGAAGAAGTTCCGGATAAATTACGTCATTCCCTATCTGTAGATCTTTCAAGCAGAGCGTGAGCACACAGTGGATTGATAAACAAACAATCTGGAAACGCATTTGGCACCGTTACCAGAATAAGACAGAAGTAAAAGTAACGTGAAAACTTCAGTATCACATTTGGCACTGTTACCAGAATAAGACCGAAGTAAAAGTAACGTGAAAATTTTAGTATCACATTTGGCACCGTTACCAGAATAAAACCGAAGTAAAAGTGACGTGAAAACTTTAGTATCACATTTGGCACCGTTACCAGAATAAGACCAAAGTAACGTGAAAACTTCAGTATCATATTTGGCAGCATTACCAGTAGTATTTAGTATCACATTTGGCACCGTTACCAGAATAAAACCGAAGTAAAAGTAACGTGAAAACTTTAGTATCACATTTGGCACCGTTACCAGAATAAGACCAAAGTAACGTGAAAACTTCAATATCATATTTGACAGCATTGCCAGAATAATACGAAAGTAAAAGTAACGTGAAAACTTTAGTATCATATTTGGCACCGTTACCAGAATAAGACCAAAGTAACGTGAAAACTTCAATGTCATATTTGACAGCATTACCAGAATAATACCAAAGTAAAAGTAACGTGAAAACTTTAGTATCATATTTGGCAGCGTTACCAGAATAAGACCGAAGTAAAAGTAACGTGAAAACTTTAGTATCATAACTGGCACCGGTACCAGAATAAGACCGAAGTAAAAGTAACGTGAAAACTTTAGTATCATATCTGGCACCGTTACCAGAATAAGACCGAAGTAAAAGTAACGTGAAAACCTTAGTATCATATCTGGCACCGTTACCAGAATAAGACCGAAGTAAAAGTAACGTGAAAACTTTAGTATCATATTTGGTACCGTTAACTGGATAAGACCAATTATTATTATTACATTTGGCACCACAAATGTTTTCGTGCACAATGGTATTAGATTTGGCGTTGGTATTTGCGTTGGTACCGGTATTGGTGCCAAGAACATGGTGTTAAATTTGGTGCCGGACCGAGCGAAAGTATCTCAACCTGTCGATAGCAGGTCATGCCTTTCCTATATAAATGTTGTTATCACTTTCAGTAGATGATATATTGCTACTAAGTCATGTGAATTGGTCTACAAATTACTAAAGCCAGTCATTAAATGTGGAGATGACACCATCTTGTTTAAAATACATGAACTCTGTTATATCAGAATTCAGGTAGAGACCAATAGCTCCTGATGTTTGTTCCAGGCAATTCAGCAGGTTTACACAGGAGTATTTGTGAAAATGGCTTGTTTCTCTGTGTAATCTCGATCCTTTATAGAGTCTGCAGGATATAGTCTAGTTCTTGCCTTTTTTAATATGTGTTCATTTTCTTTCATCAGATCTACTGGGGTTCTTAGTACGTAATCTAGACAGATTATAGATAGATGCGGTGCTTATATTTCTCCTTGCAAGACTCCAATGAAAGTGTCAAAGAAATCTGGATCATAATCGGGTGACTAAACCATTGCTTTCATGTTTTTGTAGAGCATCATTATGGCAGTAAAAGTTTGGTTATCTTGTTTTACAGTGTATCAACCATTTTCGGGTCATTTAACGTCGAAATAAATTTTTAAAAATTCAGTCTTGTATATGTAAAGTTTTTTTATTACAATCAGTTAAATATCAAAACAGTTCAGTTAAATGTCAAAACAGTTCTATTTCAAACAAATCAATTTAGCATTAGTACGCAGTTTAGTTCTATTTTACCCATAGATAGGACCCTATCAGCTGCGCCCATTCCGGGCCGGAGTAGACCTGGGAGTAATGGCAATGAAAGTGTACTCTGCATTCCCCAAAGCTTCAGCATTACTGTAATATCACCATCAGATTGTTTAGTGTCATATCCAGGAAACACGTTGGGGGTCTTACCTCTCTGCAAAAATGCAGCCGGTGTATTCTACAGCCCCAGTTGACTGGGCAAAAAAGTCTTTTAGAGAAGGCCATATTTGCTCCGTTTTTTCCTTAATGTATCGAATAAAATGACTTGGAGAAATCTTCTAACATTTGTGTAGGCTTGACATAAGGTATTGAAATAGAGGCAAAAATTTATGAAAAATAAAGCAAAAAGAGTTATAAATATTTTCACCTGGTCAAAGAACTGAAAAAACTTTGTAACCTGAGAGTGACAGGTATGCTACTAGTAGTTTGTGCATTTGGATCGGTCCCAAATATTTTCTTAAAAAGACTTAAGGAACTGAGAATGAGAGGAAGAATCTAGAACATAGCATCGTTCAGATCGACCAGAATACTTAGATGCGTCTTAGATAAGTTGAGGAGACTTGCTCTTACTCAAAATCTTACTCAAAATCTAGAGAAAACTCGTAAGGCATAAAATGATAATTAAATTATACTTGAATTATAATTATAAAGTAATAATAATTAAAATTATAATGAATTAAATTTATAATCGAAAAATAATTGAATTTAAAAATAATTATCCGTGATTTTTTTTTAGATTACGCTTGATGTGCAATATTTAGTGGGGAATTTTTCGGACTGTTGTCCTCGTATTTTTTGTTGTTAGTTATGACAAACGTTTCAGCCGCTGTCTCCTCCGGCATTCCACAGGTGTCCCTTGTTTATCTGGGCATAGAAAGGATTCAACCTGGGAAATCAATAGTCAAACTTTAAAAATGATTAAATCATTTCAATGCCCAGATAAACAAGAGACACCTGAGGAAAGCTGGAGGATACAGCGGTCGAAATGTTGTTTCAACTAACAACAATAAAGACGAGGATATATATATATATATATATATATATATATATATATATATATATATATATATACATACATATATATATATATATATATATATACGTGGTGCATTTAAAAAGTTTCCAGACTTTTTTGTACAGGCCTTTAGAATTGTCGTAGACTCTTGAAAGTTCAGTATGTTATTGCTATATATCTTATGAGATGACTGACTAATTTTTATGATTTCAGGTTCAAATCAACAGCTACAGCAGTAATTGGAATACACCCTACTAAAGCCTGATTGTCACAGCTGGTGAATTTCAAAAATGCAATCTGGACGTCAGGACACTTTAGAAGAACGATATGCAATAAAATTGTGTTTTAAACTTGGAAAAAATGCCACAGAAACTTATGGAATGCTTCAGACTGCTTTTCGACCATCTTGCATGAATCGAGCATCAGTTTTTGAGTGGCGTAAGAGATTCAAGGAAGGCACGGAGTCTGTGAGGGATGATGAGAGGTGTGGGAGGAGTAAGGAACTCAATACACCAGAGTTGATTGGCCAAAGGGTTAGGGTTAGGGTTACTATGTTGAGGGTTTAAGGGAGTTCATGAAGATATTCCGTCGGAAGAGGCCAGCACCCTTCAAATCGGGTCAGTTGCATTTCCACCAGGACAATGCACCAGTCCACATCTCCATCCATGTCATAGAATATTTGACCAAGATGGACATCAAGACAGTTCCTCAGCCTCTCTAGAGTCCAGACCTTGCTCCCTGTGACTTTTGGTTATTCCCTCACAGGCTGTCGTTATGAGACAATTAAGGAGATGAAAGAGGCTGTGACGAAGGTCATTGAGACACCCACACAAGAGGACTTCCATGGAGCATTCCAGAAGTTGTTGAAACGGTACAACAAGTGCATTGCAGCCGGAGGAGATTACTTCGAAGGGGACTAGAGTTTCTTGTGTGTACTATCAATAAAAGTGCCCATACGAAAAAAGGCTGGAAACTTATTTAATAATACTCGTATATGATTTGTAAGTGAATAATTTTCTGGTAATATTTTTAAACGAACCAGAAATCATTTGTTCACACAGCTAAAAGGTTTCAAGTATTGCAATGTATTATTTACACACATCAAAAGAACATAAAGAAAGGCCAGATAAAATAAGACATTATATTCATTTGAAAGTATATTATACAAATATTCGGGAATATCTGACAGGGAAGAAAAGTATAAACACCAACCAGAATCGAAAACAATAACCAAAGAAGCTACAATTCACTGAGACCTTATAATCCAAACAGATACCAAAATTGAAGAGCCAAACAGTAAATGTAATGATTGAGGGATATGAAATAAAAAATTGCCTCCTAATTGATATGTCTGTGCCAAGAGATAATACCATATCAGTCTAAGAATATTATAAAATAAGTAAATGCAAAAACCTGGGAAATAGAAAATAAAAAAAGTGTTTCACGTAAAAACTACTACTGTGCTTGTAATAGTGGAAACACTGGATATGAAAAAGTATTGGAGAGATAAGCACTCTCAAAAAATACCAGCTAATATGAAACACAAAAATCGCGGGGATGTCCCCGTGGTGTAATGGTTAAAGCGATGTACTCCAGTCATCCTATTACGTTCACTTTCGAGAAAATACCCTTGGGAAAGTTCTGAACCCCCTTATCCTCCCAGCTATGGGTTAAATAGTACCACTACTGTTCTTCTAGGAGAATGACTTTGGCATTAAATAACCTACAAAGAGTTGATATGCCATTAAATATAGAAACCAAACCTTGAAAACATTTGACCATATGCAAATGAATGAGTAATGTTAAATAGCAATACTTGTAATCACTTCACTGTTTGCAAACAAATGATTAAGTAGAATTATAAGTGTCACATAGCAATAATTGAAACCATTTAACCATGTAGAAACAATAGAAATACTTGTGTATGAACAAGGAGAATAGCTTTGGCATTAAATAACCTACAAAGGTTGATATGTCATTAAACAAAGAAACCAAACCAAACCAAAAATTGCACTTTGCGGAACACCCTATCTCCTTAGGAGAGTACTTTCAATGTGACTGAAAGATATCACCCAAAAGAGACATAAAAAATTTACTACTTCTCTCGTCTGAGATTTTGATTAAAGACCTGGTGAAGTATTGAAAAAAACCAATAGTAAAACTAAAAATTAACAATGATAATATTAATAACAACAACAACCCAGAATCTGTCCTAGAGAATGAGACTCACAAACTCGTCTAGGATTTTGGTATACAAACGGACCACCTAATCTCAGCCAGACGAACAGACCTTATATCAATAAAAAAAATAAAAGAAAAGAACTAGCAAAATTGTCGACTTTGCTGTCCTAGCTGACCGCAGAGTAAAATTGAAAGAAAGCGAAAAGAAAGATAAGTACCTGGACCTTGCTTGGGAATTGAAAAAACTGTGGAACATGAAAGTGATGGTGATACCAACTGTAATTGGTGCTCTTGGTTCAGTCACCCAAGGATAGATACAAAGACTTGAGGGCTTGGAAATAAGAGGATGAGTGGAGAACATCCAAACTACAGGATTGCTGAGATCAGACAGAATACTGAGAAGAGTCCTGGAGACTTGAGGAGACTTGTTGTTACTCAGATTACAAAGAAAGACAACCAACTAACGCTGATGTGAAAAACTCTCAGGAGTAAAAATAATAATAATGATGCGAAGAAAACAACTCTATGGACGTTTTAAACGACTAATAAACAACATCTTACACGAGAAAACCTGGACCTGGCTAAAAAAAAGTAAACTTTCAGAGAGAAACAGAATCTCTCCTAATTGCAGTGCAAAACAACGCTATAAGAACCAATCATATCAAATCGAGAATAGATAAGACTCAACAAAATAGCAAATGTAGGCTATGTGGTGACAGAGACGAAACGATCAATCACATAATAAGCGAATGCAGCAAATTAGCACAGAAGGAGTATAAGTGGGTGGGCAAGGTGATCCATTGGGAAATGTGCAAGTAATTTAAATTTGACCATGCAAACAAATCGTATATGCACAACCCAGCACCTATCCTAGAAAATGACACACATGGAACTTTGACATACACACGGATCACCTAATCTCGGCCAGGAGACCAGACCTTATAATAATCAACAACAAAAAAGAGAATTTGCAAAATTGTCGACTTTGCTGTCCCGGTTGACCACAGAATAAAACTGAAAAAATGTGAAAAGAAAGATAAGTACCTCGAACTTGAAAAAAACTATGAACCATGAAGGTGATGATTATACCGATTGTGATTGGTGCTTTTGGCACAGTAACTAAAGGATTATTAAAGGGCCTGGGGACTTGGAAGTTGGCAGACGAGTGGAGACCATCCAAACGACAGCACTATTGAGAACGGCCAGAATATTGAGAAGAGTCCTGGAGACTTGAGGAGACATGATGTCACTCAAACTCCAGTGAAAAACCATCAGCTAACGCTGATGTGAAAAACTCTAAAGGAGTAAATAATAATAATAATAATAATAATAATAATAATAATAATAATAGTGACGATGATGCCCATTGTATTGGGTGCCCATATAGGAAGAATCAGGACGATCCAGACCACAGTATTTTTAAGATCAGGTAGAATACTGAGGAGAATCCTAAAGACCTGATTTTGATTTTGTCGGATTTCGTTGTTTTATATCATTGTGGATTTTTATAGTAAATCCTGTTTATACAAATATATATATATATATATATATATATATATATATATATATATATATATTATGTATATATATATATTATGTATATGATTTGTGAGCGAATGATTTGCAGGCAACATTTTAAAACGAGCTCGTTTGTTCGCACACAGTTAAGTGGTTTGAAGTTTTGCTATTTATTGTTTACATACGGTTAAACAGCTTCAAGTTTTGTTATTTATTGTTTGAACAAGTTTAGATGCTTTCAAGTATCATTATTTATTGTATGCATACAGATAAATGGTTCCAGGTATTGTCATTAAACTCTAACAATTCTTACCAACATTATTTCTTCGTTTACACAGAGTTAAATGGTTTCAAGTAATGCTATCAGATATAAATAATTCAATTTAATATCTGTTATTTGTTGGCACACAGGTAAAAGGTTCAAGTATTCCTATCTAATATGAATAATTTTAGTTGATATTAATCATTTGTTTACACACAGGATAATGGCCGCAAGCTTTGCTATTTAACGTCAGTAAATTTGATTATTAAGTAAATTCCAAAGACCAGTCAACAGATGAGTTTTGATGTCACTCAGAAATCAGGGAAAGCCACGACTTAAAACCGGTAGGAAAAATTCAAAAGGAGTAAAATAAGAATAAAAACACAGAGTAACTTGAAGCCATATTCATCATCATCATCATGTCGTGCCGCTAGCACAGATATCCCCGACCCTCTCTCGCCACTTCTCCTTATCGTTCATCGCCTCTGGCAGGTCTTCAGGGCTACATCTCGTATCCTCACATAGCTGCTGAATGTATTTTCGAGCTGGTCGTCCTGCTTTTGCCCGGCCATATGTGGGGGTCCATAGGAGTACATCACTTATTAGGTTGTCCCTGCTTCTCTAGCAGTGTCCTGCATGTCTAGTTCGTCTAACTTGGATAGTTTTTTTTATGGGGGGCAGGTGGCCGTATAGTTGGTGCCTTGTTGGGTGTTGCCGCCAGGACTTGTTCAACATTGCTCGCAGCATTCTTGTGTAATTGCCGTCTAGCTTCTTCTCCAGCCGTTTAGTTAGCGTCCAAGTAGTGCATCCATACAGCAGTATCGATACGAGCACTGCCTGGAAGAAACTGCGTTTCATTTTATCGGTCAGGTCTGATTTCCATATGATCGATACTTTGTGTAAATTAGGTTTGGTTTGTTTTGTTTTATGGCATATCAGCCTTTGTAGGTTATTTAACGCCATATCCGTTTTTATGTAAATGATCTGTTCCATTGAAAACAGTTCAGTTTAGCATAAGTACACAGTTTAATTGTCAAAAAATTTCCATTTCAAACTATTCAAGCAGTTATATGTAATAATTCAGTTAATTGTAAATACAGTTTTAATGTCGAAAAACAGTTCTATTTGAAATAATTCAGTTAAGCATAAGTATGCAGTTTAAGTGTAAGTACGGTTTAATTGTCAAAAACGTTTCTATTTCAAGCTATTCAGTTTACTCAATTCAGTTTAGCATAAGTATGCTGTTAGTTCTATTTAACCCATAGATAGGGCCCTATCAGGTGCTACCACTCCGGGCCAGAATGGACCTGGAAACGATGGCAATGAAGGGGTACTCCGCATTCCCCAAAGCTCCAGCACTGCAGCAACCTCACCATCAGATTGTTTAGTGTCATATCCAGGACACTCGTTGGTGCCTCTGCAGAGAAGCAGTCGGTGTATTCTACAGCCCTAGCCGACTGGGCAATTCTGTAAATTAGGAGTAGTTAATAGTAACACTTGAAT
>OY757942.1:32832195-32837195 GCA_963585895.1 Sepioteuthis lessoniana
TCAACTTCTCCAAGACTTTTGACATACACAGAGGGAAGATGTAGTAAATACTACTCACCTACGACCTACCCAAAGAAACCCTCGCAGTCATAAACATCATCATCATCATGTCGTGCCGCTAGCACGGATATCCCTGAGCTTCTCTCGCCACTTCTCCCGATCATTCATCGCCTCTGACAGGTCTTCAGGGCTACATCCCGTATCCTCACATAGCTGCTGAATGTATGTTCGAGCTGGTCGTCCTGCTTTTGCTCGGCCATACGCGGGGTCCATTGGAGTACATTACTTATGAGATCGTCCCTGCTTCTCCAGCAGTGCCCTGTCTAGCTTGGATAGTTTTCGTAAAAGGAGGCAGGTGGCCGTATAGTTGGTGCCTTGTGGGGTGTTGCCGCCAGGACTTGTTCAATATTGCTCGCAGCATTCTTGTGCAATTGCCGTCTAGCTTCTTCTCCAGCCTTTTAGTTAGCGTCCAAGTAGTGCATCCATATAGTAGTATCGATACGACCGCTGCCTGGAAGAAACTGCGTTTCATTCTATCGGTCAGGTCTGATTTCCATATGATCGAAGGCCTATCGATAGCTGTCCAACACGAAAGTAAAAGTCTGCTCCTCGGATGGTGAAACAGACTACTTCGACATTGTTGCAGGTGTGCTGCAACGAGACACATTAGCCTCATACCTCTTTATCATCTGCCTAGACTACGCGCTAAGAACGTCTATTGATAAAATGATAAGATAACGGATTTAAAGCTGGCAAAGGAAAGAAACAGAAGATACACCGCACAAACAATAACGGACGCTGACTACGCCGATGACCTAGCACTTCTGGCAAAAACACCCGCCCAAGCCGAAACCCTGCTACATAGTCTGGAATGAGCAGCTGCTGGGTATGCCTCCATGTCAACGAGGAAAAGACGGAATACACGGGCTTTAATAAAAAAAAAAAAAAAAAAAAGGTGACATCTCCACACTAAATAGTGGTTCTCTGAAACTAGTTCACCTACCTAGGAAGCATTACCTCATCAAACATCAACACGTGACTAGCAAAAACATAGACATCTATCGATAGACTATCGGTCATATGGAAGTCAAGCCTGGCTGATGAAATGAAACAGTGTTTTCTAAGCAGCGGTGATGTCGATACTGCTATATGGATGCACTACATGGAAAAATGCTGCGAGCAATATTGAACAAGTCCTGGAAGCAGCACCCGACAAAGCAATAGCTGTACGGTCACCTACCACCCATCACAAAAACTATCCAACCAGACATGCGGCACACTGTTGGAGAAATAGGGACGAACTCATAAACGACATACTCCACAAGATGCGCCGCGCGTTAGTGGTGGGGATGTCAGCGCAGTATAGTTAACATATGCTTTTGAGAGTTGTGTCTCTCTCCTCGTGTCGCAGAGGACTGAAGCCAGATATTAATAAACCCGTTCGTATCCGAAACGACAGAGTCGGCATGTATTTGTATATGTATCTGTATTAATTATTACTGACATCACCAAATTGATACAACAGTATAATACAAGAAAGGTTAGATTGGTTTTGACTTTTATGCATGTTTGAGGATTTAGGGTATAGGTTTTTGTTAAGTGTTTTATTATGATTGATTTGATTTTGATGAAGAGGTTGGTATATATATATATATATATATATATTGTCATCCACAGATAGACTGTTTCGTTGTATCACTACTCTTCAGTGTGGCTAGACATGAGAGATGCTTCAAGCTGGGATCAAAGCCCGGCTGACATAATGTCAGTCAGATATCTTACCCCAAACCAATCTCCCTCTCAGCGTAAACAAAAGAATTTTTAACAAATATATCTATTTACATAAACGATTATCCGCTACCGGGGTGCTCAGTTCATAAGAAGAGCTTTTGCATCTACACATACGTAGTAGCCGTCAATTCCCCACTCGAATGCTCTATCAATGGCAGGAAATATATATATATATATATATATATATATATTGTCATTCACAGACAGAGTGTTTTGTTGTATCACAACTCTTCAGTGTAGTTATATATATACATATATATATAAGTGGACACAACGACCCGAATTCAAATCCAGAACAAGAGAAAGGTATGAATCCAATTATTTTCTTTCTTGGTACGGGTAAATAACTGGGCAGGTGGACCTTTTAACTTTGGTTTACCAACGACCCTAACAGATGGAAAACTCTGAATTTAAACCAGTTAAAATCCGCTTAGAAATTGACCTTGTGTCGTCTCCAACTCATGCGAAGGGGTGGCTTACATGTAAAATGACGGGTATTAAAAATGCAACAACGCCGGATTGGGAACTTAGGATTTGGCTGCTGATAGATAGATAGATAGATAGATAGATTTTCCGGGTTCTATATAACTCATAGCATATCAAAGTATACGGCCTATTTAGTTGTACATTATATTTCGGCTTACATAAATATTTCAATGCTTCTATAACCGTTCATTTGTTCGAGAGCATATTTGTGTGATTATAAAAACAGAAATGTTAGGAGGTGCCCGTGGTGTAATGGTTATCGTAGTAGAACAGTCGACACGAGTTCAAATCCTGGACGAGACTGATTGCATTTCACACAGCTCTAATACCCATGGGAAAGGTATGAATCCAATTATTCTCCCTCCAGCTATGGGTAAATAGTAGAACAGACTGGGTTCTTCAGCCTTGGTAAGGCAACTAGTCTAAGGAGAAGGAAAACTCTGAATTCAAACCTGTTAAACTCCGCTTAAAATTTGACCTAGTGTCATATCCTGCCCGAGCGGAGGGGTTGGTAAATAAGAAAGTGTTGTGACGCTTGCTTACATCTACGTGTATTTTGAAAAAATTTCGTTCGCTCTCACAAAAATCCTGTTTTCTTCTTTTTCAGAAATTTCTTAATAAATAAATGACCCTATCATATTGTTAAAGAAGGCAATGATTAAGAGAGAAAATAGGAAGAGAGAGAGAGAGAGAGAGGAGGGTTATTCGAAAGACAGAAAGGAGAGATTCAAGTAAAGAAAACAGAGTTAAGATAAAGACGGTTTCTTTGATTAATGGCATATCAACCTTCGTGGGCTTTTTAATGCTAAAGCCATCCTTCTAGAAGAACAGCATTTAACCCATAGCTGGAAGGATAAGTGGGTTCGTACTTTTCCCAAGGTTATTTGTCCGAAAGTGAAAAAAAATAGCGCGACTGGAGTTCGAACCCGCTAACTACGATTCCGCAGTTCATCGCTTTAACCATTGCCCCACGAGGGCATGCCCTTAAAATAAAGAGAAAGAAATAGATGTTCCGACTTATCCAAACCCTCACCTGTTGGCAGGATGTGACACAAGGTCATTTTTTAAGTTGCCTAATTAAGGCTAAAAAATCTAATTTGAAGGAAGTAGTTGTAGTCGAGGGCGACCAGAAGGCTCCCTTTTCAATAACTACTACACCAAGCTGTAGTGGAGGGCACTACTCCTTTCTCTGGATTGCCCCATTTTACCCTTGGTACGTACCTAATATTACTAAGAGTTAAGTAAGGAGGTATCAATACCATTTTTAAAGTCATTGGTATGACGCGATCTGGGATTAAACCCAGGTCTTCCAGACAATAGGCGAATACTCTACCCACTAGGCCAATGGAAGTAGAAAGAGAGAAGAAAAAAAGAATGGAAAGCAATTGAAAGTAACCTAAAAAAAGATTTGGTTTGTTTAATGGCTTATTAGCCTTTTTGATTTATTTGATGCCATCGCTGATCATGTAGAAGAGCAGTAATGGTACCAGTAACCGGAAGTATTAGAGAGTTCATATTCTTTCCGGGTATGTAAGGTCAAAAGGGGATATAATAACGTGACTGGAGGTAGAACTCTCTTACTACGATGTCGCAGTCCAGCAGGTAAGCGACTACACCAAAGGCTTTCCCCCAAAAGAAAGTTGAATAGAAAGGAAAATAAAAAATGATACAATGAAAGAGAGAGAGAGAGAGAGAGAGAGAGAGAGAGAGAGAGAGAGAGGGGAAACAGAAAACTGGTAGAGGTAGAAAAAGAGAACAGAAAATGATTGGAGAACGAATGAAAGAAGAAAGAGAAAGAAAGAGTGAACAAAGAAAAAGATAAACAAAAAGGAAAGAGAGAAAGGAAAAAATAAGAATTATAAAAAGGAAATAAATAAATAAATTAGAGAAAAGCAGAGAGAATTAATAGTAATTAAAAGATTAGTGAATGAAAAAAGAAAGAAAAGATTAGTGAATGAAAGAAGAAAGAAGACAAAAAAGAATGAGTTAAAAAAAAGAGAATTGAGAGAAAACGAGAAGAAAAGAAAGAAAGGGAAGAAAAACAGAAGAGAAAAGAAGAGATAATTTAAAGAAATAGGGGAAAAAAAAGAAAATGAAAGAGAAAGACAGAGAGAGAGAGGTAAGTAAAAGAAAAGGAAAGAAATAAAAAAAGAAAAAAGAACGAGGGACAAAAGAGAAAAGAGAGAAAATTTTAAGGAAAGAGAGAAAGGAAAGAAATGAGAAAATGTTAGGGAGAAATAATGGAAAAATATAGAAAGAAATAGAGAGCGAGAAAGACAAAAGAAAGAGAACAGGGAGAAAGGAAAGAGGTTGAAGGTAAAAATAAAGAAAAGAAAAAGAGAAAAGAAAGAGAGAGAAAAAGAGAGGATGAAAAGAAGGCAAAAAGAGAATCATGAAAGTGAGAGCTGTGGAAGATAAAAAAAAAGGCGAATGAAAAAAAAAAGAGGGGTGTAAAAAAGAAAGATAGAAGAGAAAATGAGAGAAGGGAGAACGGAAGAGAGAATCGTGAAATAAAGAGCAATTGCAAAGAAATGATGAGGGAAAAAAGAAGAGAGATGTAAAAGAGAGAGAGGGAGGGGAAGGAAAGTGAGAGACGTTTAAGAGAGAATCATGAAAGAGAGAGCTGGGAGAAAGAAAAACACGGTGAGAAAAGAGAGAGATATAAAAGAGAGAGAGAAATGAAGGGAGAGTGAGAGCAGTTAAGAGAGATATTAAGCGAGAAT
>OY757942.1:32839695-32929695 GCA_963585895.1 Sepioteuthis lessoniana
GATTAACCAATTTTTATGATTTTACGTTCAAATGAACAGTTACAGCAGCAATTGGAATATAACCTACTAAAGCCTGATTGTCACAGCTGGTGAATTTCAAAAATGCAATCTGGACGTCAGGACACTTTAGAAGAACAATATGCAATAAAATTGTGTTTTAAATTTGGAAAAAAAAAATGCCTCAGACATGTATGGAATGCTTCAGACTGCTTTTGGACCATCTTGCATGAATCGAGCATCAGTTTTTGAGTGGCATTAGAGATTTAAAGAAGGTAGGGAGTCTGTGAGGGATGAGGAGAGGTGTGGGAGGAGTAAGGAAGTTAATACATCAGAGTTGATTGGCCAAAGGGTTAGGGTTAGGGTTACTATGTTGAGGGTTTAAGGTTGTTCAGAAAGAGGTTCCGTCGGAAGAGGCCAGCACTCTTCAAATCGGGTCAGTGGCATTTCCACCAGGACAATACACCAGTGCACAACTCCATCCTTGTCACAGACTATTTGACCAAGATGGGCATCAAGACAGTTTCCTCAGCCTCCCTAGAGTCCAGACCTTGCTCCCTGTGACTTTTGGTTATTCCCTGAGCTCAGAGGCTGTCGTTAGGAGACAATTTAGGAGACGACAAATTGAGGCTGTTTACGAAGGTCATTAACACGCTCACACAAGAGGACTTTCCATGGGGCCTTCCAGAAGTTGTTTGAACGGTACAACAAGTGCATTTTCAACCGGAGGAGATTACTTCAAAGGAGACTAGAGTTTCATGTGATAGTATTATCAATAAAAGTGCCGTACGAAAAAAGTCTGGAAACTTATCGTATGCACCTCGTATATATATATATATATATATTAAATATATGATTTATATATATATATATATATATATATATATATATATATATATGATTTATATATATATATATATGATTTATATATATATATATATATGAAATATATGATTTCTAAATACATTTTGTTGATAACATTTTTTGAACAAGACTGTGCTCATTTTCTGTTCACAATTAAAGGGTTTCACTTAATTTTAAACTATTTAGTTTATCATAAGTAGACGGACTGTTGTCTACTCACAGTTAAAAGTAAAAAAAGTTCTATTCAAAACACTTCAACTTAGCATAAAATTTAGTGACCCAAGTCGAGGGTGACCCGAAGGCTCCCTTTTTAATAGCTACAACACCGAGGTGTAGGAGAGGGCGCTACTAATTACGGTTTAAATGTTAATTCTATTTGATTCATGGACCCTATCAGGTGCTACCACTCTGGGCCACAGTTGACCTGGGAGCGATGGCAATAAAACTGGTATCCCGCATTCCCCAAAGTTCCAGCATTACTAAAGCTTCACCATCAGACCGTTTTGTGTCATATACAGGACACTCGTTAGGGGAGTCTTACCCCTCTGCAGAGATACTGTGGGTGTATTCAGCAGCCCTAGCTGATTGGACCAACATGGTTTCAATTATTGCAATCTAATAGTTCAATTAAATGTCTATTATTTGTTTGCACATTTTTAGATGGTTTTCTGTAGAGTAAGTGATTAAATAGTTCTATTTGAACCATAGATGGGATCCTAACAAGTACAACCACCCATTGTCACGGTGGACCTGGAAGTAATGGAAATGAAGGGCTCCTCAACACTGCTCAAAACGGTTGGGGAAAATGGATTCGTGCCTTTGTCAAAGGCATTACCCTGAAGGGAAACACTTGTACCCGGTTATGGTTAACGGAATTCGAACCATCTACCCCTGTGGGTTAAATAAAGGGTTTGGTTTAAGGTTCTGCGTAAGAACCTGAGTACGACATGAAACACTTGAAGAAGGCCGAAAGTTGTGAATATTACAATAAAAGGTAAACACTATAGTCTGAATTCACAAAATGATCAAATTTACCAACCTTCATATTAGAAATAACGTCTTCAGTATCAGCCAACATTGAATAGTCATAAAAACTGCTCAACGAATCCAGCCACGTTTCTTATCCCTGAAAGCAATCGATGAGTCAAGCGTGGAAACATCTGGGTGGGGGTCCTTAAGAAACCCTTTCTTGATTTACTTTCTTCCATCATAGTTTTAAGCTCCTTCTACACTTTGTACCTTTAATCAAAGACTCTACTCATAAAAACGTTGTTGTTTTTTATGCTTTTTCCAGCCTTACACAAACATGAAGTTCCCGGACAAAGACTTGTTTTTTTTAATTCTATTTATTCATCTTCTCTGCAAAATAAACTCGGTATTTGTTGCAAAAAGAACAAGAAATTTAAAGATAAAACAAATGGGAAAGCTGCGTTCGTCACGGTTGGCTTGATGAAGTAGTTTCTTTTTTAACGCCCTTTTCTTTTTTGTTGCTCAATCCCATGGTGCATTGCTGCAATTGTAAACTAGGGAAGCCATTTTGAGTTCTTATACTAAGTAGAAAACCCATATCAAAATAGCGTGCCCAAAACTGTAAAAGTTATGTGAGAGGTGCGCATGTCATGGATTTGTGGAAGGAAAAAGAAAATGGGAGACGGGGTCGAGGAATTTGTGTATCAGATGAGACGTTGAGAAAAAATAGGGAATATAAGGAAAGGACGCTGGAATTGCGGGTATGGTTTAAAGAGATGGGTAAGAAACTATTAGGGATCCTGCAGAATCTTGGAAAATTTGAGTTGGTCGAAGAAGAAAAAAAAGACAGACGATAAGGGAAAATTGATGGGGAATTTGATAAAAATAGAAACAATAGAGCACCAAATAAAAAAAATAAAAAGGAGGGCAATGAAAAATAGGCTGGAATAAAAAAAAAAGAGAAATATATATGAGCTAAAGAAGAAGAAGAAGAAGAAGAAGAAGAAGAAGAAGAAGAAGAAACTAAACTGAGCCAAAGAAAATGAAATAAAAGATTTTAATTAAAAAAAAGAAAGAGAAAACAAAAAAGAAAGAAAAGGTAGGATAGGAAGTATAAAAGCGAAGGTAAAGAGAAGGAAAAAAAGAAGAAAAATAACAAAAGAAGTTGCTGCAGCAGCAGCAGCAGCAGCAGCAGCAGCAGCAGAAGAAGAAGAAGAAGAAGAAGAAGAAGAAGAAGAAGAAGAAGAAGAAGAAGAAGAAGAAGAATGTATATGAAGGAAAAAGGGAAAGGAGGAAATGAAAATGAAAATAGAGAAAAAGAAAGGTAAATTTTATTGGAAGAAGAGGTACACAAGAAAATTAAAAGCAAAGTTGAGAAAATAAAAAAAGAGAAAACGAACAGGAAATGAAGGAGCAACAGCAAGTGAAGAAGAAGAAGAAGAAGAAGAAGAAGAAGAAGAAGAAGAAGAAGAAGAAGAAGAGCGTTGCAGCGAGTAAAGAATGAAAAAGAAAAATGATTAAGGGGGAAAAGGGCAAGAGAAAAAACATTAGGAAGAGGAATGAAAAGTGGAAGAAATAGGTAAATGTTGTGAAGAAGAAATAAGAGAAGAGACGGATAAAGAAAAAAATGATCAAGTTGAACTGTTGTTATTATAATGGAATATCTACCTTCTCGGGTTATTCAGTACCAAATCTCTCTTTTTAGAAGGGCAGTAGTGGTACTATTTAACCTTTAGCTGTGAGGATTAGGGGGTTCATACTTTTCTACATTGGCATAATGGTTAGAGTGTTCGCCAATGGCCCGGGAGATCTGGGTTCAATTCCAGGTCGAGTCATACCAAAGACTCAAAAAATGCTATCTTGCTTAACACTCAGCATTATAAGGTACGTATCAAGGGTAAAGTGGAGCAATCCAGGGAAAGCAGTAGCGCCCTTCCCTACACCTCGGTGTAGTAGCTATCGAAAATGGAGCCTTCGGGTTACCCTCGACTACGGTCGCCAACTTTACTTTACTTATCTTTCTCACGGGTATTTATCCAAAAGTGAACGTAATAGCACGAACTGGAGTTCGAACCTACATATTACAATTCGGTAGTCCAGCGTTTTAACCATTACACCACAGGGATATCACCGATCAAGATGAACGAGGTAGAATCAAAGCACATGACGAGGAAGGAGAAAGGCCTTAGAGAAAAAAAGCAAGAGGTTTGGTTTCTTTGTTTAATGGCATATGAACCTTTGTAGGTTATTTAATGCTAGAACCATCTTTTTAAAAGAACAGTAGTGTGACTATTTAACCCGTTGTCGGGCGGATAAGTGAGCGCAATATCGCGCCTGGGATTCGATTTTGTTTACTCCGATTCCGCAGTCCGTCGTTTTAACCATTACACCACAAGGACACAAGAGCTTCGGTTTGTTTGTTTAATGGCATATGAACCATTGTAGGTTATTTTATGCTAAATACATCATTTTAGAAGAACAATAGTGTGACTATTTAAACCCGTTGCTGCGTGGATAAGGGGCTGGGTTTCATATCTTTCCTAAGGATATTTTTCCGAAAGTAATATCGCGCCTGGAGTTCGATTTTGCTTACTACGATTCCGCGGTCCATCGTTTTAACCATTACACCACAAAGACAGCCAACCCAAAAAAAAAAACAAAAAAAAAAAGAAAAAAAAAAAAACAAGAGATGTATCTATCAGAATCCAAAAAGACCAAAAGAAAGACAAAAGGGTTAATGAGGAAGGGGAGGAGAAAGCAAGATGGAGGAGAGACTACTAGCAAAGTAGAATAAAGAAAAAGAAAAGGACTTTGAGAATTAAAAAAATAAACGTAAATCTGGAAATAAAAGGATAGAAGATTACACGTAAACAAAATGTGGACTGCTATTAACAGGTTATCGATCTAATCCCTTAGCTGTGACCGTGATGATACTACTGTATGGATGCATCACCTGGATTCTAACAAAACGTTACGTGCTGTTTTCCACAAATCCTGGAAGCAACACCCCACAAAACAGCAGCTGTACAACCATTTGTGAGCCGAAGAAGACATGCTAGGCACTATTGGGGTGGTTAAGGACGAACGAGTAAATCACATTCTTCTTTGGACTCCCACACATGGACACACTAGTAAATACGAACATACATAATCTCTGTGTGAACACTAGAAACAGTCTAGAAGAATTCAAGGAGCAATTGACTTTAGAGAAGGATGGTGAGGGAGAGTCAAGGAACTCTGTGCCATTAGCACGACTTGATTATATATATATATATATATATATATATATATATGGGAGGGGGGTTCTGTGTGTCAGTGTATCAGAAAGAAATAAGACGAGAAGTGATAAAGATGAAAAACGAAAGAAAGAGAGAAGACGAAAACACAAAAGAAAGAAAGAAAGAAAGAAAGAAAGAAAGAAAGAAAGAAAGAAAAGGAAGTAGAACTAAACAAACTAAAAGAAACGGCATGTTGGTGGCTAGACATTGAACAAATAAAGAAAGAAAGAAGGAAATAAAGAAAAACGACGAGAGAAAAGAAAGAAAGATTTGGCATTGCGATGGATAGTCACTGAAGAAAGAAAGAAAGAAAGAAAGAAAGAAAGAAAGAAAGAAAGATGTTTATCAAGGAAAGAAAAATGTTTATCAAAGAAAGAAAGAAAAGAAACAAAAACTTGGTATTTACATGACTAGATAAGAAAGAAAGAAAGAAAGAAAGAAAGAAAGAAAGAAAGAAAGAAAATGACTATCGATAAAAGAAAGAAATAGAATTGAATGAGTCGAATGAAGCAGCCAGCGGGAAAAAAAAGAAAGAAAAAAATTAAATGAACAAAAACATCTTTCGGCAACAAATAAAGACGATGAAAAAAATTGTTGAACCTTTGATTGCAATGGTTCAGGAGGATAAAAATGTGAATGACATTTTCGGAACAAGGTACGGGGACATGGGGGTCTACGGGCAGTCAGAGGACAGGGTGAGCTAGTCGACTGTTCTTTTTTTCTTTTTTTTCCTGGTCGGGGTCAGACAGAGAAAGTGGTTCGCGTGGCACGCCTGCGTAGTTAGATAAATTAGATACCGTGACGCTTCTGGAAATGATGAGACGCAAAAATGATTAAATTGATGTGTGGTGAGGATAGGCCAATTGTTGCAGGCACCGACGTTGCGACTAATTACGCTGGCCTTCGTCAGAGTCTGTCACATCAAAGAATCTGTATGATGAGAATGGATCCCTTTTTTTTTTCAACAGCTCGCACAGTCTCGACCCCCCCTCCCCCTCCCTTCGCCGACACCGTCAGTCATCCCACCAATTTGAAACACAGCTCATAACCTTATTCTATCTCCAGCTCGAGGTTGTTGTGTAACAAGTCCAAAGGAAAGAGAAAGAGAGAGAGAGAGGGGGGAAAGGAAGTTAGAAGAAAGGGGGTTAATAGAAAGAAAGAAAGAAAGAAAGATGAAAAGAGAGAAAGAACAGAAAAAGATATGGAAATGGGGTGGAATTGTAAGAGAAGCATACATAGAACTGATCCATTTTTAACTTTTTATTTTTCTCATTCGGTCCACATCTTTTTCACACTGTTCTTATCTATCTATCTATCTATCTATCGATGTGGTTCTGTTCATATATATTTGGCTATCTCTTTCTATCCATATCTATTTCAGTCTGTTTATATCTTTTGTCTATCAGTCCTTTTGTCAGTCTTTCTGTCTTTTTGTCTCTTCATATTTATCTACCTCACCTATCTATCTATCTATCTATCTATCTATCTATCTATCTATCTATCTATCTATTTCACACTGTTCACATGCATCTATCTGTCCTGTTTGTCTCAGTCTATTCTTTTCTTTATTAATCTGTTCATATCTCTCTCAGTCTTTTTCTATCTATCTATCGATCTATCCATCAATCTATCTATTGATTCTTTTCTTATCTATCTATCTATCTATCTATCTATCTATCTATCTATCTCATACTGTTCATATTTATCTCACACTTCATATATATATATATATATATATATATATATATATATATATATATATATATATATATATATATATACTTGCCACAGCCTATTTTATCAATATCAGTCTGTTCACATTTCTCCCACTTTTAATATCTCTCTGACTCAACATTACTTTCCGAACCTCTCTCGCTCTCTCTCTCTCTCTCTCTCTCTCTCTCTATATATATATATATATATATATATATATATATATATATGTGTGTGTGTGTGTGTGTGTGGATGTGTGTATGTGTGTGTCTCTCTATGTACATGTGAGTGTCTTATGGGTGTAACCAAACGATTCGCCACAAGCTAGATGTGACACAAAGTTAATTTTAGTTTTTAATTCAGTTTTTTTTCTTCTCCCAGAACGTTTGCCTGGTCTGTCCCACTATCTTCCATTCTTATTTGCAGGGAAGGGAAGGACCTATACCTTTCTCAATGGCCGATATGCGAAGTGCATTGCAAACAGCCTTGACGAGTCCATTTCCATTGTAAAATCCGTTTTAAATTTTAAACAGCTTGATATGAACCGCGAGACTAATTACATTAATAGTTGGTTGGTTGGTTGGTTTTTTAGGTTTTATGACATATCAACCTATGTAGGTTATTTAATGCCAAATACATTTTCATACAAACAATCAGTTCTATTTCAAACAAATCAGTTTAGCATAAGTACACAGTTTCATTGTCAAAATAATTTCTATTTCAAGCTATTAAGTTTAGTCAAACAGTTCTATTTCAAACAATTCAGTTTTGTGTAAGTACAGTTTCAATGTCAAAAACAGTTTTATTTCAAACAACTTAGTTTAGCATAAGTTTAGTTTAGTTCAATTTGACCCATAGATAGGGCTCTACAGGTGCTACCACTCCGGGCCAGAGTAGACCTGAGATCGTTGGCAATGAAGTGGTGCTCCTCATTTCTCAAAGCTCCAGTATCACAGGAACCTCACCATCAAATTGTTTAGTGCCATATAAAAGATACTCGTTGCAGTGGGGTGTCTTACCCCTCAGCAAAGGTGCAGTCTGTGTATTCTACAGCCCCGGTTTTGTTTCTTTGTTTAATGGCATATCGACCTTCGTAGATGATTTTATGCCAAAGACGTCATTCTAGAAGAACAGTCGTGGTACTAATTAACCCATAGCTAGTCGGATAAGGGGTGTTCATACCTTTCCCAGGGGTATTCGACTGAAAAATGAACGTAGTAGCGCGACTGGAGTTCAAACTCACTTATTACGATTCTGCAGTCCAGCGAGTTAACCATTACACCACGAGGACACCCCCGCAAATACTTGGATCTTACCAGAAAGCTGAAAAAGATATGGCCCATGGAGGTAACGATGACGCCAATTGTTGTTGGTATCTTTTGAATAGTCGACAAAGTCTTGGAAAAGAGACTACAGGAATTGAAGATGCGGAAAAATTGAGACCATCCAAACCAAACCAATGTTCAGTTCTGCTAGAATACTGAGAAATGTCCTGGAGACATGAGAAAACCTGCTGTCACTGATTCTTTAGCGAACAATCATTGGCGAGAACTGGTCTGAAAAACGCGCAAGAATAAAGATATATATATATATATATATTTCTTTTTCTTCTTATAATTTTAAAAAATTTCTTCCTTCTTTTCGTTTTTTCTCTCTTTCAATCTTTCTTTTTAGCTGTCTACATTTCTTTTTGTTTTTCTCTCATTCTTCTTTCTTTCTTTCTTTTCTTCTTTCTTTCTTCTTTATTTATTTATTTATTTTACTTCCTTCCTTCCTTCCTTTATTTATTTATTTATTCTTTTCTATCTACTTTTCTTTCTTTCTTTCTTTCTTTCTTTTTTCTTTCTTTCTTTCTTTCTGCTTTCTTTCTTTCTTTCTGATTTGCAAAATCTTTCTTTCTTTCCGCTCCCGATTTCTCTTTCCTTCCCCAAATCTCTGTCTCATATTCGTTACTTTCACCTCTGCCGACTCGAACCTTACATATGAAATCTCTGATTGGTGACACGTGACCAGCTCTTTCTTCTTCTTCTTCTTCTTCTTCTTCTTCTTCTTCTTCTTCTTCTTCTTCTTCTTCTTCTTCATCATCACGTGTCACACCTCAATGACGTCACTTGCATTTCCTTCCATGTGTCTCCACCCCGCCTCCGTACCTTCACCACTTACCCCCACCAATCGCATCATAAAAGAATATTTTCCTTCCTAATTATTTGATGACCTTTCAAATATGTGACAGAAAGAATTTAATTTAAAAAGAAATACTACTACTACTACAATTACAACTACTACTACAACTACTATAACAAATAATAATAAAAAAAAAGAAAAAAAGAAAAAGAAGAAGAATTGCCTTTATAATATAACTTTTAGTAACAATGATGATTTTAATAGGGCTTATTCAAAAGATGATAATGGCGAAAGTCAGAATATTGAACTAATTTTACGAATAAAAACTTAATTCTATTCCACCATTCACAATGGATATTTTTGCATTTAAATGAACTTGACAAAGTAAGAGACCTGTTAGTTCCATATGCTTAGAATAATTTTTCATAGTTTAAAAAAAGATTTTTTTAAATTGATATCACTCGGTGGAGATGGGAAACTAAGAATACGCCGACTATATCCGTCACAGAGGAGTAAGACCCCTCCATCTATCACAAAATGTTGGGGTTCCTGAATATGACATGAAATTACATGGCCACTGATGAAAAATAGGCAAGGTAACATGGGCTTTTATAAATGAAGAATAATAGGTTGCATCAAATATTTTTTTAAAGACCATCTCTCCTAAGCGCATTTGATTCAGACAACTAAAATCTATCAATATATTATTTTACTCATTTGAAAGTTTTTCAAGTTTTCCAATCCCTTTATCAATCCTTTGGTGACTTTAGCGAGCGCACCAATTACATGTGGTATCACCGTTACTTTCATGTTCCACAGTTTTTTCAGTTCTCCAGCAAGGTGTAGGTACTTATCTTTCTTTTCATTTTTTTTTTTTTAGTTTCACCCTTTGATCAGGCGGGGTTGCAAAGTTCACAATTCGGGAAGTTCTCTTTTTTTCTTGATTATCACAAAAAATCCCAGAGAATTTTGTGTTATATGACAATAAACAATCTGGTGGTGAGGTTACAGCAGTGCTGGAGCTTTGGGGAATACGGAGTACCCCTTCATTGCCATCGCTCCTAGGTCCACTCTGGTCCGGAGTGATAGCACCTGATAGGTTTGATCTTAGGTTGATCTATGGGTTAAATAGAACTAACAGCATACATTTTCCATGATGAATTCTGGGTTTTGCATACACCATTTGTGTGCACGGTCAAATTTTAAGTTCTTGCACAATTCCCGGTGAATCACCTAGCCCACCCATGTTTTTTTCACTGAAGTTTGAGTAAAACCAAATCTCCTCTGGTCTCCAGGACTATTCTCAGTATTCTGACCGACCTCAATAATGCTGTCGTCTGGATGGCCTCGGCTCGTGTTTCAATGTATAACTCTTCCAGCACCCTTACCAATCTTTTGGGAATCGTTCCAAGTGCATCAATTACAATTGGTATGACCGTCACCTTCATTTTCCATAGCTTTTTTTTTCTGTGTCAAGGTCTAAATATTTATCTCTCTTTTCGTTTTCTTTGATTTTCACTCTGTAGCCCGCCAGGACAGCAAAATTCATAATAAGGTTCTCTTTTTTAAAATTTATCTCTAAGACTGGTCTTCTGGCCAGAATTTGGTGATCTGTTTGCATTTCAAAATCCAGGAGAATTTTGTGCGTCTCCTGATGGATTTAACAGTATGGTCAAATTTCACTTTCTTGCACAATTACCTGTGAATTACCTTCCCCACTCAATCATGTCTAGTATTGCACTCTTTTCGACTAACTTGCAGTATTCAATTATTACGAGGTAAATCGTTTTGTTTCTATCACAACATAATCTACACTTGCGATTCTGTGGCGTCGTATCTGTTTTCGCTTTGACATAGTTGATCCTGATGGCGTTGTTTTGCATTATTATAATTTTACTCATTTCAGAGTTTTTCACACCTGCGGGAATTTGAATGACAGCAAGTCTCCTCAGGTTTAAATTTTCTTCAATGGTTAGTTTTTGAGATACTTGAAATTTACAGAAATGAACTGACTGAAGCTTGTATGCACATTAAACTAATATTAGCTTAAGACTTCTGAAATCTAATAAAAACACTTTTTCCTTTTAATATCAATAATATATGTTGAAACATGTGAAAAGGGAAGGAATAACAACTGGTGAAAAACAGAAAATAACAAAGTTATAGAGTGAGGCAATGTCCACTTTGGTTATATCAAAGGAGCTTTGCAGAGATCAACAAACATTAACGAAGGCTGTTGAAAATAGAACTAAGTTGAAAATTCAAAGCAAAAACAAAAATGTTTAAGAATTTGCTTTCAGGAGAATGAAGTAAACTAAAGTGAAACAACCACTTCTGAAAAACACTGAGATCTTTGAAAATGCAGGAATTGAGGGAATCCAAGATAAAAGATGTTGAATACTTTTTGAATAAAAAATTTCCAAGGCAACCTCCTTTCACAAAAGCAAACATTTTTAATCATCAAATTTGGACCAAGAAATAACATGAAAATTGACTTTTCTGAAGTGATTTTCACGAAATAATCTCGAGTAAAACTTGGAGGACCTGATGGATGGGCCAAAGGATGGAGTTTGTTCAATACAGCTTAAAGAAGGTAAGTTACCGATATTAGTCGAGGGTGACCTGAAGGCTCCCTTTTCAATAGCTACTACACCGAGGTTTAGGAGAGGGCTCTACTCCTTTCCATGGATTGGTCCACTTTACCCTTGATGCTTACCTTATAATTCTGAGTATTAAGCAAGGCAGCATCAAGTAACACTTTTAAGTCTTTGGTATGACTCGACCTAGGATTGAACCCCGGTCTCCCGGACCATTGGTGAACACTCTACTCAGTAGAAGGTAACAAAAAGGCAGTAATGTGATGATAAGGGCAGGGATTGTCGACCAATACTTAATAGGACAATTCAAAATCGATGAAAATGTTAAACTGAACAGTGCTAACTATGACGATTTTATGGACAATCCTTTCTTTGCATGGTACAGGTCTTGTAGTTTCTGAGGGAATCGTTCATTTATTCGCGACAATGATTCTTCTCTTGTATCTAGGTTTACCCGTGAATCCTTTGAATATGACAGATTTACAGGAGAAAAGATACTGGAAAGGCCACCAACAAGTTCTAATCTGAATCCGATCAAAAATCTATTGTCACTAGTTTGGTTTGGTTTGGTTGGTTTGGTTTTATGCCACATGAACCATTGTAGGTTATAAATGCCAAAACTTTTGTTATATATATAAATACATCTATTTCAAATAATTCATTTTAGCATAAGTACACAGTTTCAGTGTCAAAAACAGTTCTATTTCAAACAATTCAGTCTAACATAAGTACTGTTTCAATGTCAAAAAACAATTCTCTTTCAAACAATTCTGTTTATGGTAAGTATAGTTTTCGTTTACACAGTTAAATGTCAAAACAGTTCTATATCATACAATTCGGTTAAGCAAAAATACATTGGTTCAATATCAAAAATAGTTTTATTTGTTTAGTTCTTATCATGTACTACTACTCCAAATCAGAGTGGACCTGGGAGTGATGACAATGAAGAGGTATTCTGCATTCCCCAAAGCTCCAGCATGACTGGAACCCCATCATCAAATTGTCTAGTGTCATATCAGGATACTCGTTGTGGGGGGGTCTTACTCCTCTGCAGAGAAGCAGTCGATGTATTCTACAGCTCCAGCGACGGGACAATATGGTTACTTTTGAAGATGAAATTATATGAAGCTGGCAAACAATATAACGGCAAAGCAGACCGACGAAAAGCAATTAAAACTGAATTGGACCTAATCAAGTTAAAAAAAAAATCAATGGCTGTTATTGAGAAGAAAGGTCACAATTTTAAAATTTTAAAAGCATTCAAAGACTTCTATGTTTTTATTTGTTCTATTGCAAATGTTAATCAATTTTTTATTATTTTATTATCTTTATATATATATATATATATATATATATATATGCCCCCCTACCCCCGTAGTGTTGAGCTCTCTAGCGAATGAAGTAATCGCGTTGCCTTTAGCGTATATGCAAGGCCCTTCATTGAATTGATCTCTCGGTAGCCGTTAAGCGGATGTATGTAAGCAACAGCAATTGGGATTCATAACCGTTTAAAATTTACTTCGCTGCTGCTGGTTTCCTCGTGGCTGAGGGGTAGAGTCATGGATTGGCGTTTGAGTCAACCGGGTTTCGATCCCAGCGATGGGAATCTAGTATGTCTAGCCACACTGATGACTTCTGATAGAACGAAACTGATCTGTCTGTGGATGACTATATATATATTAAAGTAAAAAAATGATTATAACTTCAGACAGCAATTTTTTTAGAATAAGGTCCAATAATTTCAATGAAACATTACTAAAATTTAAACGCAAGGTTTGTTTTGACATCTAAATTGATAGTTTGAAAATTGTCCAATTTTTTCAAACCAAATTTGAATTATTCTGATTTGCTTAATAACTTCATATATGATGAAAAGTTTAAATTCTTACAACACGAGGCTACAAATATTAGTAGACCTACCGGGTGCGGAAGCAAAATATGGAACAATCTTTAAAAGCTTTTTTTCGTCTGATTTGTCCAATTTTTGAAAATGTCGCGATAAACTTAAATTTTCACGATTAGCTCTATTATTCATGCACGTTTTCATTAAAATTCACCCCAATATGAGTGAGCAAGAAAAGAAACAGCAAAAAATCTCTGAATTACAAAGCGCCGAAACCAAGCCAACAAAATTTCCGAAATAACTGGAGTTTCTTTATAGCCTCCATCAAGCCCAGACCTTAAACCCCCTTGATTACACTAAATAGGGCGTTTTAGAAAATGAAACAAATGTAACTTTTCCTCCAAATATATAGAGTAAATTTACTGTTATGTGTCGAACTTGTCATTTTGTGGTTTATTTTTTAAAATTAAAATCAATCTTGCTTTATGATAGAGTCGTTTATGATTATACTAGCTTATTCCTAATTTTGCTTCTGCACCCTGTAATAAAAGAAAGTAGTTTCTCATTAAAAAAAAAAAAAAAATAGAAGGCACTGGTCTCTACGTGAACGTTGATAAAACGAATTCTAAGCGCTTTTTCGACAAGGACGTGAATTCGATCAGTTTAGAGAGCCAAAGGGTCGTCAACCCTGGTCGCGACTGATATCAAATGGCCTTGAACCAATCTTAGGTTTGTTTAACAAACACTAATAAAAATACATTAGATGTATCTTTAAAAGGGCGAGAAGCGTTTTATTTGATGACATATGAATGTCCTTAACTTTTGTTATTTCTGAGCGCGTTTGTCTGAGAGCGCTCATTGAGGTAGTATTAAAAAAAGTTCACACGGACATTGGTTCGTTCTTCGTAGAAATATCAAACACACAAAAAGCCCAACACCCGCCAAACTCGACCAATGAAAATCGCCAAATACCATTTACCATCGGAGCCAGTATGTCTTGTGTGTAATCATCATTCCCCTGGTTCAATTCATCATCTATTTTAACAGCGATGCCCTTTTTTTGCTCAGAGTTTGAGAAAGCGAAGGTTCCGTTTAGCCTTTTCATAAACCGCTAAAACAGTGAGGAAATCATATATTTCATCCCAAATGTTTATGTCTAGAGATAAATGAGTGTTTTTGTTTTGTTTTTTTGTATATATTTATTTAATTATTTTCTCTATTTATTTTTTGAGTCATGAACAAGTGATATTTACGCGGTATATGAAAATGGTTGGTTGGTTGGTTGGTTGACCAGAAGTTAGTTTTTACGGCATTTCAATGTCAGTTCAACACTTCCTAAGTTCAAATATATCTGTTTGACCCTGGTCCACTCTGATCTGGAGTAGTATTACATGATAAGAACTAAACAAATATTGCCCCGTCGGCTGGGGCTATAGAATACACCGACTCCTTCTCTGCAGAGAGATAAGAACCCCCCCTAACGAGTGGTCCTGGATATGACACTAAACAGTCTGATGGTGAGGTTCCAGCAATACTGGAGCTTTGGGGAATACGGAGTACCCGTTCATTGCCATCGCTCCCAGATCCACTCTGGCCCGGAGTGGTAGCACCTGATAAGGGTCCTATCTATGGGTTAAATAGAACTAAACCATACTTCTTTCACTATACTGATTTTTGCATTTAAACTGCGTATTTATGCTAAACTGAATAGTTTAAAATAGAACTGTTTTGACATTGGAACGGCGTACTAGTGCTGAACAAAATTGCTCAAAGTAGAATTGTTTTTGACGTCTAAACTGTGTACTTATGCTGAACTGAATTATATGAAATAAAACTCTTTGACATTTAACTCTGTGTATTGCCCAGTCGGCTGGGGCTGTAGAATACACTGACTGCACTTCTGGAGTGGGGTAAGACGCCCCCTAACGAGTGTCCAGGATATGACACAAAACAATCTGATGGTGAGGTTCCAGCAGTGCTGTAGCTTTGGGGAATGCGGAGTACCCCTTCATTGCCATCGCTCCCAGCTCAACTCTGGCCCGGAGTGGAAGCACCTGATAGGACCCTCTCTATGGGTTAAATAGAACTAACAGCATACTTATGCTAAACTGAATTGTTTGAGTAAACTGATTAGCTTGAAATAGAAATGTTTTTGACTCTTAAATTTTACTTACATTTAAACTGCGTGCTTATGCTTAACTGAATTATTTGAAATAGAACTGTTTTTCGACATTAAAACTGTATTTACACTTAACTGAATTGTTACATATAACTGCTTGAATAGTTTAAATGGAAATGTTTTTGACAATTAAACTGTGTACTTATGCTAAACTGAATTGTTTTAAATAGAACAGATGATTTACATAAAAATGTATTTGGCGTTAAATAACCTACAAAGGTTGATATGCCATAAAACCCAACAAACCACACCAAACCTAAACAAATAGAACTAAACAAATAGAACTAACTGTGTACTAAATTGTTTGAAATAGAACTATTTTTGACATTGAACCAATGTAATAGCTCCTTTCACTCTGGATAAGAGTGGAATCGGGTGAATAATGTTAAAAAAGGGGCAACTTTATAGTCCCCAAAGTTCAGGAGGGCGAGCTTACCCAACTCCGGATACAATAAGGAGTGATACCATTTTAGGGGCGGAAAGGGTGTCTTGCCATTCTGCAAGAACGCAGTTGACGTATTCCAGGCACCATTAACAGAGTATGCTAGAAGAAAAGATTTTACAAGTGTTCAGTTTTTTTTTTGGGGGTGCAATTATAATTACGAAGCAAGGGAAGATCTTTGGTTGGTTGGTTGGTTGGTTGTTTTACAGCATGTCAACCATAACCGGTTTATTTTTGCCGAAGTCAATTCAGCGATAATTATCTTCAGTTATCGAGCCCTTTGGCATAATGTTATGAGTGTTCGCCATTAGTACAGGAAACCGGGGTTCAATCTCACGTCGAATTGATTTGGTTTGGTTTGATTTTATGGCATATCAACCATCGTAGGTTATTTAATGCCAACTCTACTTTCATGCATAAACTATTCTATTTCAAACAATTCAGTTTAAAATAAGTACACCGTTTAAAAGTAAAAAAACATTTCTATTTCAAACAATTCAGTTTTGCATGAGTACAGTTTTTTTGTTTACATACAGTTGAAGGTAAAAACAGTCATAAATCAAACACTTCTGTTTAGCATGAATACAAAGTTTAGTTTAATTTAACCTTTAGATAGGACGCTATCAAGTGCTACCACTCCGCGTTCGAGTGGATCTGGGAGCAATGGCTATAAAGGTGTACTCTGCATTCCCCAAAGCTCCAGCATTACTGAACCCTCACTATCAAAGGTAAGAGGAGCAATCCAGGGAAAGGAATAGTGCTCTCCTCAACATTTTGGTGTTGTAACTATTGAAAAGAGAGCCAGCGGTCGCCTAACTTTCTAAACTTATGCATGGTACAAAAATGTATTTTCACAACCATTTTAAACAGTTCAATAGTTCATTATCATAAATAAATTTGATATCTAGACGAATCTCTAAAAGGTACTAATTTTCAGGTAAGTGTAATTAATACGGACCAAGGAATTAATATCAACTAAAGGTTGATTCCACTTGCTAGATTGTGTACACTACATATATATATGTGTGTGTGTGTGTGTGTGTGTGTGCATAATTCATTTGATACAGTACAAGATATATATATATATATATACTAAATTCAAATTGGTAGTGATTGATAATAAGGAGCAGATCTGTTTGACCTAAAGGTGGAACCCTAACAAGTCTTGGCGAAGGGTATCTCTGAATTCAAACCCGTTAAACCCCGCTTAAAATCTACTTGACCTAGAGGTGAAACTCTAACAGGTATTGGAAAAGTAAATCTCTGAATTCAAACTCCGCTTAAAATTGACCCTCTGTCCCATCCTCGTCGCGTAGAGGTGTTGTTAAATATATATATATATATGTGTGTGTGTGTGTGTGTGTGTGTGTGTGTGTGTGTGAAACCCTTCTGCATGAACAGGATACGACACAAGGTCAATTTTTAGGCTGATTTTAACAGAGTTCTCAATTTTCAGAGTTTTCTTCTCCTAGACTGGTAGCCGAACCTTGGTTAAAGAACCCAGTCTTCCCTATTTACCCATACCTGAAGGGAGATTAATTGGATTCATACCTTTCCCAAGAGTATTAGGGCTATGTGAAATGCTTCGTCTAGAATTTTAAATCAAGTCTCTGTGTCCATTTCTTACGAGAGACACCATTGTAACATAGCCAAATGCATGAAAATCCCGAAATACGCGAAACACTGACGACTTTCTTTAGTTCAGGTACGAAACTTTTATTACCTTCTTAACTTTTAGGTTTTCGACACGAGGAGAGAGACAAAATTTTTACTATGCTGACTGTTCCTACATCGCCCTTCAGTCAACTCCCCAGCTGAACTCTCGGCCCAGAGTCAGAATCTCAACTCACTGACCAACAAACGCGCGGCGCATCCCGTAGCCCCAACTGTACTGCCTCGCCCAGGCTCAAAAATCAAGTAGCCTCGCCCAGAGACAAATCTCAACTAACTTCTTTTTTCAAAAATCACCAAAATTCCCAGCCCATCGCTTCCGAGCATGACGTCATTCACACCCCAGTCCTATTTCCGATCTGGGGTTTTTATTATGACATTTGTGATTGTCACATCCTCCGCGTGCGAGCGTGAAGTGCACTCAATGTGTGCACCTGCACGTGCACTAAACCGAATAGTTCTAAGCCTAATCAAACCGAATGATACGATATAACTAATGAAAAATGATAATATAAAAAAAAATCCTTCCGCAATTATATAACACCATTACAACATGAGCATCTCCATGAAAAATCGATATAAATACATGATACTATATGAATTATTCGATTGATTGATTGATTTTGTAAACTCGCCGTGTGTTATTTTATGATTAGGGGTTAGCGAATTGTATTTATTGTATCATATTTACATTTTTTAACTCTTTGAACCAGAATTCTTAAGATCATCCACCGCCTTCCCTTTGTACCGGAATAGTGCTACCTTCGTATTCTAAGGGTTAAAAATCTCAAACAGGTCTATTGAACCCAGAGACGGAAATCTAACAGATAGAATCACCCTCGGCTGACTGCCTGATTTCTTTTACGGCATGGCAATCATTGCTGGGTTATTTATGACCGAAATCAGTTTAACAGTTATAGTGTATAATTACATATGAAATCCGTAATGTATCCTAATACAGTTATTTTGAACCAGAGTAAACTTGGGGCAGTAAGGACAACAAAGGGGAGATTCCATTTTGCCCAAAGATCTAGATCTGTTCAGACATTTATAAAGAATTATTATAAGTTTTTTGAAACCTTATAGATGAGTGAAAATTTCTTATATCACACACTAATACTTGATAAACAGAATCATTTGCTTTTTTTTAGACATACAATGGATCCTCGGTTGTCGAGCATTATACGTGGCCTATTCGGTAGACTATTCGCCAATGGTCCGGGAGACCTGGGTTCAATCCCAGTTCGCGTCATACCAAAGACTTTTAAAATGGTACTTGCTTAACACCTTGCTTAACACTCAGCAATATAAGGTAATATCAAAGGTAAAGAGGAGCAATCCAGGGAAAGGAGTAACGCCTTTTCCCTACACCTCTATGTAGTAGCTATTGAAAAAGGAGCCTTCTGGTCACCCTCGACTACGATCGCCAACTTTACTTTTTACTTACAAACTTGTTCGAAATCTGAAACATTATTTCCCATAAATATCATAAAATTGTGGAGGTGCCCGTGGTGTAATGGTTATCGTCGCAGGAAATGGATTCGGCGACACGAGTTCAAATCCTTGACAAGACTGATTGCTTTTCACATAGCACTAATACCTTAGGGAAAGGTATGAATTCAATTATTCTCCCTCCAGCTATGGGTAAATAGTAGAGCAAACTAGATTCTTCAGCCTTGGTGAGGCGATTAGTCTAGGAGAAGGAAAACTCTGAATTCAAGCCTGTTAAACTCTATTGACCTTGTGTCATATCCTGCCACCTCTCCCAGGACAACTCAGGAGAGGTAGCACTTAAGAGGATCCTATCAGTCAAACAGAACAAAACTGTGTACTTACGATAAACTGAATTGTTTAAAATAGAAGTGTTTTTGGCACTGAAACTAAAATGTTTTTGACATTGAAACGTTAAACTGAATCGTTTTACTAAACTAAATAGCTTGAAAGAGAAATGTTTTTGACAAACTGTGTACTTATGCTAAACGGAATTGTTTTAAATAGAACTGTTTATTTGTATAAAATAGATTTGGCATTAAATAACATATAAAGGTTGATATGCCATAAAACCCAAACAACCAACCATAAACTAAATAGCCTGAAAGAGAAATGTTTTTGACAAACTGTGTACTGATGATAAACTGAAATGTTTGAAATATAACTATTTGTACAAAAATGGATTTGGCATTAAATAACCTACAAGGGTTGATATACCATAAAACCCAAACACACAAAACAATCCCGAATTTTGTTCGATTATTGAGGCTTTTTTTACTCAAATTTGTTTGGTCGAATCCTGAATTATTCAACTAAAGAGTCGTTCGATAACCGAAGTTTCCACTGTATTTGAAAGCATTTAACGGAACAAACAATTGACCTATATCAAATAGAATTGTGTATGTTAGCTTAGCAAAATTGTGATGATGTAATTGCGTTTAAACAAAATGATCCCAAAGAACTTGTTTAAAAATAAAATTTCCTACAAAGTAAAATAAGATAATTTTGGATATCTTTGTTTGATATATATTTTCTTTCATCATACAACGTGTGAAAGCACATCAGCCGCCAACCAGGGTTGATAACACAGTTTCGGTTTCTCGAGGCAGTAGTGCCACTCCTGGCGTGACCAAGCAGCTTTTGCCACCGGACAGGGTATTTAAAAGAATTATATATACATATATACGCCTGATCAACTAAAAGCAGAGATTACATTGTACGCTCATCTTCATTTCTAGTACAGTTTGTGATTTTTAAAAACCCGATTACTTTCGGCCGTTGATGTCATTATGCGCTTACGGTAACCGTTTCTTGATTTTACGAAATTACACGGGAATGGTGATTCCGCGTGCATTTCATTAATGCTGAAGTCTTTTAGCTCTCGACCAAATCCAACTTTATGCATATTGCACCGTGGTCAAACGGCGCTTCAGCATTCTCGATTTTAACTTTCTCTCACCTATCTATTGTCTATTCGGTCGTTTTTCTTCGGTTTATCTTTTTTATGCGTTACTGCACCAAACTACTCCAGACAAACGTCATATATAATTCTACAGAAAGATGTCATTTGTTGATCAATGGGACCCTTAAGATGGGTGGTGAGTAAAAAAGAAAGCTCCTGATTTAAGTTTGTCCTTGTAGCTGTATGATTACCCTTGGGCCACTGAATTCTTGGCTTGCTAGGAAAGTCTCCAGGACGCTGTCGTTCAGCAATGGGCACCTGAATACAGTGGAGGGTGTTCCTGATTCATAAGCCCATCATTTTATATATATATATATATATATATATATATATATATATATATAGTTTAAATATTAAACAGCTTTAATTCAAAAATAAACACTCACATCACCTTCATAATGGTTCTGATAAGAACCGAAAGTGCTCAGCATACCACTAATGGCTCCTTTGATAAAATCGTTAACAAATTTCAAAATTTTAACATAAAAAGATGAATAAAAAACTTCAAAGTAACAAGTGTTTCATTTTATTTAACCAAACCTGTTTAAATTAAAAGATGCTGCTTGTATACAACTTTTTCATATATATATATATATATATATATATATATATATATATATATATGTATATATTATTTGGTCCAGTTAAACCGGAGTTGGGAGTAATTCCATCAGGACAAGAAAGCTATTCAAAAGTGAAGATTTAAATTTTCCTGGTAAAGAGCTAAATGTAACAGAAGAAGTCCTGTTAAATTTTATTCGAGTTTTTGAATTTTTCAAAAACGTGTAACAGGATGGAACGAAATTTATAATCCTAATGTGACCGGTTTGTTGTTTTTTTCTTAATGATATATATATATATATAAATATATGACAATATATATATATATATAACAATATACATATATATATATATATATGACAATATATATATATGTCTATATATATATATATGACAATATATATATATATATGACAATATATATATATATATATGTCAATATATATATATATGACAATATATATATATATATATATATATATATCATTGTGTAGTGTGGGTGGGTCTTTAGTCTGCAGATTCTCTTTGTTAGCGGCATAATGAAGACACAACGCCTTTCTTTTTATAGATGAAACTTTCCCAACTTTATTTCTCGAAAGGGGTCGTAGCTTGCGTAAGTGTGAGAGAGACAGGCAGACGGAGGGAGATAAAGACAGACCGCTATATTGATCACACCATTCTGTATTATATCAGGGCCTTACATTGCTGCCTCTTCAACTTCTCGGCCAAGGACCACTGCGGGCCATTGCCCCACCGGGCGCCTGGCGGCCAGTCTCCGTGATTGACTGCAACCTGACCCAAGGCCCCAGATTGAAGATTGACTTCTACAAGACTCCCAATATCTGTTGTGGGCCGAGTATATATATAATTTCACAATACCCACGTATTCCTATTGTCACCCACGTGGCGTGCTTCCACTTATTTACACAGGGGCGTCCTGCAATCACATTGTTTACGCAGCTAGAACGTCCAGTTCTGTCAAAGGTCAATATGCAACCTCTTGTAGCGATACTTTATTGAAAATGATGAAGATTTTGTGTTAAGCTTTTAAATCAGCCTTCCTCGTTGGTGAGTGTGTAGCTGTAATTGTTGTACGGACAGTTTTTAAACATCCTTCAACCAAACTCTCGGCGTTTCGTTGCCTACCAGAAAAGAGAGATAATATTTTTCATTCTATCAATGGATATGCCACCCCACAAAAACATCACACACACTAACATATATATATATAATTCTTTCCTTTCTGATATAATTGTTTCTTATGTATAAGTAAGTAAAGTTGGCGAAAGTAGTAGCTACTACACCGAGGTCTACGAAAGGGTGCTACTCCTTTCCATGGATTGCTCCACTACCTTATAATACTGAGTGTTAAACAAGGAGGTATCAAGTACCATTTTTTAAGTATTTGGTATGACTCGAGCTGGGATTGAACCCCGGTCTCCCGGACCATTGGCAAACACTCTACCAACTAGACCAATGTGCCGGTTTTGTCATATATATATATTAAAACAGTAATTCTACATGACCTGCTGAGAGAGAGAGACTCTTCATGGCGTAGTGGCTAATGTATTGGACTGTGACATTGCAATAAGTGAGGTCGAAATCAACTCACGCTACTATGTTCATTTTCGGACTAATACCTTTGGAAAAGGGATGAACTCACCCAGTTATGAGTTAAAAAGTGCTATAATTGTTCGACTAGGATTGTTTTGGCATTAAATAACCGACGAAAGATTATATGCCTTTAAACCACCTGCTGAAGTTTATTTTAATAGTTGCTTGTTTATTTTTATGATTTTATCTTTTTGCTTTTTGCTTTATTTTTTGTGATTTCTTTATCGGTAAGTAAAATCGGAAAAAAAACTTTTAATATATAATCACACTCCTCTTGAAATACATATTCCTTTTTTAATAATTGAATCTACATTGATTAAAGATCATCTTGCGGCAGCTGCTACTGCTGCTGTCCAAAGTTAGTTTCTCTGTTGGCATATTAACCTTTTTGGGTTATTTAATGCCAAATCCATCCTTCTCGAATGACAGTAGTGGTACTATTTAACCCGTAGCTAGGAGGATAAGGGGGTTCATACCTTTCCCAAAAGTATTTGTGCGAAAGTGAACGTAATAACCCGACTGGAGTTCGAACTCGCTAGCTACGATTCCGGAGTCCAGCTCTTGAACCATTACACCACGAGGACACCCACCCCCGACAAAATTTTATCGAACCCTGTGAAGATACTGATGATATGTTGTTTATCACCTTGCCATTCCCTTAGACAACATCGATCTCATGAAGTGGAGAGACCTGCAGCATGAGCAAACATCGACCTGTCATAGAACCTTGTCGAGGCACATGTCGGGAATCAAGCACAAATCCTGGGGTTGGGGATCTCACGAAACTGACCGGCGCAGCAAGTTTAGCAAAAAGTCCCAGCAGTTTGGCACTCTGAGAGGACCTAGTCCAGTCAGCTGGGGCTGTAGAATTCACCGACTGCTTCTCTGCAGAGGGGTAAGACCACCCTACCAACAAATATCCTAGATATGATACTAAACAATCTGATGGTTAGACTCCAGTAATACTGGAGCTTTGGGGGAATTCGGAGTACCTCTTTAATGCTATCGCTCCCAGGTCCGGAGTGGTAGAACCTGATAGGGTCCTATCTATGGGTTAAATAGAACTAAAACGCGTACTTACGTTAAACTGAATTGTTTGAAATAGAACTGCTTATATGTATAAAATGGATTTGGCACTAAATAACCTACAATGGTTGATATCGTATAAAACCAAACCAAACCAAACCAAACCAAATCCAAGAGGACTGAACTCACTACATAACCAAAATGACCCCCAGGACTACCTTATTTTTGAACAACAAATGAGTATATTTGATATGGCGATTTCTCCTTTCTCGAGTATCGGGACCTTGCCTGCAACCATGGAGCTGTAGAATTAAGTGTATGTTTATACCCATTGTTATTGTGATATTTCTTCTTTGCCGCCTTCCATTAAAGTTCGTTGAAGCAACGGCTCTTTCCATTGACATTTCGAGACTCTGGCCCTGATGGACGCGACTAAAGATTCGAATGGCGCCATCTGCCCGATAAAGACAAACAACAGATGTGAGGGGAAAACCAAAAAGAAAAAATACGATATAACCAATTTGGAGGCGAGAAAGAATCACTGCTTTGCATTTACCCTTGCTTGCTCTCTCTCTCTCTCTCTCTCTCTCTCTCTCACACACACACACACACACATTCATTCTCTCTCTAATTTTTTACACTCTTTCATTGAATCTGTTTCACTTTCTCTCTTTTTTTCACTCAATCACTGCCTCAAACTTTTCCTCTTTCTATTTTATTCTCTCTCTCTCTCATTCAATGACTCTCTCTCTCTCTCTCTCCCCTCTCTCTCTCTCTCTCGATCTCTCTCTCTCGATCTCTCTCTCGATCTCTCTAATTTACTTTTTTACAGCCTTTCATTCAATCTGTTTCACGTTCTCTCTTTCTCTTTCACTCAATCACTCCCGCTAACTTTTTCTCTTTCTATTTTATTCCTCCCCTCTCTCTGTCTCTCTGTCTCTGTCTCTCACTCTCTCTCTCTCTCTCTCTCTCACTCTCTCTCTCTCTCTCGCTCGCTCGCTCGCTCATTCAATGACTCTATTTCTCTCTTTCTCTTAATTAATCATTTACACTCTTTCATTCAATCTGTCTCACTTTCTCTCTCTCTCTCTCTCTCTCTTTCTCTCTTTCAGTTAATCACTCCCTCTAACGTCCCCTCTTTCTGTTTTATTCATTCGGCCCCCTCTCTCTCTCCCTCTCTCTCTCTCTCTTTCTCTCTCTCTCATTCTGACTTTTTTTTTGTCGATTTATGTGTCAATCGCTTCAAGGTTATGTATCAATCTATTGTTGTTGTACAATGGTTAATAAAAAAGTATCGCAGATCTTTTTCCACTACAGCAGAGAGATTGAACCTGGCTGTATGTACAATAATCATGGCATTTTGGTCTTTCTCTCTCTCGCTCTCTCTATCTATCTATCTATATATATATATATTGGGCTTTGTATAGTATATCATGTCCACTGGTAAATATTATATACTTTTATACCATACATTATAGTAACAGTTCCCTCCCGTGTTGAGCACTGTAAAATTCATAAGATAGAAGGGTAATGTATATATATATATATATATATATATAAAGAGAAAGGCAGAGACTCAATAATGCATTGTTTCTACTACTTCTTCTTCTTCCTCTTCTTCTTCTTCTTTTTCTTCTTCTTCTTCTTCTTCTCTCGGTTTCTGCCCTCACTCCCCCCACTCTCTCTCTCTCTGCTGTATATTATCGCACGAAACCCAGCTCTGTCGCCGTCTCTGTCTCTCTCGCTTTCTCACCACTTCCCTCTTTGCATTCCTCGTCTTATTTTACCATGTGAATTTCAGTTCTCTTTCCCTCTCTCACTCATTCTCAATCCCAGCTATGGGTTAAATAGTACCTCTACTGTTCTTCTAGGAGAATGGCTTTGGCATTAAATAACCTTAAAAGAGTTGATATGCCATTAAACAAGGAAACCAATCATCATCGATCTTATTCCTCCACACCAACTCACTCACTCTTTCACTCACTATCTCTTTTTCTCTCTCCCCCTCTCTCTCTCTCCCCCCTCTCTCTCTCTCTCTCTCTATATATATATATATATATCCCCCTATCTCTTTATCTCTCCTCAGTTTTTCAATTTCCTTTAATTTTGTTTTATCGTAGAATTTAAAGTTTTTAATATTTACCTGTTTTTCATCCATTCAACTTCCTTCTCTCTCTCTCTCTCTCTCTCTCTCTCTCTCTATCTATCTATCTATCTCACTCGCTTGCTCACGCACACATGCACACACAAAAACTCTCTTTCTCTTTCTTCCTCTTTTAATCTTTTTTATGACTCTTTTTACTCTGACACTCTTATTCTCTCTTTTTCTATTTCTCTTATACTTTTTCCTCTCCTCTCTCTCTCTCTCTCTCTCTCTCTCTCTCTCTATTACTTATTCTTCTTCTTCAATCTCTTGCTATTTTTCAGGCTTTCTTTCTTTTTCTGTCTCTCTTTCTCTTTCTTGCTTTTTCTCTTTTTTACTTTTTCTCTCTATCTCCCCATTCCCCATACTATGTCATTCTTTTTTCCTCTCTCTCTCTCTTTCTCTTTCTCTTTCAAACTCTTATATATATACTTTCTTTCGCATACTTTTTTCATCACCCACTTACCTCCTCTCTCTCTCTCTCTCTCTCTCTCTCTCTCTCTCTCTTTTGTCTTCGTTACTTTTTCTCTCTGAATCCAATTTGTATCCCATCTTTTTCTTCTACCTTGTTGTCTGACGCCGAAAAAGTCTCAAACCCAATCGAGATCTAAAAATAAATAAATAAATAAATAGATTAACAAAACAAAACAAACAAAACCAAACAAAAAAAGGAACCTTTTATTTTTCGACTTGTATCGCAGAAGCCAAGACAAACTCCAGGCCTCCTTACAAAACGTAGATATGTGCCATAATGGACGAGCTGCTGTTTTTTTTCCTCTGTCCGCCAGGCGTCGCTTCATTCGCCTGTTGCTAACCCAGAAAATTCTTTTGTTATGCGGGTCTTTCTCGACAAGAACAGATAATGTGCTAAGTAGAATTCTCTGGCAGACATCACTTGTTACCATTATCAATAAAAGAAACAGGCCGGGTTAAAAGAACAAGAATAAACGATTCCTTAAAAAGAAGGCATCAAATGAAAGAAAATAGTCTCACAATATAAAAAAAGAATATATCCCGCAGAAACGATGGGAAATGCAGACTACTATGTTCCCAGAGGAAAATGTGGTTATGCAGGGAAAATATTAAATGATAGAAAAAAAGATGGACGACTAACAATGTTTTCTTTACAGTGGTACAGACTACATATTAACTGTAGCCGCTAGATGTACGATGATTTGTCCGGAGTTCCTCGGAGCTCTTGTGGACTCATGGCTAACCTGCCTCTATCCAACATGTAAAATCTCCTCAAAACGGAAGTTGTCCAGTTCCTTACAAAACTATGCGGTCCGGGGGACACTAGTACGTTCGACTATTTGTTAGGCTGACAGACCTATACAGACTAAGCTGATGACCGAGTGATTCGCAAGAATTCCTGCTAGGTCCCCTGGAGTAGGCAACAACAATCATTGGCCAAAACGTGAACTCAGATAACACAGAGTTCATGAATAACATAGCAAAATCTAAAATTAAAATACCAGTTCACATACCCCTGCAGAAATATCTCATCTACTAAAAGCGATCTCAACATACGCTTGGAAAAGGTATGGACTTTTATCAAAAGGTTTTATATATATATATATATATATATATATATATATATATATATATATTTATATATATATATATATATATATATATATATGTTTCACCTAGGTATATATATATATATATATATATATACCTAGGTGAAACATATATATATATATATATATATATATATATATCGGCCTATTAGAATGGACCCTTACGCATGCACGTGTCAGTGTTGGCCGACAAGCAACAACTTATTTACATTAGCTCTGTGCGGACACTGGATGCAATTTGGAAGACCTGCCGGGAGCGATTGAAGATAGGGAAGTAAAGTGTGTGAGAGAGAGAAAGAGAGAGAAAGAGAGAGAGGGGGGTCAAGGGAATGTGTGCTAATAACGGAATCGGATGATGATGATCTATAAAGCAAATTATGTGTATTAAGAAGAGTTACTTGAAGCTATGATTGTTTACTAAGGATCATTATTAGTTAGTTGAAACCATTTAACTGTGTGCAAACAAATAATCATTATTAAGTTTAAATGATTATTTGGAACGATTTAATTATAAGTATTAGCTCGGAATACTTTAAAACATATACTTGTGTTTAAATTAATTGTATAAGACAGGACTACTTGAAACCATATAAAGTAAGTAAAGTTAGGAGGTGCCCGTGGTGTAATGGTTATCGTCGTAGGAAATGGACACGGCGACGTGAGTTCAAATCCTGGACGAGACTGACTGCATTTCACATAGCACTATGAATCCAATTATTCTCCCTCCAGCTATGGGTAAATAGTAGGGCAGACTAGGTTCTTCAACCTTGGTGAGGCAACTAGTCTAAGAGAAGGAAAACTCTGAATTCAAACTTGTTAAACTTCGCTTAAAAATTGACCTTGTGTCATATCCTGCCCGAGCTGAGGGGTTGGGTAAATATGACAAAGTAAGTAAAGTTGGCTCCCTTTTCAATTGCTACTACACCGAGGTGTAGGGGAGGGCGCTACTCCTTTCCCAGGATTGCTCCACTTTACCCTTGATACGTACCTTATATTGCTGAGTGTTAAACAAGTAGGTATCAAGTACCATTTTTAAAGTCTTTGGAATAACGTCACCTGGGATTGAACGCCGGTCTCCCAGACCATTGGCGAACATTCTACCCACTAGGCCAATGAAACCATATATTTGTGTGTAAATTATTCTTATTAAATAAGAATACTTGAAACTAAATTTGTAATGTCGATGAAGGGTTACTGCACAATCCTCAGAGCTTCAGAATCTAATATCAGATGCAGTTTAGTGTCTTATCCAGACCCCCAACCACTTTGTGGGGAGTTTTACCCCTCGGCAGAGAAAACAATCGGTATATTCTAAGTCTCCCGAACAGAGGGGATCATGTCCTTAGTAAAGGCACAAAGATGTAATGAAATTTGTAAAATGTGAATCAAGTCCTCAAGGCAATAATTCCTGGTCTATCTTAAATTGAAACGTTTGTTTTGTCCAAAGCGTCCTCAAATATATATTTATCATCACCGCTAGAATTGTGACATGACACGACAGTAAATATATATATTTACCAACCCCTCCACTCAACCAGGTTTGAATTAAGAGTTTTTCTTAGAGATCAGCTGCCATAAGGTTAAAGAGCTCAATCTGCCCTACTATTTACCCATAAGTGAAGTAGAATAATTGGATTTATACCTTTTCCAATGTTATTAGTGTTGTGTGAAATGCAAACAGTCTCGGCCAGAATTTGAACTCGGGTCGCCGCATCCATTTCTTACAATGGTAGCTATAATACCAACATTGCCATGATTTGTTAATTTGGCATCACTCGTGTGGGATGTGGAGTGATGGGTCAGTGGTAGAGTTTCAGCTCTGCTTTTTGTGGTCGCTGGTTCGATCTCCTGTGGAGGAAATCACTGTATACACTGCTGATGAGACCTTATAAGGTCGAAACAGCTATCCAGTGTTTCCGTATGTCGCGCGCAGGTGTTCTTGATCATGTTAATTCAATTCACAATATAATTCCTCGACTTGTCCTTGAGGTTATAATAATTACGCGGATGCGTATTTCCAATCCTTATAGGATATCAACTGTTGTATAGCCCTTTGTTCTACGAACTTCTGTTTTATGTCATCATCATCATCATGTCGTGCTGGTAGCACGGATATCCCTGACCCTCTCTCGCCACTTCTCCCAATCGTTCATCGTCTCTGGCCGGTCTTCAGGGATACATCCCTTATCCTCACATAGCTGCTGAATGTATGTTCGTGCTGGTCGTCCTGCTTTTGCCCGGCCATATGTGCTCGTCCCTGCTTCTCCAGCAGTGTCCTGCATGTCTGGTTCGTCTAACTTGGATAGTTTTCGTGATGGGAGGCAGATGGCCGTATAGTTGGTGTCTTGTGGGGTGTTGCCGTTAGGACTTGTTCAATATTGTTCGCAGCATTCTTGTGTAATTGCCGTCTAGCTTCTTCTCCAGCTGTTTAGTTGGCGTCCACGTAGTGTATGTCATATTGATGCATAGATATTATATGGTTATCTAATATAGGCCTTACAGTCCGATCTACGTGGGATGTATATGGATATGAGTCTTGTTGGCTCGCTTTGGTCTGATGTCCCTTTCATGTTGCCATCTTTGTTCTTATTCGGTTCGTTCTTCTCTTCCGCTCAGTCTTGTTGCCTCGCTTTGGTCTGATGTCCCTTTCATGTTGCCATCTTTGTTCTTATTCGGTTCGTTCTTCTCTTCCGCTCAATCTTGTTGGCTCGCTTTGGTCTGATGTCCCTTTCATGTTGCCATCTTTGTTCTTATTCGCATCGTTTTTCTCTTCCGCTCAATCTTGTTGGCTCGCTTTGGTCTGATGTCCCTTTCATGTTGCCATCTTTGTTCTTATTCGGTTCGTTCTTCTCTTTCGCTCAGTCTTGTTGCCTCGCTTTGGTCTGATGTCCCTTTCATGTTGCCATCTTTGTTTTTATTCGCATCGTTTTTCTCTTCCGCTCAGTCTTGTTGGCTCGCTTTGGTCTGATGTCCCTTTCATGTTGCCATCTTTGTTCTTATTCGTTGATGAAAAATGACATCAACTTTATGAGTATTTACATTTTTTATTTCTGGACAATTTCTAATCACTACCCGGGAGTTGTAATTTACGAAGCTTTTTCTTTAGATGTGACACAAGGCCGTATAAATGGGGCACCCAATGAGACTAGAACTTGTCTAGCTTGGTAACCATTAAACCACCTGAGGCGCCCAACAAAACAGGGAATTAATGATAAGAGCAGAGATGATGCATTCCGACCACTCAGTTCGGGTGTTTCTCACTAATTCATTTCAATCGCTAGTGCCGTTTTGATTATCAGACTGAAACCATCCCATAAGAGCCTTCGTCTCTAATTGACTTCGAGTTCAATAGCCATTAATCATACTATTTAACCATTGTATTTTTCCACGCGTTTAATGCCTAAATTTAATTGCTACATTACTAATCTGCTATGTTACACAACTGTTTCTATCTAATATGAATAACTTACATACAAATGGTTTCAAATATTCCTAATATTAGTAATTCTATCATTCAGTGTATACGGACTATTGTTTTCATCTTTTATTCTTGTATTCACAACATTTCGGCCGATGCGTTCTTCGGCCTTCTTCAACAGGATACATGGCGTAAGTGTTAGAGACGTTTAGTTAAAGTGCTTCTTTGTATAATCATCTGGAGATTGCTGGTTCAATCCAGACAACAAGTAGATAACAAGGAATACTTACTTCAGCTTAACACTTATACCAAGTTATGGTTAATAAGTTTCGAACAATCTCTCCGCATGGATTAAATAAACGTTTGGTTCGAAGTTCCGTGTAGGCTTCGGAGTTCGAAATGAAGATGAAGACCATAGTCCCAATGCACTAATTGATAAATATCATCAAACTTTTTCTCAGAAATTTAGACAAATAAAATCTGTAATTCTATTGAACAATAATCATTTGTTTTCATTTGGTTTCATGTATTGTCATTGATTTTTTAAACTGGTCTATTTGACTCAAAGATGAGACTTTAACAGATATTTCCACAACGAGTCATAGTGGACCTGGGAGTAATGACAACCAAACCTTTGATCTCCAGAACTAGAGCCTCAACACCTGATACCATTAAATATCACATTCAGAACACGTTTTTAAGGGAAGCCTTACTCCTCTGCAAGTGATACTGTCTGCATATCTTAACCCCTGCCAACTATACTGGAAAAAGACAGCAAGATATATATATATATATATGTGTGTGTGTGTGTGTGTGTGTGTGTGTGTGTGTGTGTGTGTATATAAACAGGTTTGATTAAATAAAATCGAATCCTGATTCTTTTGGAGTTTTTTTTTCTTTTTTCTTTCAAGATTCCTTATGGGTTTTTTTATGTTACAATCTTGAAATTTGTTGATAATTTTTGTTATACCGAGTACTTTCGCTTCTAGTCAGAACCATTATCAAGGTAATTTATATGCTATCTTAAAATTAAACTTGTTTCGTATCTTAACTAAATTATTATTTAATTTTGTTTTTATTACTAAAGGGAAGTTTGTTTTTATCACTAAGGTAATGCTAAATATTTCTATTCCGTAAAGAAGAAAAAGATTTGTTCTATCTTTTGTAATATGAATTGTTCTATTTTAAACATTTTAAAATATTATCACCCGTTTCGAAGTTGATATGTATGAAGTAAAATTACCTAAAAAGTGATTCCTGCCTTTTAAGAAATAAGGCCTGGGCCTTATTTTTATTTCTTCTTTTATAGAAACCTCCCTGCTTTGCGCACTGCGTCAACAAAAAATATATTCATCATTGCCGCTAGAGCTGTGTCGTGTAATTGCACAAGAGTAAATATAATGATATCCGTACGCAAGTAAACATTCCACTAAGAATGAGATTAGGGCACTTCCTTCGGTAAGCGTTAGGAAAGCGACAAGTGTCACATCCATCTTACGACTGTTATTAACAAAGATTCCCCCCACCTTAGCCTACGTTCAATCGTCCGTCTGCAGGGAGCTAAAAAAAAAAGAATGATAAGGTCTATTGAGAAAGATTAGGGTGTGTTGGCTGATACTTGAACCGCACCATGGCGAGGTACCGTTAAAAATGCCACAATTTGCATGTTTAGGACAACGAACAAGAGAATGAAATGACAAGAACTGCCAACTTTCCAACACGTTCTTCAGTATTCTTGCAGACTCCCGTCAATACTTCAACGCCCATTTGAATACTAAACAGCTAAGTTCATAAATTACGTTTTTGACTCGCTATAATTCGGCTATTGACAATATTTCTTTAGTCTTTCCTTCATCTTACTTTTAAAAAATATGGAGACTGTTATGTGATTTTAGGAATTATTTGTAACCAGGGAACCGGAGATAAAAAGAAGTAGTGAGACCATCCAGGCCACGGAACTACTAAGATCGGGGGGGGGGGTGTCCTGGTGGTGTAATGGTTAAAGCGATGGACTGCGGAATCGTAGTACGCGAGTTCGTACTCCAGTCGCGCTATTACGTTCACTTTCGGGCAAATACCCTTGGGAAAGGTATGAACCCCCTTATCCTCCCAGCTATGGGTTAAATAGTACCACTACTGTTCTTCTTGGAGAATGGCTTTGGCATTAAATAACCTAAAAAGGTTGATATGCCACTAAACAAAGAAACCGAAGATCGGCTAGATGACTCCTGGAGTGCTGAGGTGACTTGTCACTTAGACTTCAGTGAAAACTACTAGTTTCTACTGAGTTGAAAAATTCGTAACGAGATAAGAATAATAAACTATTTTAAAGTCTGTTGCAAGTAGACAGGAAAACTGTTTAAAGTATCTGATGTGAGCGTAAGCCATCGGTTTCTTTTCACTGTCCAATTTACGTGATTCTAAATGAGAGACACACACAATATACGCTCATACACTGATAAATATTAGGTTGTGTTGGCTAATGCTTCCATTGCACTATGGTGAGGTGCTGTTAAAAGTGATACAATTTGCTTGTGTAGCACAACGGACAGGACGACTAAACGTTTGGCAGAATAAGTGTAATTTACAGTGCACCATCGTTTGCTTTTAGGAATAAAAAGAATTATACCATAGTATCGAGGAGTCCAGACATTGACATGATGGTTAGAGTGTTTGCCTCCCAAAGACTCAAAAAATGGCAGTCGATGCCTCCTTGCTTAACACTCAGCAATATAAGGTACGAATCAAGGGTAAAGTGGAGCTATCCAGGGAAAGGAGTAGCGCACTCGCCTACACCTTGGTGTAGTAACTATCGAAAAGGGAGCCTTCGGGTTACCCTGAACTTTGGTCGCCAACTTGTCGAGGAGTCGGTCGTGGTGTAATAGTTACGGTCGTAGGAAATGGACATGGTGACCTGAGTTCAAATCCTGGACGATCCTGTTTGCATTTCACTTGGCGCAAATAATCTTGAGAAAGACATGAATTTAACTATTCTCCCTCCAGCTATAGGTAAAATAGCATATCATACTGAGCTCTTCAGCAACCAGTCTAGGAGAAGGAAAACTTTGAAATGAAACCTGCTAAACTACGCTTAAAATTGACCTTGTGACGCATCTTGCTCGAGTTTGATAAATAGATACGCGGATTAATATGTTTATTACGCACCTGCATAAGTGTGAGACTCTTCGTACATCCATTACCCCAACTATCCCTTGATTGCTCTATTTTATCCTTGATACATACTTTATAATGCTGAGTGTTAAGCAAGGAGGTATCAAGCACCTTTTTTGAGTCTTTGGTATGACTCGACCTGAGATTGAATCCCTGTCTCCCGGGTCATTGGCAAACACTCTAGGCCAAACGAAGAATTATATAATCGGGTGGTTCAGGAAAAGAACGGATCATAACAGATTTATAAGAATGACGTATCATTTTTCCACTGTTTATATCTTTTATCTTATCTTTTAATTCTTCCATATTTACAAATATATATGCGAATATTGATTGATACTAGTGACAATCAAGTACTTTAAGGAGAGACAGAGAGTTTGAGAGAGAAGGAGAGAGAGTGAGGAGGACATAGTTGGTTGGTTGGTTGAGTTTTATGGCATATCAACCTTTGTAGGTAATTTAATGCCAAATCTATTTTTATGTAAATAATCAGTTCTATTTCAAACAATTCAGTTTAGCATGAGGACACAGTTTAATTGTCAAAAACATTTCTATTTCAAACTATTCAGTTTAGTCAAGCAGTGAACCTGGGAGCGATCGCAATGAAGGGGGTATTCCGCATTCCCCAAAGCTCCATCAATACTGGATCCTTACCATCAGATTGTTTAATATCATATTCAGGACACTTGTTTGGTGAGTCTTACCCCTCTGCAGAGATCCAGTCGGTGTATTAAGGAGCCCCGGCCTATTAGGTCAGAATTAGATTGGAATTCTTAATATTATACCACTGTGTGTAGAAATCACTTAAAGATCTATAGAAAAAATACAGATATGAACGTACAACGGACACGATTCCCTAACAACCTGGCATAAAATAATCCTCGACGAGTTGAAATACAATTAAAATCACTCACTGGCCTCACTGGGTTTCGCCTTTCTTTTTTTTTTTTTTTTCGCTCCTCATACAAACATAGATACTCACTCACTGACAGACACACGTATATATATATATATATATATATATATATCTATATATATATATATATCGTGGTTTAAATTCCGTCGAAATTGTCGGGATGAATGATGGTGTTATAACCTATTTATATTTAAGATATCGAGTTTCTAAATTCCTTCTAAATATAAGCACTCGTGTTTACAGTGTCATCTGTCAATCAGGAAACCTTGGCATAGCTTTCTGTCATAAACATGCATTTAAAAAAAATCGGCTAATGGTCTCGTTTCCTCATTACAAATATACAACTTAAAAAAGTTATTACTAGGAAAGACAAACAAAGTTCTCTTTTCAAAGTTTCGTTCCTGTTTGGGACTAGAAAGGAAGAAATTAAGAGGGCAGATTTACTTTCGGTGGTTGGTTGGTTGGTTTTTTGACATGTTAATCTTAGTTGAGTTATTTAATGCTATTGTATACTTTCTGTAATTTATAAGTCGACTACCAAGCCTTGCCCAAGTCGAATAAAAGATTCTTCGGAGCTTTTTTCTGTTAAAATGAAAAAAAAAAAACAACCTTTCTCGTCTAGGTAAAAACCATCAGAAAAACCGGCGTTGTCCGGAATGATATAATACACTCAGACATATTTATAATAAATCTTTTCTTTCTGAAATGTGAAAAGATTTCCTTCCAAAACATTACACCAACCATACGGCAGGTGTGGGGCAGCCCCCCGCCACCGTTCATTTTATTTGTTTTCTGAATAATTTAAACCTTTCAGGTCAATTTTCAGCTAAAATGATCCGGGCAACCCCGAGTATGGTAGATGACAAGAACCCTTGCTTTTAAAATATTTCTTGAGATCAACAAGGTTTACTTGCCAAGTTTCATTAGCCTAGACGTATATAGAGGACAAACACATGAACAAACGAAAAAATTATACATTATTGTTGAGTTTGCTTAAGTGTGTGTACAGCATTGCTTAAGTAGTGTGTACGGCATCCTTGCTGGATTATTCAGTCTCGAATTAGCCTATTTTTTCTAGTAATTATAATTTGAATTACTAATAAGTTTTATTATATTTTACCAATAGTCCGTCCGTCCGTCCGTCCGTCAAAGGCTCTGTTTTTTTGGGGTTTTTTTGTTTTTTTTTTTTACTCGATTTCAGCCAAACGTTCAGGATCATAGAACTTATTCAAGAAAGAGGGGTTTCTAGATTGGATCTCTCTCTCTCTCTCTCTCTCTATATATATATATATATATATATATCAAGAAGACTTACAATGCACCTTTCTTATACTAGTTCCGTAGCACATCTAAAAAATATTAATGTCCGACAACTGAATTTCGGAAAATTCTTACCGAAAACACAATATTAGAACAATAAAATAACAAACAGAAACTTCAGATTCTCGAGGCACTACATATTAGGAACATACATCCCAAACTTACCAGAATTAATTTTGAAACCAGTGCTAATGTACTAAAATGTTTTTAGCTACTGGGGCTATTTATAGAAACAAATTTGAAAAGTAAACGCTACACAATGCACCAGTATAAACACTCATTCTTACAAAATAGTACAAAAGTTACATCACTTTTGTAATACATCCTACTCTGATGATGGCTCAAAGTTGCGCAGAAACTACTTGGGAAATAACTAATTAAGAAAGGTTTGTCAACTAATTCCCGTCGAATCTCATAAGATCGATTCGGCAACTCGATGGATTAACAAAATAATATGTAGAGAAATAATTTATATAATGTTCAAACAAATATATATATATATATATATATATATATATCTGTCTGTTCATATGAATGTCTTTTTCTTCAAATCTATTTCTCAATATTTCTCCGTATTGGGCAGAGGCAAATGGATATGGGCAGTTGACAAAAGATATTAGCAAATACAGAGATAGGTGTAAGCAAATGCTGATAGATAGATAGATAGATAGATAGAAATAAATACGGGGAGAGGCAAATAGATATAAGCAAATGCAAAGAGATAGATAGATAGATAGATAGGGTCGGATGCAAAGAGATATGTGTAAGCAAATGAAAACAGATGTAAGCAAGGATCTATTTATCTATCTATCTACTTTGTCAATTCATATTTAGCTAGCTGGCTAATTATCTCACTCTATTCATATCTATCTTTTTCAAATACAGCTATCCCAGTGTGTATCTATCTATCTATCTATGTTCATATCTGCCTATCTATCTATCTACCTATCTCATTCTGTCCATTTTTATCTCTCTATCTATCAATCAATCTAAGAATGAATTAAGCGTGTGTGTTTTTGCTTTTTGGTTTTTTTTTTTTTGGTTTTTTTTTTGGCGACGGAGCTTTCTCCAACTGAAGTTTGATTCTTAAAGCACATAAAGGGAATGTGTGTAGCGATATGAAGGGAAAACCTTGGCCAGTCAGACCCGGCCTTAATTCTGGCATTTTGTCCAAATGTCCGGCGTTCCTCGGTGAATTTGTCATTGGCAGGAGATCCGTGATCGCTCGTCCTTATCATTTGCTCAAACGTGTGTAAATGTGACTCGAACTCAACGATAGACACTTGTTCAAAGTGAGAACATGATCAAGGACTATCGAATGACCGGTCAACACAGTCGACTGGAAAGTCCAAGATTAATAAATGTCCCCGAAATAGTTATAGGGAAGGGAGCGTCTCGCTTAACATTTCAGACATACTTAAATTCCTCCGAGTCAATACATGAGATTTCATAAAAATTTGAATGGTCTTTAAATTTCATTAGGAAGCTATGTTGCTGCAACAAGTAATGAATTATACGGAGTTTTAATATCGAAAATGGTTAGAGTGTTCGCCAATGGCCCGGGAGACCTGCGTTCAATCCTAGGTCTAGTCTTACCAAAGACTCAAGAAATGGTACTTGATGCCTCCTTGCTTAAGAGAGCATTATTAGGTAAGGATCAAGATTAAAGTGGAGCAATCCAGGGAAATGAGTAACGCCCTCCCCTGCACCTCGGTGTAGTAGCTATCGAAAAGGGAGCCTTAAGGTCACCCTCGACTACGGTCGCCAACTTTACTTTCTACTTTTGAATTATCTTTCGAAAAAAATGATTACTATCATTACTAATGTTTGAAAATCATCCTCATCATCATGTCGTGCCGCCAGCACGGATATCCCTTACCCTCTCTCGCCTCTTCTCCCTATCGTTCATCACATAAGCTGCTGAATGTATGTTCGAGCTGGTCGTCCTGCTTTTGCTCGGCCATATGTGGGGGTCCATAGAAGTACATCACTTATGAGCTCATCCCTGCTTCTCCAGCAATGTCCTGCATGTCTGGTTCGTCTAAATTAGATAGTTTTCGTGATGAGAGGCAGGTGGCCATATAGTTGGTGCTTTGTGGTGTATTGCCGCCAGGACTTATTCAATATTGCTCTCAACATTCTTGTGTAATTGCCGTCTAGCTTCTTCTCCAGCTATTTTGTTTGCGTCCAAGTGGTGCATCCATACAGCAGTATCGACACGACCGCTGCCTGGAAGAAACTGCGTTTCATTTTATCGGTCAGGTCTGATTTCCATATGATCGATAGCTTATTGATAGCCGACTATGCCTTCATTAGCCGCGTATCGATGTCCTTTTCGGTTGATGAGACGCTGCTTCCTAGGTAGGTGAATTTTGTCAATTACCCTAATTACTAAAGTTTATAGGTGGTTCGTTAGAATATCACTCTAGATATAAAGCAAAATACCTTGCAAAGGGGAAGTATTCGTGAAGTAATAGTTATTGTCGTAGAAAATGGACACGGTGACCCGAGATCAAATCTTGGAAGAAATTGTTTGGATTTTACAAAGCGCTAATATCCTTGGGAAAGACATAAGTTCAACTATTCTCTCTTCAACATTGGTATGGTAACCAAACTAGGAGAAGAAAAACGCTGAATTCGTACCTGTTAAATTCCACTTAAAGACTGTTCTTGTGTCTCATCTTGAACTAAGAATTATTTTAAATATTTAAACTTGTAAAATACCTTTCGAGCCACTTATATATATTTATTTAAAAAGCACTGAAAGATTTTTCTTACAGAATATTGAGTTCATGAAATAAAAAAAAAGGAGTAGTTTTTGTTCTTATGGGAATTTAACTTTTATTGTAACAATTACAATTTGTAACAATTAAGAGTAAATAGGAGGTGCCCATGGTGTAATGGTTATCGTCGTAGGAAATGGACACGGCGACACGAGTTCAAATACTGGACGAGACTGATTGTATTTTCACATAGCACTAATACTAATCCAATTATTCTCCCTCCAGCTATGGGTAAATAGTAGGACAGACTGAGTTCTTCAGCCTTGGTGAGGCAACTAGTCTAGGAGAAGGAAAACTCTGAATTCAAACCTGTTCAACTCCGCTTAAAAATTGACCTTGTGTCATATTCTGCCCGAGCGGAGGGGTTGGGTAAATAGGATTAAGAGTAAATAGATAGATTGATAGATAGATAGACGCAAATAAATACGGGGAAAGGCAAATAAATAGATTTAAGCAAATGCAAAAAAATAAATAGATAGATACGGGGAAAGGCCAATAGATAGATAGATAGATAGATAGAAATATATACGGGGAGAGGCAAATAGGTAGATATAAGCAAATACAAATAGATAGATAGATAGATAGATAGATAGATAGATAGATGTAAATATATACGGGGAGAGGCAAATCGGTAGATATAAGCAAATACAAAGAGATAGATAGATAGATAGATAGATAGATAGATGTAAATATATACGGGGAGAGGCAAATAGGTAGATATAAGCAAATACAAAGAGATAGATAGATAGATAGATAGATAGATAGATAGATAGATGTAAATATATACGGGGAGAGGCAAATAGGTAGATATAAGCAAATACAAAGAGATAGATAGATAGATAGATAGATAGATAGATAGATAGATAGATGTAAATATATACGGGGAGAGGCAAATACAAAGAGATAGATAGATAGATAGATAGATAGATAGATAGATAGATAGATAGATAGATGTAAATATATACGGGGAGAGGCAAATAGATAGATATAAGCAAATACAAAGAGATAGATAGATAGATAGATAGATAGATAGATAGATAGATAGATGTAAATATATACGGGGAGAGGCAAATAGGTAGATATAAGCAAATACAAAGAGATAGATAGATAGATAGATAGATAGATAGATGTAAATATATACGGGGAGAGGCAAATACAAAGAGATAGATAGATAGATAGATAGATAGATGTAAATATATACGGGGAGAGGCAAATAGATAGATATAAGCAAATACAAAGAGATAGATAGATAGATAGATAGATAGATAGATAGATAGATAGATGTAAATATATACGGGGAGAGGCAAATAGGTAGATATAAGCAAATACAAAGAGATAGATAGATAGATAGATAGATAGATAGATGTAAATATATACGGGGAGAGGCAAATAGGTAGATATAAGCAAATACAAAGAGATAGATAGATAGATAGATAGATAGATAGATGTAAATATATACGGGGAGAGGCAAATACAAAGAGATAGATAGATAGATAGATAGATATCTCTCCTCATTTCTTAGTACAGACAAGTAATTCAACTTATTTTAATGTGACAGCGTTTATTTAGACGTACACATGAAATAAGTGTACATTTCAGAGTGCAATGGTTTAGGAACAAGACTAGCTAAATGCTTTTAGTGAATTCGATTCTCACTGGCTGCCCTATACTATAGTCTTTCTGGTAAACCAAGCAAGGCTTTCAAAATGATTACTACACTTTAAGACAGGAAAGACGACCACTGTTAGCGAATTCGATTCTCACTGACTGCCCCATTTTTCCGATGTTGTGCCAAATTTAGCTTGATTTAGAACATGATTAAAAAACAGGAAGAAGGCATGTAGATCATTCTCATTGAGCACGATTCTCACTGAGTGCCTTGCATACCTATTCCAGTTATACGTTACAATTTTAGCTTCTATGTGAGATAATCTGGTACCTAGTTTCTCCTTGTTTCTTAGATATCAGTGACTCTGGCTGTATTTTCCTTTCGTCGTCGTTTCTATTCTGTTGTTCGCCATTTTGTTTTCCTCGTTCGTTCGTTGTTGCCATCCCGACTGTTCTTTGTTCTTTACTGCTCGAGTTGATCGGACAAGTAATTTGGACACAATTTTCTTGTGCACATGATATTCTATTTCATCGACAACACTTTTTCATGGGCCATTGCGGCCCACGGGAAAGTGAGCATACGTGGAACAACCACTCAAAGTGAGCACTTCTCACGAACTAACGAGATCTTATTGCAATTCTTCTAGCGTCGTCTGACCACGTGACTCTTCGTTCAGTTAAAGCTACATTCTCAAAAAAACATGTCAGTCAAACTGAGTGACCCTAGTTGAACGATTAGAATTTATTTAAATTTACCCAAATTTCTTGCAAAGCAATAGATTTCACCGATCAATTATTTAACAGGTGTCACTTAATTATGGCCTTGTGCCAAACTAGGTAAAGATCAGGTAACCAGTAAGGGAAGCTAGCAGACCATTGTTAATAAGTACAGTTCTCACTGGGTGATCCTTACTTTTAACCTTATGCAAAACTTAGCTAAGCTCAGCTGACCAGTAAGAGAAGCTAGTCGGCCATTGTTAAAAAATACAGTTCTCACTGGGCGACCCACCTTGTACCGAACTTGATTAGTTTACTACATAACTACACTATTAGACACTATACGGTTAATTGTTAGTGAGTTCGATTCTCACTAAGTTCCCAATATTTCTAACCTTGTGCCAAACTTAGATAAACTTAGTATATGACAACAACTCAGTAAGTAGCATTTTTTGAGTCTTTGGTATGACTCGACCTGGGATTGAACCCCGATCTCCCGGGCCATTGGCGAACGCTCATTATGCCAGAAAAAATCTAATTTCTAACAACATCCTCCGCATTCCCTTTCCACCGTGAATGTGATCATCATCCTCATCTTCAATTGATGGGCCGCCATTGGCACCAGCGCGTGAGTATTCCGGATAGCGACTTCGTCATCCTCGCGCTACCAACGGAAAAATCACATAGAAATCCGGATAATAAATTTATTTCGACCAGGTTGTCATTGTACCCTCTTCCTACCCCTATGTCAACCACCAAACGCTAACCAACATCCTTTAAAGTTTTTTTTCTTTAACATTTCTTTTTTTTTTTTCTTTCATTTTTTTTGGGTTTTTTTTTTTTAGAGAGAGGTGTGGGAGATTCTGTCTTTCACAACATTTCTAGCTTTTCCTTCTTCTTTTTCTTCATCATCTTCATCATCATCTATTTTCTTGTTCTCCTCGTCCTGCTGACAGAAACAAGCACTTCTCTCTAGCTGTGGGACATGTCCGCTTCCGAAACCCTACTGCCATTTCCACGGTCATTTCTCTACCAAAACGCAAAACCCGCCCGCCGTTCTCCACCTACCGTCACCGTTATCCAATTCTCGCTACCCCGCGGCCGTTTCCTACCCACAGCCAAACCAGATCAAAGAATTATGTTCGCATAACCCGACAAACCCACACGGTAACGCGTCGGAGTCCGCCATCTTGGCAAGACAGCTCCATCTAGCGGACTAATTCGGCGTGACAGAGACCCGACAATACTTGCGAGAAGACTTTTCAACATCAAACGAGAATCTGAGAACTCTTTGAACAGCCGTTGCCTTTTGTTTCTATGTCCATAAAGGGGTAGAAGGAATTACGGGTAGGGTAGTACGTTCTAACGATTATGAACGGTAAGAAGCGAAAGAAGAATAAAGATTTGTCATCCTCTTCCTCCTCCACTTCTTCTTCTTCTTCTTCTTCTTCTTCTTTTAAAATCTTCCTCTCAAATTCTTCTCTCTTTTTCTTTTTTCTTGTCTACTATCCTTAACTTATTTCGTCAATCTCTTCTTTCTTTCTTTCTTTCTTAATAATTTTCTTTCTTGTGTTTACTTTTCTTTTTAGTCGTTCTTCATTTTCTTCGCTTTTCTTTTCACTCCCTCACATACTTTTGTTAACTTTCTTTTAATTTTAGTCACTTTTCTTTCTTTCTTTCTTTCTTTCTAAACAATTTTTCTTTTTTCTTTTCTCTTTAATCGTTCTTTATTTTCTTCGCTTTTCTTTTCACTCCCTCACATACTTTTGTTAACTTTCTTTTTTATTTTAGTCACTTTTCTTTCTTTCTTTCTTTCTTTCTTTCTTTCTTTCTTTCTTTCTTAATAAACAATTTTCCTTTTTTCTTTTCTTTTTAATCGTTCTTTATTTTCTTCGCTTTTCTTTTCATTCCTTCAACTACTTTTATTTACTGTCTTTATATTTTAGTCACTCTTCTTTCTTTCGTTTTTCTTTCTCCTTTTCCTTTTTTTTTTCCTCTATTAGTCACGTTTTTCTTTTTTTCTCACGTTTTTCAACTTTTCTTCTCATTACTTCCATTTATCTATTATTTCAGTCCCTCTTCTTTCTTTTCTTTCTTTTTTTCTTTCTTTCAATCGTTCTTTCTTTCTTTCTTTCTTTCTTTCTTTCTTATTTTTCTCTCCTCCCACTATTGTTGTTCATGTTTTCATTTATCTTTTTCTTTCTTTTACACTAATCTTTTCTTTCTTTTTACTTTCGTTCGCTCCACAACTACTTTTCCTCACTCTCTTCGTCGTCTTTCTTTCTTTCTTTCTTTTCCAATAACCTATTCTTTCTTTCTTTCTTTCTTTCTTCTTATATTTTTTTTTCTTAATTACTTCATTTTCATTTTTTCTCATTCATTAACTACGTTTGTTCCCTTTCTTTTTTTCTATCAATTTTTTTCTTTCATTTCTTTCATTCTTGTAACCCCTCCCAATATTTTTCCTTATTCTGAAGTTGTTTTTCTTCCTCTTTCAGTAACTTTTCTTTCTTTAATAAGCCACTCTTTATTCTGTATTACTTTTTCTTCTTTCTTTCATTCTCAATATCTCAACAACTTTTTATTCCGTTCTTTAGTATTTTTCTTTTTTTTCTTTCTTTCCCCCTTTCTTTTTCTCCGTCGCTTCATTTCATTTATTCATTCTTTTTTTCATTCTTTCTTTCGTTCGTTCTTTCTTTCTACGGCTCTTTTCAATTTTCTTTCTTTATTTCTGAAAATTCACTTTTTTCTTTCTTTCGTTCTTTCTGTCCTTGTTTCTTTCTTTTTCAATAACTCTTTTTTCGGTTTATTTTTTCTGTGCTTCTTTGTTTCAGCGTTTTTTTTCTTCCTTTCTTTTCTTCTTTCTTTTCTTTTATCAGTCACTCTTTATTCAGTTTATTCTTTCTTTCTTTTTTTCTTTCTTTAACAATCACTCATTTTTGGTTTCATTTCTTTCTTTCCCTCTTTCTCAGTCACTGTTTATTCAGTTTCTTTCTTTCTTTCTTTCTTTCTTTCTTTCTTTCTTTCTCAATCACTGTTTATTCAGTTTCTTTCTTTCTTTCTTTTTTCTTTCTTTCTTTCTCAATCACTCATTTTTGTTTTCATTTCTTTTTTTGCTTCTTTCTTTCTTTCTTTCTTTCTTTCTCTCTCAATCACTGTTCATTCAGTTTCTTTCTTTCTTTCTTTTTTCTTTCTTTCTTTCTCAATCACTCATTTTTGTTTTCATTTCTTTTTTTTTGCTTCTTTCTTTCTTTCTTTCTTTTTTTCTCTCTCAATCACAGTTTATTCAGTTTCTTTCTTTCTTTCTTTCTCAACCAATTTTTATTCCATCTTTATCTACTTTCTTTTTTCTTCTCTTTTTCTTTCTTTTTCTTTTCTTTATTCTTCCCTCATCCCAATGAAATTAACTGTAATCCTCCTGAGTATGGCACAAGTCTCTTCAACCTTTCCTTTTTCAAGCTTTTTGGCAACGAACAAAATCCCAATCACAAATTAACATAGACTCATTTTCATTTATTAATTTATTGAACTTTAATTCGATCAATTTAGTTGTTTGACAATCTATGACAACAAATCTCATATATCCCACTAAGGTTAGCATTCCGCGGTCGAGTCCTGGCCAAAGATTCACTTAGTAATAGTGATATTATCGTAGACTATGTAGATAATAACTGCCTAAAATTCTGTCAAGTGTTATAAGCGAACTGCAAGAAAATGAGTAGAATGTTTGCCAATGGTCCAGGAGACCGAGGTTCAGTCCCAGGTTGAGTATTACCAAAAACTCGAAAAAATGGTACTTGATGCCACCTTGCTTAACACTTAGCATTATAAGGTAAGGATCAAGGATAAAGTGGAACAATCCAGGGAATGGAGTACCGCCCTCCCCGACACCTCGGTGTAGTAGCTATTGAAAAGGGAACCTTCGGGTCACCCTCGACTAATGTCAACTTACTATTGTAACGATGATTGGGAAAAGCCCCGGTACTAATATTGTCGTCGTAGAGTACTATAACTCACACTAAGAGCGAGAAAAAAACCTACAGATTTAGAGATTGACTTTGATGAAGCATTGAAAGCTGACAATCGTATTTTGTCAATTTCACAGTGGGCAATTTTTTTCCAAGGGAAATATATTATTTTCAAAAAATAGCAAAATTTATAAGAATTTACAGGGTGGAACGATAAAATTGTCGTCCTAAAGAAAACAACACTGCAGCTTTATTTTAAAACTTTTATTGAAAAAATCAATTCAGGTAACTTGATTATGTAGTAGAGCTGACATCTATTCAATGTAGCCGCCTACAGCCTCAATCACCGCCTCGATACGGATCCGGAACTGGGAGCATGCCTTTTCCACAAGCGCCGGCGGGAGCTCGATGAATACTTGGGGGATGGCGACTGTCACGGATGATCGGAGCCATTTGACGGTCTCTCTCTCTCTCTCTCTCTCTCTCTCTATCTATCTATCTATCTATCTGCTGCTTAGGTCTATTCTGTTTGCTGGGTCAAATTAGCCTTTCTTATATAACACACGAGTGGCTCAGATCGGCTTTCCAGAGAATTGCGGAGCTTTGTTTCTGATTCGTCGGACTTTGACCAGTTATTGTATCTATGTCGAGTTTTCTTACTTCGCTTCGGTCGACTCTTTCTTCGGCCATCTTGTAATTTATCTAGTACATATAACTTTTATTGTGAACAAATCGAGGCTCATGAAAACTAGAAAAATTTTTTTCGACTCATGTTTTTTATTGTTTTACATATGGAAGACCTAACCCCACTCCTTCTATGTGTCATTTTCAAAAAATACTGGTTTTCATGAATTCTAGAAGAGATATCTTGAATAATATATATATATATACGTATATATATATATATATATATATATACGCATGAATGATTATGTATAACCCGGATATAAGAGAAACCTGGATATAAGAGACTTAGTCCTCGGTCCCGATAACTCTTTTATATTCGGGTTACACTGTGTGTGTGTATATATATATATATATATGGGCTCTAAAGTTCATGAGTTTGCTTCGAGGTATGATGCTTATGATGGTGTTCTTATCTCCAAAGCTGGATACAATTTTCAAAGTAAGTTCTATGGGAGATGTGAACAGGATGCATTTCTTTTGAGACTAGTTGGTGCCACTTGTTTCCTCCACAATAAAGTTTCCAAGACTTTCCCTGATTAGAAAAGGCACATGGCAGTGTACAAAAACCATCTCTAAGAACATCGACAGTCGTCAATCCGTTTGCTTGGCATCTCTGCTTCGAAGTTTACAAGATTGAAGCTGGTTTAAAAATTCATCTGAGAGGATACAGTCGTAGAGCAGGCATTAATGCAGACATGGCTGGAGGGTAAAAAGATGGCAATCAGTTGAGAACAAAAGATGGAGCGATCATCATCATTCAAGAATAGATCTACCTACCTATGTATGTATACATTTATGTATGTATGTATTTCTAATTATGTATGTATGTATGTATGTATGTATTTCTAATTATGTATGTATGTATCTATGTATATCTGATTATGTATGTATGCATGTATGTATTTCTGATTATGTATGTATGTATCTATGTATTTTTGATTATGTATGTATGTATCTATGTATTTCTGATTATGTATGTATGTATGTATTTCTGATTATGTATGTATGTATGTATGTATGTATTTCTGATTATGTATGTATGTATGTATGTATGTATGTATTTATAATTATGTATGTACGTATCTATGTATTTCTGATTATGTATGTATGTATCTATGTATATCTGATTATGTATGTATGTATGTATGTATTTCTGATTATGTATGTATGTATCTAAGTATTTTTGATTATGTATGTATGTATGTATCTATGTATTTCTGATTATGTATGTATGTATGTATGTATGTATTTCTGATTATGTATGTATGTATCTATGTATTTCTGATTATGTATGTATGTATGTATCTATGTATTTCTGATTATGTATGTATGTATGTATGTATGTATGTATGTATGCATGTATTTCTGATTATGTATGTATGTATATATGTATGTATGTATGTATGCATGTATTTCTGATTATGTATGTATGTATGTATGTATGTATTTCTGATTATGTATGTATGTATGTATGTATTTCTGATTATGTATGTATGTAGGTATGTATATCTGACTATGTATGTATGTATCTATGTATATCTGACTATGTATGTATGTATCTATGTATATCTGATTATATATGTATGTATGTATGTATGTATGTATTTCTAATTATGTATGTATGTATGTATGTATGTATGTATGTATGTATGTATCTATGTATTTCTGATTATGTATGTATCTATGTATGTATATCTGATTAATTATGTATGTATCTATGTATTTCTGATTTTGTATGTATGTATGTATGTATCTATGTATGTATATCTGATTATGTATGTATCTATGTATGTATATCTGATTATGTATGTATCTATGTATGTATATCTGATTATGTATGTATCTATGTATGTATATCTGATTATGTATGTATCTACGTATTTCTTTCCGAACATTCTTGACTCGTTTTATTATAATTGCCCCAACCGATAGGTTCTAAGCTAATATCTATACTTTTTAGATTTTTTCAATTAAGAATTCTGGTATATATATATATATATATCGTAATTTTCTGTATTTATATGAATGTTAAGCATCAGTAATAGAGCATATCTAAGTCAGAATATTAAATACATTGATGTGACGGCGCTTTGTAATTCAGTTTCTCTCAGTTGTACGAGGATCGAATCGCCAACAAAAAACAGTCCCGATGCATAGTTATCTTAAGGCTCTATCACAGATATTGAGCACCATTTAAAAATACAGCTAATTGATTATATATACATATATATATATATATATATATATATATCCACAGACAGACTGGTTCATTATATCATTACTATTCAGTAAAACGATTGAAGCTGGGATCGAAACCCGCCCAAATTTACATTAGAATTAGTATCTTACCGCTCAGCAAACAGACGACATACGTAAGCATGGGAATTATAAGTCATTATGTAGTAGCTTTCGTTTATCTCCATTTTTGCCTTACCAGAGTGCTCAATTCGCCATATCACGCTGAAAACACCGGTTCTCGTCCGATCACCGAAGTTAAGCAGCGTCGAGCCTGGTCAGTACTTGGATGGGTGACCGCCTGGGAATACCAGGTGCTGTAAGCATTTATCAGGGAAGGAGTAGCGCCCTCCCCTACACCTTGGTGTAGTAGCTATCGAAAAGGGAGCCTTCGGGTTACCCTCGACTATGGTCGCCAACTTTACTTTTACTTACTTACAACATATATTGCAGGCACTCATGATGTAAGGGTTATTGGAAATGGACACAGCGACACAAGTTCAAATCTCGTGCAAGGCGGTTTTGATTTCAAATAGGGCTAATACCATAGGTAAAGAGTGCCCTGATGGTTGGAGTAATAGAATACACCGACTGCATCTTTACAGAGAGGTAAGACCCCTCTCCCGCCAACAAGTGTCCTGGATATGACATTAAGCAATCTGGTGGTGAGGCTCCAGTGATGCTGGAGCTTTAGGGAATAGTAATTACCCCTTCATTGGCCTAAAGCTCCCAGATTCACTCTGACCTGGAGTGAAAGCACCTGAAAGGATCCTATCTATGGATCAAATAGAATAGTTTGACATTTAACCAGCGTGCAAACAAATGACTTATACTAACTTGAATAGTTAGAAATAGAACTGTTTGATCATTTAACTATGTGTAAACAAATTACTGATATTTAACTGAATTGTTACTGATACATAGCAATTCTAGGAGCTGTGTGTATCTACAAAATGTGTTTACAAAACACACACACACATAGAAAACGAACCGAATAGATAACAGATATAAAAAAGATTTCAACATGAATGATATGCACGCGGAACCACCTTTCTCGTGTGATTACGCAAAATCAAGAAACGGTTACCATGACATCAACGGCCGTAAGTAAACGCGTTTTTAAATCACAAACTGCACTAAAATGAAGATGAACGTCCAATGTAATGTCTGCTTTTAGTTGATCTGGTGTATATATAGATATATATTTCTTTTAAATACCCTGTCCGGTGGCAAAAGCTGCTTGGTAGCGCCAGGAGTGGCAGTACCACCTTGAGTTACCGAAACTGAGTTATCACCTTGGTTGGCGGCTGATGAGGACAGTGTATCGCACGTGCTTTCACACGTTGTATGATGAAAAAAAAAATTTTTTAAATATAAATATATAAACAGCGTTTGGCATTAAATAACCTACAACAGTTAATATTGCATAAAACCTGACCAAACTTAACCTATTAAATGATACGACTGTTTATATGGGTTTATAACGTCTTTTTTCCCGTTGATTCAATGTTAGTGTATCAATGGATATACTGATTCTTTTATTGGAATTATGTGAGTAGGAAACGATTCAATGTCATTCCTAGCTCCCAAAAGGCGATCTATAATAACTGTCCAATAATCTCAGCCAATATTGATAAATAAAAAAAATTAAAAGAAAAAAAAGGGGAAAGAAATGCCTAGCTCGACCGATTGCATTGAATCACAAATCAGTTAAATTCAAATCGATCTCTCTCGGTCAGCTGCTGATTTTGTAGTTTCAAGCTGAAAAGAAAAGATTCATCAAGAATTCGAATCTTATCGCTAAGACGCATATTCCGCAAGCGACATAGTTTAGAACTTGCAGTATGGCATTTGGAAGAAACAAAGATCGTCAGTCAAGGAACAAGTTAGATGTAGAGTATGAAAGAATCAACCGAGATAGAATATAAACAGAATATATTCAAACATAATACCGATCAATCTCAGGGTATTCCAATTCATTCTCTCTTTCTCTCACTCTCTCTCTCTCTCTCTTTCTCTCTCTCTCTCTATCTCTCTCTATGTATGCATATATATATATTTGTACATGTACATATATATATCTATAGATCTATATCTGTGTGTTCGTAATACTCTCTCTCTCTCTCTCTCTCTCTATATATATATATATATATATGTGGGGGGAGGGGTGTGTTGGTCTTACCACAACAACTCTTTCTAGACGGCTTACAATGCATCTTAATGATTCTAGCTCCATAGCCTTACATCTTAAAACCCATTCAATTCCCAAATCCATATTTCGAAAAATTCTAGTTGAAAACACCACTATGATAGTACACGAAATAAATAAACTACGACAGCAAATCTTAGAACCCCTTCATATAAAAACAAAAAAAAATGATAAAATCAATAGAATTAATTTCGAAAATAGCAACAATGTTATGAAATGTCTTTTGATTTTTTTAATATTCCATATTTTCTTGATAATATTCTATTTCCGTTGTTTTTAAATTCAACAGCAACTCAGTTTTACCAACTCTGCGTCTGCGTGGTTTTGTTATGTTATAAAAACCAAAAAACTTTCAAAACTCTTTAAAAACACTCTTTACACATGCAAGTAACCCCTGATGATGGCCTATGATGGGTACGAAAGTAGTCTGGATATTATTGGTAAATTCATCCACCAATTCCAGCCTGAAACCAAGACACTTAGCGGGAAACTTGAAAGGATCTTAATAAAACTGTATTGACAAAATTTGTCTTTATTATTAAATCAAACATGCTTAAATGATAGACTGCTGCCTAACTATACTCGCGCGCGCACACACACACACACACACAAACACATGCACACACATATATATTGCTTATATAACCCTTACACCATGAGTGCCTGCAATATATGTGTGTGTGTGTGATATATATATATATATATATATATATATATATATATATATATCACCGAGTTCTTATTCACACCCCCTTGCTATTTCTCTCTCTCTCTCTCTCTCTCTCTCTCTATCTATCTATCTATCTATCTATCGATCAATCAAAGTAAGTTCTTGTTAAGACACACACTCGCGCACACACACACACACACACACTCTCTCTCTCTCTCTCTCTATATATATATATATATATATATATATTTTTTTTCTTTTTACTTATTTCACTCTTTTCATATATATCTCATTATGCTCTCTGTCTCTGTCTGTCTGTCTGTCTCTCTCTCTCTCTCGATAGATTTCTTGTATTTTTATTTTTATCTCACACTGTTCATCTCTCTGTCTCACTCTCCTTATCTCATTTTGTTCTTCCAATTTCATTTTTTATTCACTGTCTGTCTGTCTGTCTGTCTGTCTCTCTCTCTCTCTCTCTCTCGATAGATTTCCTGTATTTTTATTTTTATCTCACACTGTTCATCTCTCTGTCTCACTCTCCTTATCTCATTTTGTTCTTCCAATTTCATTTTTTATTCACTGTCTGTCTGTCTGTCTGTCTCTCTCTCTCTCTCTCTCTCTCTCTCTCGATAGATTTCCTGTATTTTTATTTTTATCTCACACTGTTCATCTCTCTGTCTCACTCTCCTTATCTCATTTTGTTCTTCCATTTCATTTTTTATTCACTGTCTGTCTGTCTGTCTGTCTCTCTCTCTCTCTCGATAGATTTCCTGTATTTTTATTTTTATCTCACACTGTTCATCTCTCTGTCTCACTCTCCTTATCTCATTTTGTTCTTCCAATTTCATTTTTTATTCACTGTCTGTCTGTCTGTCTGTCTGTCTCTCTCTCTCTCTCGATAGATTTCCTGTATTTTTATTTTTATCTCACACTGTTCATCTCTCTGTCTCACTCTCCTTATCTCATTTTGTTCTTCCAATTTCATTTTTTATTCACTGTCTGTCTGTCTGTCTGTCTGTCTCATTATCTAGATATCTCAATCTGTACTATATCTATCAAACTATTTCACTTAGTTTTTAATCTTTTACCTCCTTTCTCTCAATTTCTATCTTTTTGTCGATCTTAGGCTTTTCTTACTATCAATATTTGAGTATATATACATTTCTCTGTGTGTACGTGCGAATATGTGAGTCAAAGTGGCTACAACGATTATCTTCTAATAACATGTGTAAGGCACTGTTGTAAGATTAGCTTGATAACCAATTCTTCAAAGCTGGTTCTTTGATAAATGGAAACAGCCAGAAAAAAAGATAGATAGATAGATAGATAGATAGATAGATAGATAGATAGATAGATAGATCCAAGTAGAGTAAAAAACAAAGAAAGAAAGAAAGAAAGAAAGAAGGAACGATAGATAGATAGATAGATAGATAGATAGATAGATAGAAAGAAAGAAAGAAAGAAAGAAAGAAAGAAAGAAAGAAACAGAGATACATTGATATGGATATATTTAATAGATAGATAGATAGATAGATAGATCCGAGTAGAGTAAAAAACATAGAAAGAGAGAAAGAAAGAATGAACGATAGATAGATAGATAGATAGAATTAGAAAGAAAGAAAGAAAGAAAGAAAGAAAGAAAGAAAGAAAGAAAGAAACAGATACATTGATATGTATATATTTAATAGATAGATAGATAGATAGATAGATAGATAGATCGAAAGAGAAAGAGAGATCAATTAGTTTCAATTCTTTTGTCTTCTTTCTTCTTTCTTCGTAACGTACTGAAAGTGTAATCTTTCGTTCAGAATCAAGTCGACCTATTTGAAATGTAATGTGCCCTTCATACCACCGTCCTAACCACTAAATGGCACGAACGCATTCAGCCAGCCGTTAAACACAATAAGAACCATATGAGCTGATTGTAAGTTGATAAAATGCCCGAAAAACAAAGATTACTTGTCCACATCTGTTTCATCCTCCCTATCCCACCTCCACTCCTGAAAATTGTAGCTCTTTCTCTCTTTCTCTGTTTCTTTCTTGCTTTCGTTTTTTTTTTTTTTTTAGCTTTGTATCGAGTTAATGACGGAAGTAATAGAGTTCTGTAATTTCGGTGGTGACTTTTGTTCAGATCGAATAACGGTAATTCAAGAGAGAGAACCAATAATATAAGAGTAACAAGATTAGTACATCGTAAGTTATCCGTATGACTATTGCTAGAAGGTTGACTACATAAAAAATTGCCAAGGACTAAGTGATAGCAAGTCTCCAATAGAACCCTCAATTACTTGTAATGTCATTGCCTGTTTCAACAAAACCGTTTTCTTAGTATGGAATTACTTTCTTGAACATGCAATTCGACAAGTTTATTTCTTTCAAATAGTATATATATATATATATATATATATATGTGTGTGTGTGTGTGTGTGTTTTTGCCGCATTTCTTCATTAATACAAATTTCGTTAAATATAATAGACATTTTCTGTCTACATATTTTCTTGTTGATTCTTTCATATTGCCGTATTGATTTTATAGTATTCGGTAGGAATTGATTGATATATTTTCCATAATTGTTTATTTCTCAAGTACTTTCAGCTTGACCTTGGGCCATCATCAAGGGAGGATGTATTACAAAAGTGATGTAACTTTTGTATGTACATTACTACTTTGTAAGAAGAAGAGCATCTGGGCCGTTTTAGTAAATTATAGAACAATTTTAAAAGTAAACGCTACACAGCTGCTGTTTTATGGGATGCTGCCTCCAGGATTTGTCCAATACAGCCCGTAGCATTCTTGTGCAATTCCCGTCAAGCTTTTTCTCCATACGCTTAGTCAGCGTCCATGTGGTACGTCCATATTGTAGTATTTACACGACCGCTAATTGACTCTCTGGTCGATCTTAGTTTATGGTGACAGATAGGTTGAAGATAAAAACTGTTGGGCTACTTACACAAGTAATTTTTTTTTATTGTGACATATATTGATAAATAACCAGCCACATTTCTTAAAAATGCAGAATAGTACACCAATGTGACACAGATTCTCACGAACAACAATTCACTGGTTTTGAATTTAGTTTTTCCTTCTCCTAGGTCGGTTGGCCTAACAAATCTAGATGGTTTAGTTTCTTTTATTAATAGCATGTCAACATTCGTAGGTTATTTAACCGTAAAGTTACACGTGTAGAAGAATAGTAGTGGTACAATTTAACCGATACCTGGGTACATAAGGAGGTTTATACCTTTCCCAAGGGTATTAGCTCGAAAGTGAGCGTCATCATCATCATCATCATGTCGCGCCGCCTGCGCGGATATCCCTGACCGTCTCTCGCCACTTCTCCCTATCATTCATCTCCTCCGGCAGGTCTTCAGGGTTACATCAATAAGCCGAATGGCGTTCGAACTCGTTTACGTCGACATCGGAGTCCAATACATTAGCCACTAATGTTACGTTCCGCCCTCTGGTCAAACAAACGACAACACGGAATTTGTATATAACAATATATATTTATTTTTTCGACGGACGCTTGTGTGGAGTAGGAGCAGTCAGGAGAGGAATTAGGATCGTTCGTCGATGAGGCTTGAACTTTTCGATGTCAGGAGACGATGGCCGAGACAACGCACACAGGGTGACGACGAGAGAGGTTTCGTGAACAGCAGGATCCTTTTTTTCTCTGTCTTCTTCTGTTCAATTCGTCAGCCTTATATTACCTTCAAACTCCCACGCAGAGATAAAGACACGCCTCTACGCCTCTGCAATTTTTCCGATCTCAGGCGATTGGGGTGTGTTACTTCCGCTCATTTGGAATGGCCTGTGTGATCGTCGTCGAGCGGAAATAACTGTCATGCAGTTCACAGGTCACTCTCTTCCGGTGCATCATTGAAGTGGGACCTTCACCTTGTCCCATATTATCAGCCGAGCACACCTGCGCGATTTCTTTCGATTATTGGCCATTGGGATGTGTCACATCCGCTATCTTCGGAATTGCAGGTGTGATCATCATCGAGCGGAAATAACTATCATGCAGTTCATAGGGCAATCTCTTCCGGCGCATCACTTTTTTTACGGCACAGTGAGAATTTTTACCTTGTCTCATATTGTGAGCCAAGCTGTATTTTACACTAAGCCACGGAAAGCTAGGGAGCCCAATCAACCCGACTACAATACCAACAGCTGGTATATATATATATATATATATATATATATATATATATATATATTGAGAACATGTGCTCTGATGAAAGTAACAAGCTGGAAACATATACGTAAGTAAGAACAAAATAAATATATCTTTAAAAAATACAAATCTCTTCATCATCATGTCAGACCGCCAGCACCGATCTCCCTGACCCTCTCTCGCCACCCCTCCCGATCGTCCATCGCTTCCTGTAGGTCTTCAAGACTACATCTTGTATCGGCACAGTGCTGTTGTGTATAGGTTTATAGCTAGTCGTCCTGTTTTTGCTCGTCCATGTGAAGAGGTCCACAGGAGTATGTCACTTATGAGTTCGTCCTTACTTCTCCAGCAGTGTCCGAAAGGTCTGGTTTGTCAAACTTGAATAGTTTTCGTGATGGGTAGTAGGTGGCCGTACAGCTGCTGCTTTGTGGGGTGCTGCCTCCAGGACTTGTTCAATATTGCTCGCAGTCTTCTTGTATAATTGCTGTCAAGCTTTTTCTCCATACATTTTGTTAGCGTCCATGTAGTGCATCCATATAGCAGTATCGACACGACCGCTGCTTGGCCTGACTTCCATATGACCCATAGCCTATCGATAGCGGTCTACGCCTTGTATAGTCGCGTGTTGATGTCTGTCTTGTTTGATGAAACACTGTTTCCTAGGTAGGTAAACTTGTCCACTAGTTTCAGAGAGCTACCGTTTAGTGTGGAGATGCTGCCTCTTTGATTAAAACACATATATTCCATCTTGTCTGCGGGTGAATTTGCAGTAAGCGCAATGTCATCTGCTTCTTTCCTTTGCTAGCTTGAAACCGTTATCTTCCATTTTATCAATAGACGTTCTAAACACGTAGTCTCCTTGCAGCACAAAAAAAAAAAAAAAGAGTTTTTTTCACACACACGCGCATATATATATATATATATATATATATATATATATATATATATATATGTGTGTGTATATATCTGTGGTTACTCCCGGCTCAGTCCTCAGGGCTATTGTCCTTTGTTAATTCATTTCAAAGCAATATAAATTCATTCCGAACAAATCGTTTGTCCTTGGCTTTAGTTGGACTGTATTCTTATGAAGGTCTGTTATCTATTCCACTGACCTAAACATTGAGCAGTTGACATCAAATATTTTTGTGACACCCGTGACAGACTCTTGACCTGAGTCAAAGATATTCGTTTTGAAAAACACAACAAATCACTGGGAAATAACGTTTTTTGTAGAATGGTTTGTTGTCAAGTAATAGATCTGCAAACGTGAACAGGCGCAGAGGTTTGATTAATTATACTTCGAAGAAAATGCAGATTTCTTTTTATATTCTAAATTAAAAATAAAGAAAATTATGTTCAAAATAAAAAAAAACGAGTAAAACTGATGACCTTGAGTCGCTAGTGATATATATCACACCTTGACAAATATAGCAGTATTCATCACCTAAATTACAACTCAGACATCCTAATTTACAGCTACTTATGAAAAATATACAAGTTGCATAAGATGATAAGGTCAACATTGCTGCAGCCTAGGGACAAGCATAGTGACTATAGTCACTATGGTCACATAGTCACATAGTCATTATGTTGCATAGATATTGTAAGGAATTTAGTCACGTCGACTATAGTCACTATGGTCACTAGAGACACAGTTTGCATAGTGTCACGTGGTGTCCCCCTGAGTGAGGAGAAATAAGATTACAACTAATTCCTCCGTATTCGAATTAACAGTAGCAAGCCATCAAAGAATGACCGTTAAGAGAGATAATGTGGGTCAATCCCAAAGTAACAAATCCAGGTCAGAATGGAAAAACAGATGTTTGTTCTTGGTGACCTGATGGATAAAGAATGGGATACGGGGTGACATATAGTAACCCTAACGGATCGCCTGACCAGGGAGAAGAAGAGAAAAGCCAAATGATTGGCTGGAGCCCTAGGGCGGAAGTGGGAGCTTCTTCCGTCAGCAGAAGTAGGGAGGAAGAAAATGAGTTTGGAATCAGACATCGTCGTGGCCAGATGGGGTGGAGCGCGTGCCAAGACTCTGGGAAAAGAAAGACGGAAATATCTTGGACAAGAAGAAAAGGAACCCTACTTTCAAGCCAGACTCCAAAAGTAAAATAAATGCCGTCAACCCGAGAATAAAGAAAAAAAAAGGAGAAAGAAAAATGCTCTCCAAAGGAAAGTCGTCTAAAGATAAGTAGACTTTAAAACTGTTTCTCCCTATACCCAATTATATATACCCTCTCTCTCTCTCAAGTTGAAGAAAGACTAAAAATGAAAGAAAAGAGAAGAAGAAAGACATTTGTGTTCATGTACTATTCATTTATGATATAGCCGACACGTTAAAGATGTGTATCTATGTGTAGTAAAAGATTGATGTATTTCAATGTTCCTGCGTGCTCGAGTCGTTCTTTGTATCGTCTACTACCAATTTGTTATTTCATGTTTCTTTTTCAGCTTCTATTCGCCTTATGTTATGCTTGCTTAAAATTGTCCTATAAATTCCTTTAACATTCTTATACGGGAAACCGGAGTTGTCGACTACTATAATTAATATTATTACGTCTAAACCTAGAGGTCCATATTTTCCATTGTTCTAGTGGAGGAAGACTAGTGGCCTTGGTGGGTGTGTGTATAGTGTGAAATTTGGAAACCCTTTGCCAACGGCGGTCAGTCTAGCCATAAATTAAACCCCTACATAATATGCCAGTTCCTATATGCCTGAGGAAAAACTCTGAACGAGGACTTATTCTACAAGGGATCAAGTGCCAGTTTGCCCCGTCTTCACACGTGCGAAAAGTAGAGTCCCGTTTTGGGATTCTAGTAAATTTGCCGTCACAATAGTGACCAGGTGTGACTTTACAAACTGGAGGTTTTATAGTATAGTACCTCCACTTAGACTTTTCTCATTATAGGATACCAACAAGTTGGCAGAGGTTTGATGCTAAAGTATCCTTCTGTAGGTTTAATTTAAAGGGCTGTCTTCACCACCTTTTTATTTTTAGGCAGAAGGCTCTTCTACACCAAATATATATATATATATAGTCATCCACAGACAGACTGTTTCGTTGTATCACAACTCTTCAGTGTGGCTAGACACGCTGAATTCTCGAAGCTGGGATCGAAACCCGGTTGACTCAAAAGGCAATCCAAGATTCTATCCCACAGCTACGAGGAAACTATCGTAAGCGAAGGAATTATATGCATATATGTCTGTCTATGTATTCGGGACCTGATAAGGTATGTAGGGATTACATCACTTGCCTGCCAAATCAAACATCAAATGATTGATATATATATATATATATATATATATATATGTTCCAAGGAGGAAATCCAAGGGGCAGGAGTTTCCCATATGAGGGATTACTACTAACGGCTATTGATGTAAAATTAATTTGGGATAAACGATACATCAATACTCAATGTGTAGAGTAAAAAAATCTTTGACATGAAGACAAAAAAAAAATCATTTCTTGGTATCGTTATGAATTTTATCATTAAGGGTTTTCAAACTATTGTCTTCATCTTGATTGTTATTTCCACAACGTTTTCGCCAGCTTTTTTCAGGTACTTATCGAACTCGGGAACCTTCACGGAACTTCGAACTACATTTTTTATTGAAACCACGGCGGTTGCCTGTTCTGATTCCGTTAGCCATAACCGGGTACAAGTGTTAAGCATTCCTGTACTGTTACTCGCCTCTAGTCAGGATTGAACCAGATAATTGTCTCCTTAGAAGACTAGTAAACCAACACCTATAACCGTTGCGCCATGTGTCCTGCTGGACAATTCGGAGTGAATTTTTTGGACTTATAAATTTAATGTTCTTACTCGACTAGACTTACTTCATTTATGTATGATTCTTTTTTTCTGTGTTCATATTCAGATTTTTTTTTCATCTAGCCTTTTTAATTATCGGATCCCATATTGTATTCAACTCTATACTTAGTCTACTCAGCAGCTCATTGTAGCCCAGCACATGACCTGATTCCTTAAGGCGCCTAATCCTCCAATGTTCAGCCCTATCAATTATTTCAATTTCATCCCACCAGGGCAGATAGTTTCCCTTTTCCTTCCATATATGAATTTATTTTATAAATTCATTTCATGATAACATCTAATCATAATCTATTTTATGATAACATCTAATTATAATTTTAAATATCTCATCTGAAGATGGTTTTTATAAAGTTTATAAGTTAAACTTATAAAAATTTGTAAGAGCCTTAAATAATTTATAATGATACCAAGAAAGTGAGTTTTTTTATCTTTCCCCCAATGGGGGTTGAGCACTCTGGCGAAGGAATTTTCGGCTGCCGCACGCATAATGCAAGCTCTTCGAACGAATTGAGCACTCTGGTATCCGGTAAGGTATTTAAAAAATGTAAACAAACGAACGCTGTTGCTGCTGTGGCTTCCTTATAATTCCCTAAGCCGAAGTGGTACACTTGTTGGCCAAGCGGTCTAATACTAAGTCTAACGTAAAGTTAGGCGGGTTTCGATCCCAGCTTCAAGCGTCCTATGTGTGTAGCCACACTGAAGAGTTGTGATACTACGAAACAGTGTGTCTGTGGAAGACAATATATATATACATATATATTTGTTCTTTAAAAAGAATACCCATAAAATTTTTAATATAGAAAGCTAATTTTTCTTCTAAACCAAATATAACAGGATTTTGATATCTATATCGGAACATTATACAAAAAATCGGATATTGTTAGATATTATTTACGACCAAACTTTACAACATTTGATTTCTCCCTAAAATAAAGTACAATTACCTATTAAAATATATGAAGTGTACTTATTTTTCGACTGCAACTTATGTGTATAAAGGATCGCAGAGTTTCAAGGCTGTAGATTTTAGCAAAAAAATAGTACCTAATGATATTCGTTTTGATAGCATTATGATCCACTAGAATAAATAAAATACTGGTATTTCTGGTTTAGGAGAAAATTAACTTTTTTAGTTGAATAACTGCTTGAGGTGTACTTATTCATGGGCAACGTCTTCGGCTTAATACGCTTACTATATCCCTTGAAGTGGGATATAGTCACTCACTTTCAAAAAAAAAAAAACGAAAAGAGTCGTCTTTCAGTGGAGTTTGAGCGAAAGCATGCCTCTTCAAGTCTCCAGGATTCTTCTCGGTATTCTGGCCGTTCTTAATAGTGCTATCGTTTGATGGTCTCCACTCGTCCGCCAACTTCCAAGTCCTCCAGTCCCTTCAATAATCCTTTCGTTACTGTACCAAAAGCACCAATCACAATTGGTATAATTGTCACCTTCATGTTCCATTTTTTTTTTTTTAATTCCCTAGCAAGGTCCAGGTATTTATCCTTCTTTTTACATCCTTTCAGTTTTATTCTGTGGTCACCTGGGACAGCAAAATATACAATTTTGCAGGTTCTCTTTTTCTTATTGATTACTATAAGGTCTGGTCTTCTGGCCGAGATTAGGTGATCCATTTGTTTGTTAAAGTCCCATAAGAGTTGTGTGTGTCATTCTCCTGGACAGCTGCTGGGTTGTGCATATACTATTTGTTCGTATGGTCAAACTGAAATTTCTAGCACATCTCCCAGTGAATCACCTTGCTCACCCAGTCGTGTCTAGTCTTATACTCCATCTGTGCTAATTTGCTGCATTCGCTTATTATGTGATTGATGGTTTCGTCTCTATCACCACATAACCTACATTTGCTATTATGTTGCGTCTTATCTATTCTCACCTTGATTTGATTGGTTCTTATGGCGATGTTTTGTGCTGCTATTAGGAGAGATTCTGTTTCTCTTTTAAAGTTTCATTTTCTTAGCCAGGTCCCGGTTTTCTCGTGTGAAAAGTTATTTATTCTTTGTTTAAAGCGCCGATAGAGTTGTTTTTCTTCCCATTTTTGTTTCCTAGTTTTTGTCATTCTATTGTATATCGTGTTGTTAGTGTTATTTCTCATGGATGTAATCAGTCCTATGTAGTCTTCGAGTCGTTGTATCGATTCGTCAACGCTGTCTTCGATGCTAGTAAGTCCTCTTCCTCCTTCTTTTCTTGATACATATTGTCAGTCAACGTCGTCTCTAGGATGTAATGCCTTGTGCATGGTCATTAGTTTTCTTGGTTTTTGGTCCATTTGTTTTAGCTCATCTCGGGTTCACTTCAGAAAGGTTCCCGAATATCTAACTAGCCCAAGTATTTATTCCTTTGATAAGCTTTCTGCAAGAGAGTTTTGTCTCGAGTAGTTTTCTAGTTCTCCTGAGATATTCTTTTTGAATTTTGTCTTTCATTTCCACTCGTTTGATAGTGTCAGCCTTCAAGATACCCAAGTATTTGTAGGGTTCATTTTCTCCGTGCGTTCAAATCTTGTTTTGATTTGGTAGTTCCATTCCGTCAGTCATATGTCGTTTGCCACTTTTCATTAGAAGCATGGCTCATTTTTCTATGCCAAATTCCATTCCTATATCCTGACTGTATATTCTAACTACATGTATTAGATTTTCCAGTTCTTTTTCATTTTTTGCAAAAAGTTTGCAAATGCCATCCACGTACATAAGGTGATTGATCTTTTCTTGCGATCTACTAAGTTTGTATCCGGCTGTGCATTTTCTGAGTATGTGGTTGAGGGTCATCATGGCAATTAGGAATAGTAACGGTCATAGAACATTCCCTTGAAAAATACCTTTTGGGATCTTTGCTTCAGTTAAGCTTCTTCTTCCTGCTGTCAATTCCACCTTCCAGGTTTTCATGGTTTTGTCGATAAAGTTTATGACTTCATATGATATTTTGTACATTTTGAGGCTGTTTATTATCCAGCTTTCGTAAGCATATCATACGCCTCTTTATAGTCAATCCAAGACATAGCTAGATTTTTCCGTCTAGTCTTGCTGTTTGTAGTGTAGTTTCTAGTGCTAGTCTGTCGTGAATAGAAGTGAATTTCTTGAACCAGAAACCATGTATTCCATCATGGCCTGGCGTTTTCCAATTTGATATCTTTTTAAGTGTCGTTTAAAGCAAATCGGTGTGTATTTCCGCTTTCGGGCCTTCTTCGAGTCCTTCTAGTTCTCTTGTCATATTGTTTATCGTTATTTTTTGGATGCCATATTTTAGTCCAAAATCGTTGGGTTTCTCCTGCATCCGGTTGTTGGTATGTTTTCATGGTTTTCTCGATGAAGTCTAACATATAGTGTGTGCAAACAAATGATTATTATTAAACAGAAATTGGCCGTAATGTAATGGTTATTGTCTTAGGAAATGGACACGGCGACACGAGTTAAAATCCTGGACCAGACTGATTGCATTTCACATAGCTCTAATACTCTTGGGAAAGGTATGAATCCAATTATTCTCCCTCCAGCTATGGGTAAATAGTAGGACAGACTGAACTTCAGCCTTGGTGAGGCAACTAGTATAGGAGAATGAAAAATCTGAATTCAAACCTGTTAAACTCCGCTTAAAAATTTGACATTGTGTCATATCCTGCCCGAGCGGAGGGGTTGGTAAATAGGATTATCAAATAGAAACTACTTGAAAAATTGAATAAATTATTAGAATTTGGTAGGTCGATTGATTTGTTCGTCTGTTGGCTTTTATGGCATATCAACCATGGTCGGTTACTTAATCGATTTGATGTGTAACAGTAATGGTTTAACGTCAGTCATCTGTTTGCACAGAGTAAAAATAGATAGTTATTTTACGCCAAATCCATTTTTATGCAAATAATCAGTTCTATTTCAAACAATTCAGTTTAGCATGCAGTTTAATTGTCAAAAGCATTTCTATTTCAAGCTATTCCGTTTAGTCAAACAGTTCTAATTCAAACATTTCAGTTTAGCATTAGTATGCAGTTTAGTTCTATTTAACCCATAGATAGGGTCCTATCAGGTGCTACCATTCCGGGTCTGAGTGGACCTGGGAGCAATGGCAATGAAGAGGTGCTCCGCAATTTAAATGTCAAAACAGTTCTATTTTAAACAGTTTAGTTTAACATAAATGCGCATTTTAAATGTAAAAATCAGTAAAGTCAAGAAACTACAGTTGAGTTCTATTTAACCCATAGATAGGACCCTTTTCAAGTGCTACCACTCCGGGTCAGAGTGGACCTGGGATCGATGGTAATGAAGGGGTACTTCGCATTACCCAAAGCTCCAGCATCACTGGAACCTCACTATCAGATTTTTTAGTGTCATATCCAGGACACTTATTGAGGTGGGGTCATACTCCACTGCAAAGGTGCAGTCGGTGTATTCCATGGTCCCAGCTGATTGGGCAATCATTTATTATGCGAATAACTATTTTATCTCTGCATTTTCGTGTGGTACATCAAGTTTTGCTTTGATGTTAAATGGTAATTTCATTTTTAGAATTTCTTTGCACACCAGTATTTCCATTGTTTCCACATAGCTCATCATCATCATCATCATCATCTTGTCACGCCATCAGCACGCCACCCCACCCTATCGTTAATCGCTTCCGGAGGTGCCCGTGGTGTAATGGTTTTCGTCGTAGGAAATGGACACAGCGACACTAGTTCAAATCCTGGACGAGACTGATTGCATTTCACTTTGCACTAATGCCCTCAGGAAAGGTATGAATCTAATAATTCTCCCCCCAGCTATGGATAAATAGTAGGGCAGACTAGGTTCTTCAGCCTTGGTGAGGCAACTAGTCTAGGAGAAGGAAAACTCTGAATTTAAACCTGCTAAACTCTGCTTAAAAATAGACCTTGTGTCATATCCTACCCGAGTGGAGGGGTTGGTAAATATGGTTAATCGCTTCCAGTAGGTCCCCTGGGCTACACCCTGTATCCTCAAAAAGCTGCTGTATGTAGGTTCGAGTTGGCCGCCCTGCCTTTGCATGGCCATGTGAAGGGGTCCATTGGTGTACATTAATTTTGAGCTCGTTCCTACTTCTCCAGCAGTGTCCTGCGTGTCTGGTTCGTCTAACTTGGATAGTTTTCGTGATGGGTGGTAGGTGGCCGTACAGCTGTTTTGTCGGGTGTTACTTCCAGGACTTGTTAAATATTGCTCGCAGCATTCTTGTGTAGTTGCCGTCAAGCTTTTTCTCCATACGTTTAGTTAGCGTCCATGTAGTGCATCCATATAGCAGTTTCGACACGATCGCTGCCTGGAAGAAAATGAGTTTCATTTTATCAGTCTGGTCTGACTTCCATATGACCGATAGCCTATTGATAGCTGTCCATGTCATTGTTAGTTGCCTGTCGATGTCTTTTTCGGTCGATGAGACACTGCTTCCTATGTAGGTGAACTTGTCTACTAGTTTCAGAGAGCTAACGTTTAGTGTGGAAATGTCACCTGTTTGATTAAAGGACATATATTCCGTTTTATGTACATTGACATGGAGGCCAATGCCTGCAGCAGCGGTTTTAAATGTTGCCATCTAAAAGGAATTCTATTCAAAATTGATCGTTTGTTTGCCGACAATAAAGAGGTTACTAGTATTGCTATTTAACATTCCTTATTCTATCCAACATCATTCATCCATTTGCACAGAGTTGGCTTGGGTAGTTGAATACACCGACTGCTTCTCTACATAGGAGTAGGACCCTCCCCCGCTGAGTGTCTTGGTAATATGACACTAGCCAATCTGATGGTGAGGTTCTAGTAATGCGGGAGCTTTGGGGAATGCGGAGTACCTCTTTATTGCTATCACTCCTAGGTCCACTCTGGCTCGGAGTGGTAACACCTGATAGGGTCCTATCAATGGGTCAAATAGAACTAAACTGTATACTTATTCAAAACAGAATTGCATTAAATAGGACTGTTTTGACATTTAAGCTGTGTACTTATGCTAAACTGAATCCTTAGAAATTGAACTGTTTTGAATGCTTAACTGAATTGTTTGAAATGGAACTGTTTTTGACCTGAAACTATACTTATGCTAAACTGAATTATCTGAAATAGAATTATTTTGACATTTAACTATGTGGAAAAAATATACTGATACTGAACTGAATCGTTTGAAATATAACAGTTTATATATATAGAAATGGATTTAGCATTAATAATCTTCAATGTTTGATGTGCCACAAAACCAAACCAAACTAAACCAAATACAGCCAAATGGTTCCAAGTATTGCTATGTAATACAAATATCTCAATTTAGGCATACTGTTGTATAGCCACATATAAATATAGATATAAGCGGAAACATAATCAAACATAATTTACGAACTTCAATGAACGAACGAACACACTTCTTATAAAAAATATGTATCTCTCACACTTTATTCTTGAGAGGGTTGATGTTTCTGTTGTGTGTGAGAGATGAGTGGAGACAGGGAAAGACTGCTATATTGAGTCAAATTTTTCTGTTGACCAAAGCAGCACTTCTTCCGCATCTTGGCTGGGGTTGCTCAACCGAGGCACAGTCCTCATTCTGCAAGCTGGTCCTCACTCTGACCTTCCTGTCCCCAACTAACTCAACTGCCACCGGCACCCGCCTATATTCTTTCTTAATGCCCGCTTGCTTCCGCTTCTTCTTCCGCTTATTTACACAGGTGCATCTCTGATTGACAACTCCGCCAAGGGTCAATATACAACCATGCAAACAGTTTAAAGTATCGTTATTTAACACTAATAATTCAATTCAACGTTACGCAATCGTTTGGACACAGATAAATGGTTCCAAGTATTGTTATGTATCAACAACAATTCAATGAAACATTAGTCATTTGTTTACATACAGTTAAATGAGCAAACAGTTCTATTTCTAAAAACTCAATTTAGTATAAGTCATTTATTTGTACAAGAATAATTCTATTCAATATTAATCATTTGTTTGCAGATAGTAAAGTGGTTTTAAGTATTGATATATAACACTAATTTTTCTATTAAACACTATTAATTCATTTGCAGATTGTCAAATGGCACCAAGTATTGCTAAGTAATATCGGTAATTCAATTTAGGCACTTGCCCAGTCGGCTGGGACTGTAGAATACACCGACTGTTTCTCTGCAGAGGAGCAAACCCCACCACCGAATGTCTTGGATATGACGCTAAACAATCTGATGGTGAGGTTTCAGTGATGCTGGAGCTTTGGGGAATGCGAAGTACCCCTTCATTACCATCGATCCCAGGTCCACTCTGACCCGGAGAGGTAGCACTTGAAAAGGGTCCTATCTATGGGTTAAATAGAACTAAACCGTAGTTTCTTGAATTTACTGTTTTTTACATTTAAAATGTGCATTTATGTTAAACTAAACTGTTTAAAATAAAACTGTTTTGATATTTAAATTGCGTACTGATGGTAAACTGAATTGTTTGAGATAGAACTGTTTTGACATCTAAACTGTGTACTTATGCTAAACTGATTTATTATTTATAGAACTATTTTGACATTTAACTGTGAGTAAAGAAAATCTATACTTATACAAAACGGAATAAGCTGAATTAGAACTGTTTGACTAAACTGAATAGCTTGAAATAGAAATGTTTTTGACAATAAAACTGTGTACTCATGCTAAACTGATTATTTGCATAAAAATGGATTTGGCGTTAAATAAGGTTGATATGCCATAAAACCTAAACAAACAAAAACATCAATTTAGGCACTCAGTCAAATAATTCTATTCTATTTGACCCATAGATAGGACCCTATCAGGTGGTACCACTCCGTGATAGGGTGGACCTGGGAATATGATAATGAATGTATAATCCTCGTTCCTTAAAGCTCCAAGACTGGAGTCTCGCCGTCAGATGGTTTTGTGTTATATCCAACCTACTTGTTGGATGGGGGTTCTTACATCTCAGCAGAGATGCAGTCAGTATGTTCTAATGCCCTAGCCGATTAAACTAGATAAATATTTGATAAAAATGCTTTAAGCCATACGAGGATGTGCCAATTATTCCAGTTTAATACAAATGCGTGCAAAAAAAATCTCCAACAAAACTGATACGCCAAAAAAGTAAATATAAACACACAATATACGAAATCCCCGAACCTGTTGGCATAAAATCCCCCTCAATTTGATCACATGCATTTAAAATCAATCAATCATTTATACATCATATTGTAAAACAATACTGAGAATTAAATAATATATACCTTAATTAGAAGTGTATAAAATGTATTTATGTATAATATTCTTGCCTTTTTTTTTAGTGTAAAACAATTTTCTTTTATGAGATTTATCGAAGTTTGATGTACACCCAACACAAACTATTACGAACGCACACTATGCAGATGAAATAGCGCTTCTGGCAAATAGATTAACTCAAGCCGAACCTGTGCTGCATAGTCTTAAGCAGGCGTCAAGTGACATTGGTCGCCACGTGAATGCAGTCAAAACAGAATAAATGTGTTTTAATAAAAAAGGAGACATCTCGACACTAAATCGAGGTTCTCTGAAACTAATGAACAACCTCACATACCTCGGAAGTTGGATCTCATCAACTAAAAATGACATCAGTATGTGACTAACGATGGCATGGACTGCTATAAATAGGTAATAGATCATATGGAAGTAAAGCTTATCTGATAAAATAAAACGCAGTTTTTTTCCAAGCAGCGATTGTGTCAGTTCTACTATATGGATGCACCACGTGGACGCTGAATTAGCGTATGGAAAGAAAGCTAGACGGGAATTACACAAGAATGCTTCGAGTCATATTGAACAAATGCTAGAAGCAGCACCCAACAAAACAGAAGCTGTACGGACACCGACCTTCCATCTCTAAAACCATCCAAATAAGACGGACAAGACATGCGGGACACTGCTGGAGAAGTAAGAACGATCTCATCAGCGACATTCTTCTATGGACCCCTTCATACGGACGTGCAAGTGTTGGACGACCAACTAGAACTTATTTACAACAGCACTGTGTGGACACAGTATGTGGTCTAGCAGACCTGCCGGAAGTGATGGATGATAGCGACGAATAGTGAGTCAGGGAAGTCCGTAATAGCAGCAGGTTGATGATGATGTATAATACACACCCTTAACTTTTAGTTACGAAATTCTTTAAAAACAGCCCTCGTCTATAATACACATTGACTTTCTGGAATTTGTTGTCGCTAAATTTGACATATGTTCTGGTTTGGTTTGGTTTGGTTTTATGGCATAGCAACCATTGTTGGTTATTTTATGCTAAATCCATTTTTGTACATATAAACAGTTCTATTTCAAACAGTTCAGTTTAGCATAAGTACACAGTTTAGTTCTATTAGACCCATAGATAGGACTCTTTCAGGTGCTACCCCTGTAGGTCAGAATGGACCTGGGAGCCATGGCAATAAAGGGGTACTACGCATTCCCCCAAAGCTCCAGCATTATTATAGCCTCACCATCAGTTTCTTAAGTGTCATATCCAGGACTCTTGTTCGTGGAGTCTTACCTTTCTGCAGAGGTGAAGTCGATGTATTCTACAGCACCAGTCGACTGTGCCAGATATCTGTTCTGGTTTGTATCGTCTAAAAATTAGAATTTGTATAGTTTACGTATTGTTTTGAGAACACAAAATTTACTGGATTTAGAACAAAAGCAAGGACATGAGCACACGAAATTCTTCCAAAATCTCATAGAAAATAAGTTCCCGATGGAAGAAATTAATTATGAATAAATATGCATTCTCAAGGCTTTCTCTCGGTAGCGATATAAAACACAAGTGTTTATTATACATTAGTTAATTTAGACCATAGATATAACTTACTTTTAGTCATACTACGAGACCAAAAAAATGTTAATTGCGTTTGATATATTGCTGATTTTATCACTAGATAGATAGATAGATAGATAGATAGATAGATAGATAGATAGATAGATAGATTTTATCACTTGATAGATAGATAGATAGATAGATAGATAGATAGATAGATAGATAGATAGATAGATAGATAGATATTGTTGAGGATAAAATAAATAGAAAGAAAGAAAGAAAGAAAGAATATCCTAGAGTGAAAAATAGATAGATAGATTGAGAATATTGTTGAGTTTAAAATAAATAGAAAGAAAGAAAGAAAGAAAGAAAGAATGTCGTTGAGTGAAAAATAGATAGATAGATAGATAGATAGATAGATAGATAGATAGATAGAAATTGTATCGTCGATTATAAGATAGATAGATAGATAGATAATATTGTTGATTATAAAATAAATAGAAAGAAAGAAAGAAAGAAAGAAAGAAACAATGTCGTTGACTAAAAGATAGATAGATAGATAGATAGATAGATAGATAGATAGATAGATAATCTGGATTTTCTTTAATAGCCTCTGTGGACTTGGCAAATAAAAAGAGATTTTATTCTATTTAAATACAAATGATCCTTATCTTGTACAGCCTTATGAGTAGGGCCCCATAAAGACACTGATCCTAAGTATTTAATCACTCAGTTCTCGCAGATAACACGCACCACAAACTTGATAACGGAAAAATCTGGAAAAATAGTGCGTTTTATACACAAATAATTAAAGTATGTCCTATCTTTTGTGTTCAGCGATTTTAGATGATTGGCATTTATTTTTCTTCTTTTTTTTTTTAAAGTCTGCTGACGCCGCTTCAAGGTGTGTCTACCATTTCTTTCTGTTTCAACGTCAAAGCGAACACACGCACACAATGGTAGCGATAGAAAATAAACACAGATCGAAATCTTTCCGAGGCGTAAAATTACTCGTAGTTACACGAAGTGGCCAACCAGGATTTGGATTGAAGTCTTTGCGTTGCAGAACAAAATGTTCGTAGTTGAGGGCTCAGCAAAATAAGCAGAGGAAATAAAAACTGACCATGAATTTAGGAAAACCTCATTTTTGGTAGCCTTTTGCAAAGTAAATTCTTCCCATGCCTTTGGTTGTTTTTTTTTTAGAACGTATCAACTCTTATGGGTTATATATATATATATATATATATATATATATATATATACATTTATATATATATATATATATATATATATATATACACACACACACACACACATATATATATATATATGCACACACATATATAGGGGGTGTCCTCGTGGTGTAATGATTAAATATAAAGTAAAGTAAAGTTGGCGACCATAGCCGAGGGTAACCCGAAGGCTCCCTTTTCGATAGCTACTACACCAAGGTGTAGGGGAGGGCGCTACTCCTTCCATATATATATATATATATATATATAAGCATGGTTTATTTATGAAAACGTCATTTTAGGTGACCTTTTGCAAAGTAAATTCTTCCCATGCCTTTGGTTGTTTTTTAGAACATATCAACTCTTGTGGGTTATTTGATGCCAAATCATGCTAATATATATAAATACATAAATAAATATATATATATGCTTGTAAATATATATACATGTATATATGTTATATATATATGTATAAATATATATGTATGTATATATATGTGTGCAAATATGTATATATATATATATATATATATATATATATATATATATATATGTATATTTATATACGAGGATCATTAAATAAGTTTCCAGACTTGTTTTGTATGGGCACTTTTATTTATAGTACACACATGAAACTCTAGTCCTCTTCGAAGTAATCTCCTCCGGCTGCAATGCACTTGTTGTACCGTTCTAACAACTTCTGGAAGGCCCCATGGAAGCCCTCTTGTGTGAGTGTGTCAGTGACCTCTCTCACAGCCTCCTTCATCTCCTCAATTGTCTCATAACGACAACCTCTGAACTTAGAGAATAACCAAAAGTCACAGGGAGCAAGCTCTGGACTCTTGGGAGGCTGAAGAACAGTCTTGATACCCATCTTGGTCAAATAGTCTGTGACAAGGATGGAGTTGTGGACTGGTGCGTTGTCCTGGTGAAAATGCCACTTACCCGATTTGAAGAGTGCTGGCCTCTTCCGGCGAAATCTCTTCCTGAACTCCCTTAAAACCTCAACATAGTAACCCTAACCCTAACCCCAACCCTTTGGCCTATCAACTCTGGTGTATTGACTTTCTTACTCCTCCCACACCTCTCATCATTCCTCACAGACTCCCTGCCTTCCTTGAATCTCTTATGCCACTCAAAAGCTGATGCTCGATTCATGCAAGATGGTCGAAAAGCAGTCTGAAGCATTCCATACGTTTCTGTGGCGTCATTTTTTCCAAGTTTACAACAGAATTTTATTGCATATCGTTCTTATAAAGTGTCCTCACGTCCAGACTGCATTTTTGAAATTCACTATCTGTGACAATCAGGCTTTAGTAGGGTGTATTCCAATTGCTGATGTAGCTGTTCATTTGAACTTGAAATCATGAAAATTGGCCAGTCATCTTATACGATGTATAACAATAGCATACTGAGTTTTCAAGAGTCTACAACAATTCTAAATGCCTGTACGAAAAAAGTCTGGAAACTTATTGAATGCCCCACGTATATGTATATATATATATATATATATATATATATATATATATATATATAAGCATGATTTGGCATTCAATAACCCACATGAGCTGGTATATATATATATATATATATATATATATATGTTTAATATGTATATATATATATATATATGTATATGTGTGTGCATATGTAGATATATCTATATATCTATCTATGTATATATATATATATAAGCAGATTTGGCATCGAATAACCCACATGAGTTGGTATATATATATATATATATATATACGTCAGGTATGTTTAATTTGTAAGTAAATAGTTTGTAAATAACAATAATTTTCTGTGATATCTCCGTCGTATAACGGTTAAACCGTTAAATTTGCGGAATCCTAGTAAACAAGTTAGTTATCCTTTTGAGCTTTTAGTTCACTTTCGGACAAATACCCTTAGGGAAGGTATGACCCCTCTTATTCACCTAGCTATCGATTAGTTGGTACTGCTACTGCTCTTCTAGAAGGATGGGTTTGGCATAAAATAACCTTCAAATTGTGATATGCCATAAAACAAAGAAACCGAACTTTACTTTTGGTTTCTTTGTTTTTAATGGCATATCAAATTTCATGGCTCATTTAATGCCATAGCCATCCTTATAAAAGAACAGTGGTGGTACTATTGAACCCTTAGCTTGAAGGGAATAAGGAGTTGAATAAACTTTCCCAAAGATAAGCTTTATTTTTGAATCTGTGGTTAGAGTTCATTTGTCAGTGGGAAGTTAAATGGTTTCAAGTATTTTTATCTAGCACAAATAGTTATATTTATCATGTATTTCTATCAAACAGAAATAATTTGGTTACTGCTTTATGTTTTCAAACAACTAATAATGATCATAATCCTCAGGAAAAGATTGAAGTGTTCTAATTGACTCATAGATGGGACTACCACACCGGTGTCAGAGTTAACCTGGAAGTGAAAACAATGATGGGGAAATCCACATTACTCAAAGCTCCAGGGCTAGTGCGTTAAAGTCAGATGATTTAGCATGATATCCAGGACACTCATTTCGACTGGGGTGGGGAAGTTGTCCCCCTCAACAAAGGTACAGTCGGCATATACTACAGCCCTAGCCGAAGAGGTGTCATGCATCTGAGCAATTTTAATAACGATGTTTAAATATAAGGATATAGTTGTCACTGCCTCCCACCAGATAGGACTCGACACAAGGTCAATGACCCGAAGGTCGATTAGAGTGGGAATTTAGGGGAGGGGAAGGTCGGGCATGAGCCGAGGCTTGAACCCTTCTGGACCATGCTGGTCATCGACCAACTGAGAGCAATGTGGTCTTGATGAGTAAAGCTGGTCATGGGCCCAAATCTGGGTCCAGGCACGTATACCTGATTATAGCTTGAACTGAACAGCAAGGTCCAGTACTTTACAAGGATGTCAATGTTGAAGCTCACCCACCCGAAGGAGGCCCAGCCGAAGCCGGGGACCTTTCGGCCTCGAATCTGCCATTGATTTCGATGTTTAGAAATAAGAAAGCGCGCTTAATGTAACGGTTATCAATGTGAATAATGGAATCTAATTCTCTTTTGAAAAAGTCATGAACTCATCTTTTCTAGAAACTTTGGCTTCTGTTAGGCAACTAGTCTAAGATTAAGTTTCTTTGTTTAATGGCATATCATCCTTCGTAGGTTATTTAATGCCAAAGCTATCATTGTAGAACAACAGCAGAGATTCTATTTAACCCATAGCTGGGAGGACAACGGATTTCATACCTTTCCCAATAGTATTTGTCCGAAAATGAATGTACTAGCGCAAATGGAGTTCGAACTCGCTTCCTGCGACTCCGCATGCCAGCGCTTTTACCCATTACAACACGAGGACACCTTTTGTCATTGCCTGCCCGTTGCAAGGTGGCAATGTAAATACAAACCATGTTTAACAATGACTTTCTTTTCTTCCGGTTCCTTTGTTTAATGGCATTTCAACATTTGTGGGTTATTTAATGCCAAAAGTGAACGTTATAACCTGAGAAGAGCAGATATTGCGGTTCGCTCCACAGCGACGAGCACATAAGGCCTTCCTCCTTTATATCCCAGACATGAGAAAAGTACGTGATTTCCACCTTTTTGGTGTATGGACTTTTCGGTTTATTCCTTGAACGCATATGACTCTTGTATATCCTAGGTGGGGAGAACTAAGTTCCCAAATTATTGTGTACAATTAAATGTCTTCTTATATCAATTGACTTTTTCCATTTCTTGCCGAATTTTCTGTGTTAGGTTACTTTTTTTTGGATACCCTAATGCGTTATAAGAAACGGGTTGTTACCCACGCGTTAACTTGCCGATAAATCTTATAAACGTGACTGGAATTCGAATTGGCTTATGACGATGTCACAGTCATCCCGTTAGCCACGACGTCACTGATTTCTTTTGAGATTTTTTCTTTTATTTTTTCTTCATTTTTGAGGAAAATTTACGTTACAATTAAAAGGTGGGAATAAAGTAGGGATTCCGTTTCTAAAAAACGTATTAGATATGATTGAACACAGTTTTATTTTTGTTTGCTCTGACGACAACTTTAGTCAAAATTTACAATGTAAAATGAATCTCGACTTCATGGTCATTGACAGTTTCCTAAGGAAAATACCTTTTCGGTCTTTCAAAATGTTTTTGGTCCTTTTTAAAAAAAACTGACTATTTTTGAAAAATTGACTTTGAAAATAGGGTCGATGGAAAAATATTGATTCAATTTGCGGTATAATCACTTATGACAAGTGATCTTTAATCTAAAATGTAAATCTATTTTTTCACTAATTTTATGCAAATTGGGTTAATGCAAGATCACCCGATTTAAGCGACAAGGAACCATTTCAGTACTTAAAAGTGAACATTGTTACATATTGACCTTTGACAGGCCGTTCAATTTATAGATTTCAAAACAGGATAGGCAGTTGTATCTTAAGGTAAACAAAAGACAATGGAAATGCCACGTGAATTGCGTAGGTAGGACACCGAAAGGAAGCGTGTAGTGGCGTCCGAAAAATATATAACGACGGAAGTTTTCAACCCCAGAGGTAGGTTGAGAGAGATAAATCAGAGAGCAGGGTAAGCGGTAAGTAGTGAGCAGTCACGACATTTTGGGTGCTAGCCCGGGGGCGGAGGCGATTCGAGAGCGAGCCTGCTCTGGATCAGTTTTCCGTGAAAAAAGCACGAAGAAGCAAGGCTCGCTGAAGATATCGTATCTTACCGGTTCCCTGTTTGTCCGACTCTACCTCTCTCTCCCTCCCTCTCTCTCTCTCTCTCTCTCTCTCTCTCTCTCACGCGCACACGCAAACAATTCGACCTTGCGTAAATAAGAGTTGATATTTTTATTTATAAGTGTTGTTTTCACTTTCAACCCCGGTATATAACAACAGCAGGTCTCAGCCCAATAGACTGAGGTAGAATACACCTAGAATTATAAAGAAAAGGTGAGAAGTCTCGTACTGTTCGGATAACACCGATATTGATCTGCGGTATTTGTTGCTCGCCCGACCCAACGGGCAAGTGTGGCACAAGGCCTTTTTTATGGTGGGTCCGGGCGCAGGGCCGTAACCCACACGCGCCCGGCATTTCCCAAAAATGCCTACGGCCCCGTCGGCATTCCCCTGATTAGGGGCGCCTCAGGCGCCGGGCGATTAACCCAACCCTCCCGAAGGAGGTAAGAGCCTGGGGGGAAGGCCCCCTGAGGCCGAAGGAAATCTCCAGGTACCGAGACACACTTGGCCAGATCCGTGCCGCAGATAACACGGCCGGCCGAAGCGCTACCCGACACCTGGAGAGGTTCAGATCGAGATTGATCTGCGGTATTTGATGCACGCCCCACCTTACGGGCATGTATGGCACAAGGCCTTTTTTTGGGTGGGACCGGGCGCAGGGCCGTAGCCCACACGCGCCCGGAGTTTGTCAAAAATACCCTCGGCCCCTTCGGCATTCCCCTTGTTAGGGGCGCCTCAGGCGCCGGGCAATGAACCCAACCCCCCTCGAAAGGGGGTAAAAGCCTGGGGGGAAGGCCCCCTGAGGCCGAAGGAAATCTCCAGGCACCGAGACACACTTGGCCAGATCCGTGCCGCAGATAACACGGCCGGCCGAAGCGCTACCCGACACCTGGAGAGGTTCAGATCGAGATTGATCTGCGGTATTTGATGCACGCCCCACCTTACGGGCATGTATGGCACAAGGCCTTTTTTTGGGTGGGACCGGGCGCAGGGCCGTAGCCCACACGCCCCCGGAGTTTGTCAAAAATACCCTCGGCCCCTTCGGCATTCCCCTTGTTAGGGGCGCCTCAGGCGCCGGGCAATGAACCCAACCCTCCCGAAGGAGGTAAAAGCCTGGGGGGGAAGGCCCCCTGAGGCCGAAGGAAATTTCCAGGTACCGAGACACACTCGGCCAGATCCGTGCCGCAGATAACACGGCCGGCCGAAGTGCTACCCGACACCTGGAGAGGTTCAGATCGAGATTGATCTGCGGTATTTGATGCACGCCCCACCTTACGGGCATGTTTGGCACAAGGCCTTTTTTTGGGTGGGACCGGGCGCAGGGCCGTAGCCCACACGCGCCCGGAGTTTGTCAAAAATACCCTCGGCCCCTTCGGCATTCCCCTTGTTAGGGGCGCCTCAGGCGCCGGGCAATGAACCCAACCCTCCCGAAGGAGGTAAAAGCCTGGGGGGAAGGCCCCCTGAGGCCGAAGGAAATTTCCAGGTACCGAGACACACTCGGCCAGATCCGTGCCGCAGATAACACGGCCGGCCGAAGTGCTACCCGACACCTGGAGAGGTTCAGATCGAGATTGATCTGCGGTATTTGATGCACGCCCCACCTTACGGGCATGTATGGCACAAGGCCTTTTTTTGGGTGGGACCGGGCGCAGGGCCGTAGCCCACACGCGCCCGGAGTTTGTCAAAAATACCCTCGGCCCCTTCGGCATTCCCCTTGTTAGGGGCGCCTCAGGCGCCGGGCAATGAACCCAACCCTCCCGAAGGAGGTAAAAGCCTGGGGGGAAGGCCCCCTGAGGCCGAAGGAAATCTCCAGGTACCGAGACACACTTGGCCAGATCCGTGCCGCAGATAACACGGCCGGCCGAAGCGCTACCCGACACCTGGAGAGGTTCAGATCGAGAGTGATCTGCGGTATTTGATGCACGCCCCACCTTACGGGCATGTATGGCACAAGGCCTTTTTTTGGGTGGGACCGGGCGCAGGGCCGTAGCCCACACGCGCCCGGAGTTTGTCAAAAATACCCTCGGCCCCGTCGGCATTCCCCTTGTTAGGGGCGCCTCAGGCGCCGGGCAATGAACCCAACCCTCCCGAAGGAGGTAAAAGCCTGGGGGGAAGGCCCCCTGAGGCCGAAGGAAATCTCCAGGTACCGAGACACACCCGGCCAGATCCGTGCCGCAGATAACACGGCCGGCCGAAGCGCTACCCGACACCTGGAGAGGTTCAGATCGAGAGTGATCTGCGGTATTTGATGCACGCCCCACCTTACGGGCATGTATGGCACAAGGCCTTTTTTTGGGTGGGACCGGGCGCAGGGCCGTAGCCCACACGCGCCCGGAGTTTGCCAAAAATACCCTCGGCCCCTTCGGCATTCCCCTTGTTAGGGGCGCCTCAGGCGCCGGGCAATGAACCCAACCCTCCCGAAGGAGGTAAAAGCCTGGGGGGAAGGCCCCCTGAGGCCGAAGGAAATCTCCAGGTACCGAGACACACTCGGCCAGATCCGTGCCGCAGATAACACGGCCGGCCGAAGCGCTACCCGACACCTGGAGAGGTTCAGATCGAGATTGATCTGCGGTATTTGATGCACGCCCCACCTTACGGGCATGTATGGCACAAGGCCTTTTTTTGGGTGGGACCGGGCGCAGGGCCGTAGCCCACACGCGCCCGGAGTTTGCCAAAAATACCCTCGGCCCCTTCGGCATTCCCCTTGTTAGGGGCGCCTCAGGCGCCGGGCAATGAACCCAACCCTCCCGAAGGAGGTAAAAGCCTGGGGGGAAGGCCCCCTGAGGCCGAAGGAAATCTCCAGGTACCGAGACACACTCGGCCAGATCCGTGCCGCAGATAACACGGCCGGCCGAAGCGCTACCCGACACCTGGAGAGGTTCAGATCGAGATTGATCTGCCTCCCTGGCAGCGAAATCTCTCAGTACAAATAACAGTAAGAAGAGTCTATTATGGTGAGATGGGTAAGGCTCCCACAACAGTTATTTTATGCCATATATATATATTTATATATAATATATATATATATAGAGAGAGAGAGAGATAGGGGATTTGGCATTAAATAATCTATAATGGTTAATATGCAATAAAACCAAACCAAACCAAATCATATAAATTTAATATATATGTATAAAGAGGATTTGGCGTTAAATAAGCTACAGGGGTTGATATGCCATAAAACAAAACAAAACAAAACCACCTTATCCTTTAAGTAGTCTAAGGTCTCTGGCAGACTCAGTAAAACTCAGTAAAAAAACTATTAGATTTTCATGTGTCTTATACGTAATAAAAAAACCTTTATGGCCCTTCAACTTTAGGAAATTTCCTTTAAAATGAAAAATTCCTCCAAATCTGTTAGCCCTGTCGGCTGGGGTGGTAGAATGCATCCATTGCATCTCTGCAGAGGAGTAAGACCCCTCTTACCAATGATTGTCCTGATGTGATACTAAAGAAACTGTTGTTGAAGCTCCAGTAATGCTGAAGCTTTGGGAAATACGGAGTACGCCTTCATTTCCATTGCTCCCAAGTCCACTCAGACCCGGAATGGTAGCACTTGATAGGGTCCTATCTATGGGTCAAATCAAACTGATTGACATTTAAAGTGAGTATAAGCAAATGACTTATGCAAAATTGAATTGTTAGAAAAAAAATTGTTTGATCAATTAACTGTCTGCAAACAAATGACTGATATTCAACTGAATTGTTAGTGATACATATCAATACTTGAAACCATTTAACTGAATTTACTTGTGCCCAAATGAATTGTTAGACATAGAACTGTTTGATCACTAAACTGTGTTTTCAAATCATATATTTGAAATATACGTGAAAACAAGATTTGGCATTAACTAACCAACAATGGTTGATATGCCATAAAACCTAACACAACCAAAACACAAATCAATGTTTACAGAATAAGTAGGAATTCTCATCTCTTTCGGGGGGTGTCCTCGTGGTGTAATGTTTAACGTGATGGACTGCGGAATCGTAGTAAGCGAGTTCGTATTCCAGCCGCGCTATTACGGTCACTTTCGGGCAAATACCCTTGGGAAAGGTATGAACCCCCTCATCCTCCCAGCTATGGGTTAAATAGTACCACTACTGTTCTTCTTGGAGAATGGCTTTGGCATTAAATAACCTGCAAAGGTTGATATGCCATTAAACAAAGAAACCAAACCAAACCATCATCTCTCTCAATCACCTAATAAATGTTTTTGTTGTTGAAAGTGCATCTGTTGGTTTCTTTTATACCTTTATTTAAAAAAATGATCGTTCGAGAATTGGGCCGGCCTTGGGGTGAAGTCTATGTCATATGTTTCCAATCATCGTTTTTTTTTTTTCCTTTTCTAATGCCTTAGTGTAATGCGTTATTGGCGTACGTGAGCGCGTATCAATATGGCTGAGTGTGGGTGTTAAAGCGCATGTGCAGAAGCAGTTGAGTATTGATTAGCAAAGTCAGCTATTCAACTTGCACAATCAGCTCGTTGCAAGGAACGAACACACGCGCAAAAATCCTCGGCGAAACGACGTCCCGACCGATTGAAAAAGCTTTCGTTCTTTATTTCATCTTTCTTTCTTTTCTCCTTTTTTTTTTTTTTCTATTTTCCTGATCTTTTTTTTTTCTCTTTTTTATTTTTTCTGTTTTTTTTTTCTTTCTTCTTTCTTTCTTTCTTTCATTTTTTTGTACTTTCTTCATCATTTTTATTTCTTTTCTTTTTTCTTTCTTTCTTTTCTTTCTTTGTCTTTCTTTCCTTTTTCGCTTCCTTTCTTTCTTTTCGCTTTTTTTACTTATCTTTCTTTCTTTCTTTCTTTCTTTCACTTCTATTTCTTTTTCGTTGTTTCTTTTCGTCTATCTTATTTATATTTCTTGCTTTCTTTCTTCTTTCTTTCTTTCTTTCTTTCTTTAATCCCTTGTTTCCTTCATTTCTTTCTTTCTTGCATCGCATATTCATTTTAGTATTCATTCTTTCTTTTTGTTTTTTCGCATATTTTGTCTAACTTTTCCTTACTTTTTTCTTCCTTCTTTTCTTTCTTTCCGCCAAGTTAGCTACGGCTGTAAAATACCCCGACTACATCTCTGCAGAAGGGTAAAACCCACCCCGCAACGAGCGTTCTAATTATGGCAGAAAACTGCATCCGATGCTGAAGCTCATCTCCTGAAGCGTTGGGGAATGTGGAGTACCCTTTCTTGACATTACTCCTAGATCCACTCAGACTTGGAGTGGTAGCACCGTTTTGGATCGTACCGATTGGTTAAATAGAATTATTTAACCATTTAACTGAATGCAAACAAAAAAAATTGTTTTTGAGCTCTGGCTTTTAAAAATGTTACCAAGAAACTATTCGTATACAAAACATGTGAATTTAACATATTTATATACATATATATATAATAGGAATTGTTTAACCATTTAAGTGAGGGCAAAACAAAAAAATTGTTTTTGAGCTCTGATTTTTAAAATGATACGAAGAAACTATTCGTATACAAAACATGTGAATTTAGTATATATATATATATATATATATATATATATAATTTAGCTTTGAATAACCTATAGGGGGTGATATGCCATAAAACCCGACCAACCAACCAACCAATTTCTTTTTTCCTAATTAAGACTGTCTTCTTATCACTTTCTTTCTTGTTATAACGTTTTCCTTTCACTTTGTTATTATTTTTCTCTTTCCTTTTTATGAGCGTAATATGCAGACTTCATATATATATATACATATATTAGTAAGTAAGTTGGCGACTGTAGTCGAGGTCGACCAGAGGGCTCTCTTTTCAATTGCTACTACACCGACGTGTACTCCTTTCTCTGGATTGCTCCACTTTACACTTGATACGTACCATATTGCCGAGTGTTAAGCAAGGAGCTATAAGTACCATCTAAAAAGTCTTTGGTATGACGCGACCATGGATTGAGCCCAGGTCTCCCTCACCATTGGCGCACACCCTACCCACAAGGCCAAAGAGCCGGATATATATATATATATATATATATATATATATATATATATATATATATATATATATATATATATATATATATATATATATATATATATATATATATATATATATATATATATATATATATATATATATATATATATATATATATATATATATATATATATATATATATATATATATATATATATATATATTATATATATATATATATATATATAATATACTTTAATTGATAAACATTTAGCTGTAATATCATTGTCTTTAGATGCCATTGAATTGATGTAGTATGAAATAATTATAAACGTTGTCTTAAAAAGATCCATTTGTTCCATTATTGTGACGTTAACCGGTATTAACTCTCTTGTTCACTATGATATATATGCGCGTGCGCATGTGTGTGTGTGTGTGTGTGTGTGTGTGAGTTGAAAAGGCCTGGAAAACACTCTTGCGGAAGTGGAGAGTAGAGAAAAAATAGAAACCGTCCTGACCACGGCATCGTTAAAATCATGTATATATATATATATATATATACTAAATGGATTCTAATTAATAGAATTATTTTTCTTACTTAACATATCTCTGAGAAAAAACAGCAAACAAAATAATTTTCAAATTTGAAACAAGCTTCTTATTATCGAATGATTTGTCATTAGAAACGTCTATTTTCATAGGCGCGAATGCCAATGCCCGAGATGTCGTAAGACAATCAGTATTGAAATATAAACATTCTCAAAATGATTATACTCTAACCGGTAGGATTATCACATTTATTTGATTTATTTTTTAATTTTGTGTTGGTTTTTATGGCATATTTGTTTATTTTATGCGAGTTGAACAATTATGGTCCCTAAATTTAAACAGTAAACCAGCTCATTGTTCTGGTGGATAGAGTGTTCGCCAATGGTTCGGGAGACCTGGGTTCATTCCCAGATCGAGTCATACCAGAGACTTTAAAAATGGTACTTGATATCTCCTCTCTTAATACTCAGCAATATAAAGTAGGTATCAAGGATAAAGTGGAGTAATCCAGGGAAAAGAGTAGCGCCCTCCCTACACTTCAGTGTAGTAGCTATTGAAAAGGAGCCTTCTGGTCGCCCTCAACTAAGGGAGACAACTTTACTTTAATTGATAAACATTTAGCTGTAATATCATTGTCTTTAGATGCCATTGAATTGATGCAGTATGAAATAATTATAAACGTTTGTCTTAAAAAGATCCATTTGTTCCATTATTGTGACGTTAACCGTATTAACTCTCTTGTTCACTATGATATATATGCGCGTGCGCATGTGTGTGTGTGTGTGTGTTGAAAGGCTGGAAAACACTCTTGCGGAATACGTTCCTATGTGAGTATCGGTGACTTTTCTCTGCGTATCAAATCCACCACCCTTGTATTTTGTAAAAATGTCTCATGATATAGAATAAAAGGTTACACAAGAAATAAAATAATTTCAACACCAAATTCAGGTTTTCTTTATATATACATTTATATATATATATATATATATATGTGTGTGTGTGTGTGCGCGCGCATGTGTATGTGTGTCTGTGTGTGTGTGTGTGTGTGTGTGTCTGTGGTGCGTGTTTAAAGGCCTGGAAAACACTCTTGCGGAAGTGGAGATCAGAGAAAAAATAGAAGCCATCCTGACGACGGCATTGTTAAAATCATGTGGAATACTCAGAAGGGTCCTGGAGGACTGAGAATACTTGCTGTCATTCATTCTCAGACTCGGTGCAAACGGGACAAACTCGTAATTTTTATTTGCTTGGGTTTTATGGCATTTCAACCCTTGTAGGCTATTTTTTGCCCTGTCGGCTCGAGCAGAAGAATACACTGACTGCTTCTCTGCCGAGGAGTAAGACCCCCCACCAACGAGTGTTCTAGATATGACACTAAACAATCTGATGGTGAGGTCCAAGTAATGCTATAGCTTTGGGAAATATGGAGTATCCCTTCATTGCCATCGCTCCCAGGACCACTCTGACCTGGAGTGGTAGCACTTGATAAGCTCCTATCTATAGGTCAAATAGGGCTAAATTGTGAACTGTTACCTCAACTCTCCGAAGAGCTCCAGAGCAGGAGCCTCTCTAATGGACACAAGTTATTGTCATATCCAGGTCACATAAATTGATATAAAATCATATACATGCACTTAAGTTATATAATGCCACCAATCTAAGTCAGAGTAATGGCAATGGAGGTTTCAAGTATTCCTATCTAATATTAATAATTCATTATAGTTTCAAGTCACTATTCCTATTTAATAATTATGATTATTTGTTCACAGACATATATGTTTAAGTATTCCTATTTGATAGGAATACTTTGCTAGCAGTTTTAGGGTTTCAAGTATTCTTATCTAATACAAATATTCTTTTGCATATCAATTAAACTCACAGATTGCACTCGACGAGGTATTAATCTTCTGTATGAGATTGGACCTGGTGTTGCATATCCATGATATGGCTATGCGCTAAATGGATGAAATGGACATCGAATGTTGGTAACATATATACATAGAACCTAGGAATCTCGAAATTCGAAAACACGTAACGACTTCTTTGTTCAGGTACGAAACCTTTTTATTACTTTTGAGTCAAAGGTTTCGACACAAGGAGAGAGACAAAATCTTTTTATTCTGTCTTTATCATCTGGCCCCTATCTCTTGGGGGTGTCCTCGTGGTGTACTGGTTAAAGCGATGGACTGCGGAATCGTAGTACGCCAGTTCGTACTCCAGTCGCGTTATTACGTTCACTTTCGGGCAAATACCCTTGGGAAAGGTATGAACCCCCTTATCTCCCTCCAGCTATGGGTAAATAGTAGGGCAGACTAGGTTCTTCAGCCTTGGTTAGACAACTAGTCTAGGAGAAGGAAAACTCTGAATTAAAACCTGTTAAACTCCGCTTAAAATTTGACCTTGTGTCATATCCTGCCCGAGCGGAGGGGTTGGTAAATAGGATCTCTTGGGAGGTGCCCGTGGTGTATTGGTTAGCGTCGCAGGATATGGACACGGCGACACGAGTTCAAATCCTGGACCTGACTGATTGCATTTCACATCATCCGCACTTTGTCACCCGTTTCATCATCTCAGGCTATTGTGACATCTCTGAGTGACTTGTCCGCTCTGTGCGCCCACCTGCATCAAAGTTGCCCCTAACTAACCAATGTGCTGAGCCGAAAGGTTCTCAGCCTAACTAAACCCAAAGGTATGAACCGAAATCCCTCGGCTATTATATTACACTGGAAGTAATTATGACACGGTGTTATTCCACACATTACAAAAATCTCACCATCGCCTGCAACGTAGTATCATTCGGAGAACAACTTTTTTTCGTGGGGAGGGTTGGTACGTCTCTGCAGAGAATGTAGTTAGTATATTCTAGAACCAGCAGAGAGAAAATATTTTCCTTCACATTTAATACACACACATATATATATATATATATATATATATATATATCTTGTTCAAATACTTTGGTTTTATTTGGTTTGGTTTTATGGCATATCAATCATTGTATACATTTTTTATGGTTTTATGGCATATCAATCATTGTATACATTTTTATACATATAAACTGTTCGATTTCAAACAATTCAGTTTAGCATAAGTATAGTTTTTTGTTTATACATAGTTAAATGTAAAAAAAAGTACTTTTTTAGCAATTCAGTTCAGTATAAGTGCATAGTTTAGTTCTATCTAACCCATAAATAGGACCCTATTAGGTACTACTACTCCGGACCCGGGAGTGATGACAATAAAGGTGTACTCCACATTCCCCAAAACTCCAGCATTACTGAAGCCTCACCATCAGATTGTTTAGCGTTATATCCAGGATACTAGTTGGGAGAGTCTTACCTCTCTGCAGAGAAGCAGTCGGTGTATCCTACAGCCCCAGCCTACAGGTCCAATATTGTTGAAAGGACACATTTATTTCCAAAATTTACTTCCATTCTGTCCTTTTGAAAAACAAATGCCAAAATACACTCTTGGAATACTTTGTCTTCCTATTTTCTCTGTATATGTATTTATGTGCAGAAATACGAGACTGGGTTGAAAAGTTCATAAGCTGAAAAGTTCGTATTTGATGTTAATGACTTCTAAACTCAATGAGACCCAAAATCTGCAATACCAATGCAAATGCGTTGACTGCAAGGGAAACAACATTAGAAAATATAAACCTTATTTGGTCATATTCTCTGACAGTATCTTGGTCAAACTATGAACTTTTCAGAAGACCCTGATAAAACAAATAAGTATTGATATAATGAGTAGAGTGTTCGCAAATGGCCCGGGAGACCAGGGTTCAATCCCAGGTCGAGTCATACCAAAGATTTTTTAAAAAGTTACTTGATGCCTCCATGCTTAACACTCAGTATTATAACGTACAGATCAAGGGTAAAGTGGAGCAATCCAGGGAAAAAAGTAGTATCCTCCCTAATCCTATTTACCAACCCCTCCCCTCGGGCAGGATATGACACAAGGTCAATTTTTAAGCGGATTTTAACAGATTTGAATTCAGTGTTTTCCTTCTCCTAGACTAGTTGCCTCACCAAGGCTGAAGAACCCAAACTGTCCTACTATTTACCCATAGCTGGGGAGAGAATAATTGGATTCATACCTTTCCCAAGGGTATTAGTGTCATTTGAAATGCAATCAGTCTCGTCCAGGATTTGAACTCGTGTCGCCGAGTCCATTTCCTCCTTAATACCTCGGTGTACTAGCTATTGAAAAGAGAGCCTTCGGGGCACCCTGGACTACGGTCGGCTAATTTACTCTATAAATGCAGGTTTTTCTCAATGAATGTAAATTTGCAGTAGGTTCTTTGAACTTAGAACAGGTGTTTTCTTCATGCGACGGAAGTATTATTTGGAACTCACATGTATATTGACAGAAGGCGTGTTCGTTTCTAAAGGTTTCTAACCATATCTTTCCCTCGTCATGCCCAGAAGGTCGACATATAGGTTGGCCTTGTTTATTCGGGATAAACAGATCTATTCTATAAGTTTTAAAATACGTGTATTTACCCTGCTGTGAACTCCGTAATCAAACAGCCAATCTCAACGCTGGCATTGGATATCAAAGACAACACACATAGCACATCAAGGATCAGTCGTATCATTCACTTTATTGCTTCAAACGATTGACGTTTCGATTTTGAAAATTGGTATTTTTTAAACTAAGCCTAGTCTGGCCCAAGGCTACCCACTATAAGGGTTGTACTCGTGGTGATATTTGTAGTTTCCGACCCTGGCTTACTAAAATTCATTCTACGGCATGAGTTCAAATATCTACTTAGAATAGGATATAAGTTATTGTCATTCAGACTTTACGATTATAAAGGAAAGCCATGCCTTCTAATTGATAGGTTACTGCAGTAGATAATAACATATCAGTCAAAGAGTATAAAGAAATAAGTAAATAGAAAAACGGAAAAAAAAAATGAAAAAGAATGTGGCACTTTAAAACTACCACCGTAATATTGAGAGCCCTGAGTATGATTAAGAAAGGGGCTGATAAACACATCAACAGTTTCAGTCTATATCATCATCATCATCATGTCGTGCTGGTAGCACGGATATCCCTGACCCTCTCTCGCCACTTTTCCCTATCGTTCATCGCCCTAGGCAGGTCTTCAGGACAACATCCCGTATCCTCACATAGTTGCTGAATGTATGTTCGTGCTGGTCGTCCTGCTTTTGCACGGCCATGTGTGGGGGTCCATAAGAGTACATCACTTATGAGCTCGTCCCTGCTTCTCCAGCAGTGTCTTGCATGTCTGAAATACAAAAATTTGTAATTTTTGGAACTGCTCATCTCCTTAGGAGATTACAATTAATTTGAGAGGAAAATGACGCTAAAAATTGGAAAAAACATGAATACATGGAACGAATATAATCACAATTTTCTTTCCCCATAGTTCTTGAGTAAAGACCTGGTGAAGTACTCTGTCCACGTGGTGTAATGGTTTAGACGATGGCCTGCGGAATCGTAGTAAGCAAGTTCGTACTCCAGTCGCGGTATTACGTTCACTTTCGGGCAAATACCCTTGGGAAAGGTATGAACCCCCTTATCCTCCCAGCTATGGGCTAAATAGTACCACGACTGATGGTGCTTTAGGCACAATAACTAAAGGATTATTAAAAGGCCTGGAGGACTTGGAAGTGGGCGGACGGGTAGAAACTATCCAAACGACAGCATAGGTGAGAACGGCCAGAATCCTGAGACGAGTCCTGGAGACACGAGAAGACGTGTTGTCACTCAGACTCCAGTGATAAACCATCAGCTAACGCTGATGTGAAAGACTCTAATGATTAGCGAAATCTTACACGAGAAGATTTAGATCTGCATCATCATCATCATCATCATCATCACCATGTCGCACTATTAGTACGTCTTCCTGGCCCTCTCCCGCCACACGTCTCTATTATCCATCGCTCCCGGCTGATCATCAAGTTTACATCCTGTATCGGAACAGAGCTGTTGCATATGTTCTAGCTGGTCGCGCTACCTTTGCTCGTCAATGTGAAGGTGTCCGCAGGAGTATGTCACTTCTGAGTTCGACCCTACCTCTCTAGCAGTGCCCCGCGTGTCTGGTTCGTCTAACTTGGATAGTTTTCGTGCTGGGTGGCAAGTGGCCGTACAGCTGCTGCTTTGCGGAGTGCTGCCTCCAGGACTTGTTGAATATTGCTCGCAGCATTCGTGTGTAATTGCCGTCAAGCTTTTTCTCCATACGTTTAGTTAGCATCCATGTAGTGCATCCATATAGCAGTATCGACACGACCGCTGCTTGGAAAACACTGCGTTTCATTTTATCTGTCAGACCTTTCCGATAGCCTATCGATAGCTGTCCATGCCTTTGCTAGTTGTGTGTTGATGTCTGTCTCGGTTGATGAGACACTGCTTCCTTGGTAGGTGAACTTGTCTACTAGTTTCAGAGGACTACCGTTTCGTGTGGAGATGTCGCCTCTTTCATTAAAACACATGTATTCCGTCTTGTGTGCGTTGACATGGAGGCCTATGCCAGCAGCTGCTCGTTCCGTATTATATAGCAGGGTTTCGTCTTGGGCAGGTGCATTAGCCAGAAGCGCCATGTCATCGGAGTAGTCCGCGTCCGTAATTGTTTTTGCGGGGTGTCTTCTGCTTCTTTCCTTTGTCAGCTTGAAACCGTTATCTTTCATTTTATCAATAGACGTTCCTTAACTAAGGTCGCCAACTTTACTTTTTAGACATACTTAAGAAATGGAAAGTTTAAGAGACGAGCTGAATCTTCTTTAATAGCAGCAAAAAACAATGCAATAAGGGCTGAATTAAACTGATCACCAAATCTCGGCCAGAAAACCAGACATTGTTTTAGTAAAAAAAAAAAAAGATCCTGTGATCTTGTGTATTTTGCCCTTGCAAAGGACCATAGAAACGAATATAAATGAAAACGCAAAGATTGATAAATACTTGGATCTTGTCAGGGAGATTAAAAATGTGGAGGAACGTAAAGATGACGGTGCTACCAATTTCTGTATGAATCCTTGGAACGATCCCTAAATACCTGAAAAAGGGACTGGAGGAACTGTGAATCATGGGAAGAATCGGGACCATCCAGACCACAGCGCTGTTTAAATCGGTTCGAACAGGAATGGGTAAACTTTTTTGTGGGAGGGCCGCATCACTGTGTTATCAATTATGAAAGAACGGCATCTTTTAAAATCAAAAGAAGATTCTCAATTCAAGTGTAAGTGTTTAGTTTTAATTTTTAGCAGCTCCCGCGGGCAGCACAGAATACTGCAGCGGGCCGCATGTGGCCCGCATGCCGCAGTTTATTCACCCCAGCTTTAGAAAATTTTTAAATGTCCTGTGGAGATTTGCTGTCACTTAGATCCCGGTGAAAAACTTTCCCTTAAAGCTGGTGTGAAAAACTCACAATCAGTAAAATAATTATGAATATCAAGAATCGGTCCCTAAAGAGGATTGAGACCTCAGACTAGAATATTATAAAAATGAAATCAGATATAACAGCAATGAATTATCATCATCTGCATCATCAAGGCGTACGAACTACAGATCCCCCCCTCTCTCTTTCTCTCCTAATGGCAATCGCTCTGATTAGTCTTCTAGACGGCTTCCAGTGTCCATGGAGAGCTGAGCAAACGACTGCAAATAAAAACGTAGAAGAAAGGAAGAAACGATGAGACAAACGGACGAATATTCTCTTTTCTTTTTCAGCGGCAGTTTCTCCTATCGTAGCCTCTGTAGCATCAACATTAGCTTCAGTGGTACGGGTAGCAAATTTAGCAACATCAGATCACTTGGTTATAATAAATAATTATAAATAACTCTGTTAAAACTCGTGTAACTTGAATTTTACAAGTACATAGAATTTAATCGTACACATCATCTTTTTGAACAGGACGATCTCTACCGACATAGTTGGTGGCTAATTTTTAAAAGTATGCAAGTTAATCGAGAAGCAACATTTTTATGGGATGAGCCACGTCTTTTTTCGTTTTTAGTAGTCGGAGGAGTTATAAGAGGTCTTCTTGCGATATTGACAAATTTTGTAAGTAAATACACTAGGCTGTTATATGTTTTATTTGTCTAGTGTGAAAAATAGCGTTGTCTAGACTTTCAAATGATTATACTGAAACTTCCGAAGACAATGGTCTCCAATTTTTATTTCATGATAAGAAACAACCCACCTAATATCACTGAGATACTTAGAAAGAAACCTTGGATATTGATAAAAGAAAAAGATATATACGAAAGCGTCTTTCTTTGTTTTTCGTTTTGTTTACTTTTTTTGCTTTCTTTTTCTTTATAACTTAAAAGAATTACGAATTATAGGACGGATTGTTTCAGAAAATTCGATATCATTTCATAATCTTATAACTTGACCAATTCTCTTTCAAACTAGCTCAAATCTTAACAGCATGTTTCGAAACAATTCAAAATTCTATGTTAGATGTTTAAACGCCTTTTCTTTCCCAGTAAATGGCCTTTCTATACTTGAAATAAAAAAGGCATA
>OY757942.1:32934695-32937195 GCA_963585895.1 Sepioteuthis lessoniana
ACCCAGAGGCCTATTAGTGACCATCTTAAAACCAATTTGGAATACGGTAAGCTTCATCTATAAATAAATAAATAAATATATAAAGATGTTTATCCTTATAATTTGGAAGCTTTAAATTTCAATATCTCGATCTTTTACAGGCTGCGTTGACGACTGTATCAAACGAGTGGCGTGACAGAAAGGTTCCTCTTGATATACGTACATGTAGGGTTGTAGATTTGGTCAAGAGGTGACTTACAGACTGAAGCACTTTCAGAAGCTCTGCTTTAAATCATTCCCTTCTTGGCGGAACCGAGAACTTTCCAGTAAACCCTCACATTAAAAAGACAAAAGAAAAAATTAAATGCTTACAGTAATACTTGAAACTGCTATAGTATACCGAATGGAGCTACGTCTTTATGGATTGAGCATTGACACGCACCCTTTGAAAAGGCAGTTTTGTCATCCGAACTGAAGATAAAATGCTTGCGTGTGCATCTGTTAGAAACGTCGAACACACAGACATATGAAGATCTAACGATATCCATAGTAGATAGAAAAGTGGACAACGTGATGACTGACGCAGATCAACTTAAGCAATGATTGTCCGGGATCGAATCCAGGTACAAAATAAAAAGTCATTTTCAATGCTGATTTTCCAAGCTGCTCGAGTGGAGTAACACACTCTTCCAATATATAGTTCTGTTGTCCGAGTGACTACTAATTGTACAACTAACTGCTAATCGTCTACATTGGGGGTTCCTCGTTGTGTAAAGGTTATAGCGCTTGACTGCGGAATCGTAGTAAGCGAGTTCGAACTCCAGCCGTGCTTTTGCGTTCACTTTCGGATAAATACTCTTTAGGAAAGGCATGAACCCGCTTATCCTCCCAGCTATAGGTTAAGTAGTACCACTACTGTTCTTCTGGAAGGATGGATTTAGCATTAATTAACCCAAGAAGGTTGATATGCCATTAAACAAAGAAACCAAACCTCATTGTCTACCTACCCTTTGATATCACGCATAAGATTTGTTTCCAAGAATTCTTTGTTATTTCCGCAAACACTATAGCAAATACAAACATCCCAATGACGCTGGTAGATAGAGCAAGTTTTCTGCAATTAAATAGTGTTTTTCCACAGTACTAGCCACTATTGAACATGCATATTTGCCATCGATAAGCAATCCCTGAAATTCGGTTTCTACATTGAAAAATGAAATCAAATAACCCATTTTTTTTTTAGGGCTGCGTGAAAAAATATCTGAAATTCGTATTAATTTTTTTTTAATTTATATTTTAAAAAAAGAAAAAAAAAATTCGGGTCTAACTTTTAAAAAAAAGGAGCATTCCTGAAATTCGTGTTCCTCTTAAAAAGCAATGTAAAAAGCAAAAACTAAAAAGAAAAATTTAATTCTAAAATACAGAAATTCAAGTTTAACTTTTTAACAAATCCTTGAAATTCGTCTTCATTTTAATAAAAATAAAAAAGACAAAAATTTGGGTCTAACATTTTTTGATTTCGTGTTGTTTTTTTTTTTTTTTAAACTTTAAACTTAGAATTACCTCAGAAATGCGGCAACAACTTTAAAAACACCCCGCCCCCAAAAAAGGAAGAAAACCAGATATTTGGGTTCATTTTAGAAAAAAAAATCATGTTTAACTTTTTACAAAAACTAAAATTTGGCAGCAGCAATAAAAAGGGGGGGGGAACAAACTCAATAAACAACAGAAAAAATAAGAAAATATACAGTCGGGTTCAGCTTTCAGAAATACCAGGAATCCGGCAGCAACTTTTTCAAAAAAAAAAGAAAAGAAAACAGATATCCGGCTGCATTTATTTATTTATTTTAAATCCCAGAAATCCGGCTACATCTTTTTAAATCCCAAAAATCTGCAACTTAAAAAAGAAAAACCCAGAAATCCATGTTCAACCTCGAAACAACTCAGAAGTTCAAGTGCACCTTAAAAAATACATAACTGAAATTATGGTTTATTTAATAACGAATCTTCTTTATATATATATATATATATATATATATATATATATATATATATATATATATATATATATATATATCAGACGCATGTATGGTACCTTAACAGGTACACTGAGTCAGAGTTGACCAGGGAGTAATGGCCATGAAGGGATGATTCAACACACTCCAGATCTTCAGAACTGGAGCCTCACCACTGGATAAACTTCAGTGACATCCCCAGGATACCACTTTTTGGAGGGAATATTACTCGCTGCTGAGAATACATATGATGCCGAGAGAGCGATGGGGAGGTACTGTATTGAGTCAGTTACAATCAAGGAAACATAGTGGTGGCAAGAATGTTATCAAAGGTTTGTGTCACCCGGAATGGGGAGTGAGACCCTGAGAAGGCCCACTCTAAAATTTGGTTGAGATTTGTCCTAGTACTTATTGACTAAGCGTTGGTTTGTTTGGCTCAAGGTCAGAAGTATGAAGTTGGTTGGTTGATTGGTTGGGTTTTATGTAGGTTATTTAACGCCAAATCC
>OY757942.1:32942195-32954695 GCA_963585895.1 Sepioteuthis lessoniana
AAAAGTTAGGCTTTCATTGGACGAGTTAAAGTCACATGACTAAAATTCAACAACTTTAGATGTTAGATTGTAACTTTCATTAGTCAGCTGAGCGACCACGGTTGTCTATTTTTATTTCTTCAATACAATCGTTCTACTTATAGATAAAACGAGTAAAGTATTCGCCAATGGCTCGGGTCATACCAAAGACTCAAAAAATTGTAATTGATGCCGCCTCGCTTAACACTCAGCACTATAAGGAAAACGTGTAAAGTGGAGCATTCAAAGGAATAGAGTAGTGCCCTCCCCTACACCTCGGTGTAGTAGCTATTGAAAAGGGAGCCTTCGGGTCAGCCTCGACTTAGGTCGCCAACTTTACTAACTTTTGTTATATAAAATAATCTATGTATCTGCTAATCCATCAATCTCAGTCTATTATAGATTATTGAATTTCATATATATCAATCTATTCAAATAGATAATTGAATTTTATGGGTTTTACACAAGTACACGTATTAATATATATATATATATATATATATATATATATATATATATATATATATGAACAAATTGAGATTGATAGATGTGAACAGACTGACATAGATAGGTTTGTTTGCCTCAATGGCATATCAACTTTTGTGGGTTATTTAACACCAAAGCAATTTTTGCAGAAGAAAAGCTGTGATACTTTTTAACACATATTTGGAGGTATAAAAGAGTTCATACCTTTCCCTTGGGTATTAATCCGAAAATGAATGTTGTAGCGTGACTGGGGTTCGAACTCGCATATTACGAGTACCTTAGCCATCTTGCCACAGGGACTCACACACTCACTTAGTAATTTACTAAGCTTTTTGTTGAGATGTGGCCCAAAGCCGAGTGAATGGGGTATCCTGAAAGACTCGAAATCACTCTGGAAGGTTTCCGAGACTAACTTGCCAACCATTACACCAACAGAGGTGCCGAAAACTTCCTCAGTTACTTATTAAAAGACTCATGATTATCATCATGTCGTACCGCAGGCACGGATATCCCTGACCCTCTCTCGCCACTTCTCCCAATCGTTCATTGCCTCTGGCAGGTCTTCAGGGCCACATCCCGTATCCTCACATGGCTGCTGGATGTATGTTCGAGCTGGTCGTCCTGCTTTTGCCCGGCCATATGTGGGGGTCCATAGGAGTACATCACTTATGAGCTCGTCCCTGCTTCTCCAGCAGTGTCCTGCATGTCTGGTTCGTCTAACTTGGATAGTTTTCGTGATGGGAGGCAGGTGGCCGTATAGTTGATGCCTGGTGGGGTGTTGCCGCCAGGACTTGTTCAATATTGCTCGCAGCATTCTTGTGTAATTGCCATCTAGCTCCTTCTCCAGCTGTTTAGTTAATAGATATAGTGATAGAAAGAAAGATATTAACAGAGATAGATAGATAGATAGATGGATAGATAGATAGATGGAGGGAGGGTATATCAAAATAGATGCAACCCATTAATATGATAATGATTTATTACTAAGACATGCGCAATGGCGATCATTGGAACACGTCCTGTAAAAAATGCATCCTTTGAGCCAGAGACATCAAATTATTTTTTTTATTGTTATTATATTAGCTTCCAGGATATTTAATATTTTTTTAAATTTCTTATGTCAGTAATAAATCATTATCATATTAATGGGTTGCATCTATTTTGAGACAGTTTTGAATGATTTTATCTCCAAATAAATGGAGACGCAAAATACTTTTTCTTCTCATGCCCAAAGCATTGTGGTCGAGGATTAATAGTTGCTATTGTCTACTATTTTCAAACCTGAAACAAAAAAAGAACATTATTAGTAGTTGACTTAATAGCAGCCTATGGTTTCCATGTCAATTGAGACACCTTATAAGGAGTGACGCAAACTATTTTTCTCTTGTCCAAAGCGTGGTGATCGTGGATTAATAGTCATTATAGTATACTATTTTATTAGTAGAGTAATAACTCTACTAATAAAATAGTATACTATAATGACTATTAATCCTTTGGGTTCTATGTTTATTTCGACACCCTATATAACGATGTATATTTAGACACCCTATATAACGATGTATATTGAGACACCCTATATAACGATGTATATTGAGACACCCTATACAACCATATTTACCAACCCCTCCGCTCAAGGTCAATGTTTTTTAAGCGGAGATTAACAGGTTTGAATTCAGAGTTTTCCTTCTCCTAGACTAGTTGCCTCAACAAGGCTGAAGAACCTAGTCTGTCCTACTATTTACCCATAGCTGGAGGGAGAATAATTGGATTCATACCTTTCCCAAGGGTATTAGTGTTATGTGAAATGCAATCAGTCTCGTCCAGGATTTGAACTCGTGTCGCCGTGTCCGTTTCCTACGATGATAACCATTACACCACGGGCACCCTATATAACGATGTATATTGAGACACCCTATACATACATACATACATACATACATACATACATCATAACAAGACTTTTCTGTGTTGATATATGATGTCTGTTTTGAAATGAGAGGACAGGTTTCAACAAAAAAGAAATCATAGCATAACCCAATGGCGCCGCGGTCAGTTTAATAACAACGCCAGTCGCTTCAAACTGACAGTTATATTAAATTCGCTTTCTTTTTAACTTTAATATGAAAGGCGCTAGATAAATCGGCGTAGCCTCTTTTCATATTTAGCATTAGCAAATGTTGGCTTCTTCTTGCCCAGGTAGACACTATTTGTTAACCTCTACACATTTACGGACAGATAGTACTCAGAGGGTCCGAAGCAAAATGAGTTCTTTTTTCCCCAATTCATCCAACCTTAACTTCGATTCCATACATATATATATATATACAATCTTAATTAGACAAGGCCTGTCGGCTAAGTGGGCGTAGAATACACCGACTGTGCCTCTACCGAGGGGTAAGACCCCCCAACGACTGTCCTTCATATGAGACAAAACAATCTGATAGTGAGGCTCCAACAATGCTGGAGAATTAGGGAATGTGGTTGTATCCTTTCATTTCCATCACTCCCAGATCCACTCTAACCTGGAATGGTATCACCTGATAGGGTCAAATAGAACTGTTTAACATTTAAACTATCAGCAATCAAATTACTTATGCAAAATTGAATTGTTTGAAAAAGAACTGTTTGATCATTTAACTATGCGTAAACAAATAACTGCTGTTGAATTGAATTGTTGGTGAATGGGTAGATTGTTCGCCAATGGTCCTAGTTTAGGGAAGGGCACTACCTCTTTCCCTGGATTACTCCACTTTACTCTTGATCCGTACCTTATAATGCTGAGTGTTAAGCAAAGAAGCATCAAGTACTATTTTTTGAGTCTTTGGTATGACTTGGCCTAGGATTGTACAAGGTCTCTTGGACCTTTGGTGAACACTCTAACCATCCTGCCAATGGAGCAATCCAAGAAATGGAGTAATGCCCTCCCCTACACCTCGGCGTAGTAGCTATTGAAAAGGGAGCCTTCGGGTCAGCTTCAACTAAGGTTATCAACAAAATATGTTTAGGATTTTATATTCATTGTATGTATCAAATAACCTACAATAGTTGAAATGCCATAAAATCCAACTAAACCCAATCATATATATTTAATATATATGTATAAAGAGGATTTAGTATTGAATAACCTACAATGGTTGATGTGCCATAAAACCCAACCAAACCAAACCATATATATCTAATATATATGTATAAAGAGGATTTGGCATTAAATAACCTGCAATGGTTGATATGCCATAAAAACCAAACCAAAAGTATTTATACATTTGATTAGGGAGTTGATTTGTTAACGTTATGTCAACATTTAATGGGTTACTTTATGCCAAAGGCAGTTGAACAATTATATATATATATATATACGCACCTGCTTCCACGTGCGGGGTGGTGATACAAGGTCAGGTTTTTAAGCGCGATATTGGTTTGAATTCCGACTTTTCCTTCTTCTCGACTGGTTACCAAACCAAGGCTAAAGAACCCTAACTGGCATTTGCGAAAATTGAAACGCTGACAGCCTCGTCCAAGATGTGAACTCGAGACGCTCATTCTATTTCCTACGACGACAACCTTTAAGTCAAGCGCCTCATGTTATTCGTAAATAACCAATATCCCCCCCTCTCTCTCTCTCTCTCTCTCTCTCTCTTCTCTCTCTCTGTGTCTCTCATGCGCACGCGCGAAGTCAACAAGAAAAGGAATTTTCCCCTGAGTCAATAAACAAAGTTGAACGTTCCTACTTCAAAATCACCAAGATATGCTGCTTTAGGAATATCAACAGATAAAACACATTAATCAAATGACTGAAGACCGGGATAAAATTTGGTTGTTACAAGTATTGATTCTAAACAGTGAATTTTCGGATAGATTTAATTGTTAGGATCTGATGAAAATCCACCTTTTCCCACTACATCTTTAATACACATAATATAATCTGCCAAATAGTGGACTTTGCCGTTCGAGTGGACCACAAAGGGAAAATCAACGAAAACAAAAACAAAGACAAGTACATGAGCCTTGCCAGAGAACTAAAAAAAGCCATGGAACATGAAGGTGACGGTGATACCAAATGTAATCAGTGCACTTGGAACAGTCTACATATGGTTGGAAAAGAGGCAGAAAGAGTTGGAAATCAGAAGACGATCTGAGACCATTCAAACTACAGCCATTAAGATCGCTTAAAATACCGAGAAGAATCCTTGAGACTTGAGACTTGCTGTCACTTAAACTCCAGGAAGACAGCATCAGCGAACCCTGGTTGGAAAAACTCGCGTGAAGTAATATAATAAGGATAAATAAAGGTCACCCACAGTTTTTTGGGTGTTACGCTGTTGCTTAACCATGCCATTGTAACGACAAATATTGCATATTCGTCACAGCGCAGCCGTAAACAAAGACGAACACACGAACACAGAGCCGAACGCGTGTGCGTTTCCGCGTTTAAAAGCAGAATTCGTTTATGCAAATGTCATCGATTAAGTACACGTGCACTAAGACACGCGCACATGTGCACATCCTGACACACACACACATACACATACATATTTATTCATATTCAGACATAAGCAATTAGATACACACATATATACACAAATATATTCGCAGGTGCGAGACCCCTCATAAAAAGATGTGGTGTGGTGCATCTGACATGAAAGTATATCCGGTGGTGAGGTTCCATTTGTGGAAAAGTTCCTATTAATCCCAGGTCCACTCTGACCTAGAATAGTTGAACCTGTTAAAGCCTCACCAATTGGTCAAATCATCATCACCATCATCAGGTCACGCCATCAGCACGGATATCTCTGACTCTTTCTCACCACCCATGTCTCTCGTCCATCGCTCCCGGCAGGTCTTCAGGGCTACATCCTGTATCGGCACAGAGCTGTTGTATGTAGGTTCTAGATGGTCGTCCTGCTTTTGCTCGTCCATGTGAAGTGGTCCACAGGAGTATGTCACTTCTGAGTTGGACCTACTTCTGAAACAGTGTCCCGCATGTCTGGTTCGTCTAACTTGGATAGTTTTCGTGATGGGTGGCAAGTGGCCCTACAGCAGCTTTGTGGGATGCTGCGTCAAGGATTTGTTCAATATTTCTCACACTATTCTTGTGTAGTTGCCGTCAAGCTTTTTCTCCATACGTTTTGTTAGCGTCCATGTAGTGCATCCATACAGCAGTACCGACACGACTGCTGCTTTGAAGAAACAGCGTTTCATTTTATCGGTCAGGTCTGACTTCCATATGACTGATAGCCTATTGAGGCTGTCCATGCCTTTGCTAGTTGTGTGTTGATGTCTGTCTCGGTTGATGAGACACTGCTTCCTAGGTAGGTGAACTTGTCTACTAGTTTCAGCGAGCTACGGTTTAGTGTGAAGATGTCACCTGTTTGATTAAAGCACATATTTCTGTCTTGTGTGCATTGACATAGAGGCCTATGCATGCCAATAAATTTGTTTGAAATCAGTATTTTCTGATAAAAATGCTTGAAACCCTATCACTGTGGGCAAATTATTGGAATTAAATAGAATTCTAGTCACCAAATAACTGTGTGCAAACAAATGCTTGTTTTTAAATAGGAATAGGAGGTTTAAACCATATAATTGAAAAAAATTGATAAGGTAATTCAAGCCGAAGGAGAGATTTATTGAGAAACAAAGTCGACGTTTCGGTTCTAATGAACCATCATCAGGACTGTGAGGGATGATATTAGTGATATTAAATCAACGATGGATGTTTAAAAATTATACAAAAAAAAAACTATGAAAAACCTATAAATCAGGAAAGGTTGGCCATTTAAACATTGATTTAACATCACTAATATCAACCCTCCCAGTCCTGATGATGGTTAGTTAGAGCCGAAACGCAATAGTGTCGACTTTGTTTCTCTAGGAATCTCTCCTGCTTGGATTACCTTGTTATCAATTTTTTTCTCTATATTGTCTAATTTTACTACATTATTTACTTCCTAACCATGTAATTGTGTGCAAATTATTTGTTTTAGATAAGAATACTTGAAACCATATAAAAGTCGGTAAATAAATGATCTTAATATATCATTCAGTAAAGTATCCAAACTAAACCCATAACAAGAATTTGGATGAGCTCCAAAAAGTCAGCAGATAAGAATAAAAGTTGAAATTTCACAAATTCGGAATAGACAACAAAAATTTCACTACGAAGAATAAAAGTTGAAATTTCACAAATTCGGAATAGACAACAAAAATTTCACTACGAAGAATAAAAGTTGAAATTTCACAAATTCGGAATAGACAACAAAAATTTCACTACGAAGAATAAAAGTTGAAATTTCACAAATTCGGAATAGACAACAAAAATTTCACAACGAAGAATAAAAGTTGAAATTTCACAAATTCGGAATAGACAACAAAAATTTCATGACGAAGAATAAAAATTGAAATTTCACAAATTCGGAATAGACAACAAAAATTTCACTACGAAGAATAAAAGTTGAAATTTCACAAATTCGGAATAGACAACAAAAATTTCACTACGAAGAATAAAAGTTGAAATTTCACAAATTCGGAATAGACAACAAAAATTTCACAACGAAGAATAAAAGTTGAAATTTCACAAATTCGGAATAGACAACAAAAATTTCATTACGAAGAATAAAAATTGAAATTTCACAAATTCGGAATAGACAACAAAAATTTCACTACGAAGAATAAAAGTTGAAATTTCACAAATTCGGAATAGACAACAAAAATTTCACTACGAAGAATAAAAGTTGAAATTTCACAAATTCGAATTCGAAAGAAAAATTTGACAACAAGGATAAAAGAAAAAAAAATTCACTAATTTGGAATAGAAGCAAAAATCCCGCTGATGATAATAAAATTATAAATTTCACAAATTCGGAATAGGAAAACTGCTTTTCGGCAATGATGTAACAAAGAACTTTATAATTAGATATCAAATTGGAATAATAACTGAAAACGATTTAATAGTGTTTAAATTATTTGTACTAGCTAAAACATGTGCCCTTCGCCGGGCGCAAGTATCTAAATTTTAATGTACTAAAATATATTTAGTTAGAAAGACCAATAAGAACGCTTATAAAAAAATTACCAAATTTTATTTCCATTCACCCACAAATAAAGTAATTGAATATTTAATTACAAAATATAACTAATATACCAATGTTTGATACAATTTACATTTAAAAAATCAGTCATCTATAAATGAAAACCAAACGCACCTTTAATTCTCAGATTATATTTTAAATTAAAAGGCTTTGTTTTGGTGGACCAAATTGTATATGTACATCGGTAGGGCACCTCTGGTGGTGTAACGGTTAGCAAGCTAGACTAGCAAACCTACACGAGTGAGTTCGAGTCTCATTGCGTACCCCATTCATTCGGCCTTGTGCCACACCGAAGCAAAGAGCTTCGTAAATTACTATATGTACATCGGTCAAATAACTGAATCGAGAATATCGATAATTCAAATTAGCACCAGAAAGTCTCCTGGTAAGAACGAAAACTTTTACTTGTAAGAATGATAGGAGAGAATATCAATAATTCGGATTTGCACCAGAAAGTTCACTTACAAAAATAAAAGTAGAAATTTCTCAAATTCGGTTTCGAAAGAAAAATATCACTGATGAAAAAAAAAATAAAGAATTTCACTTATTCGGAATAGAAACCAAAATTTCGCTAAGAAGAATAAAAGTAGAGATTTCACTAAATCGGAATAGAAAAACTGCTTTTATCATGTAACAAAGAACTTTACAATACAAAATCAATAAATAATTATTTATATATATATATATATATATATATATATATTAAAGAGTAAAAAGTTATTGAGAACAATATCTTAAAGTGAATCAATAGTTGACGAGCAAACAAGAGCGTTCATTGATCGATTCAGTTTTATATTTTATTTTCTCATAATCACCAGTTCATTGAAATAAATATTTATTGATCAAATATCGATTAAGAGCGACAGGCATTTTGTAATTAATCCTTTTGTTTTAAATTTAATTCATGAAAACGTGTTTATATATCTTATTATAAACGCTGACAAAAAGATTTGCACAAAAAAATTATAAATGTACGTAGACAAGATGACCGAATCTATCTCATTTCAGGTTCATCTATCTATCTATCTATCTATCTATCTCGGGTAGTTCATATCTTTTATCCGGGTCTGTTAATATCTATCTATCTACCTGTCTGTCTGTCAGCCTGTCTGTCTGTCTATTGGTCAGACTGTTTGTCTATCTACAGATATATAGATATATATTTATCAACTGCGGAACCAAAACTGTGTTAGATAGATAGATAGATAGATAGATAGAAAAAGTACTGTTTGAGTCAGTAATGAGCATAGTTGCCTTGTAATCCTGTTTATAAAATGCATTCCTTCTCCTCTGTGTGTTACTCTGTATTTGTGTATATAGATGCGCCCTTCATTTCGGAGGTCCACAGCTGTTTAGAACCAGGTTTATTCCTCAGATCACTCAACTGTACCTACATTCACCGTTTAATCTGCATAAACCTTTCAATAATTGTAGCTGTTTTCTGTATCGTGTAATCCTATGATAAAATTCTGTTTTTGACGGATTAACACTCGGCTGTTATCGGTAAAAAGGCATAAGAATTTGTGTTATTGGTGAGTATGTTCAACCTATACTGCCATACCACCAGCACATGCCTCTAAAAATATTTTTTTGTAAATCAAGAAAATGTCTGGTTGACAGTGATACCAATAATAGCTGAAGCATCTGGAACAACACCAAAGCACCTATTAGAAAATTAAAAGTAACTGAAGATTCACAGAAGTATCCAAACGCTAAAACCACTTGAGAAAGAACTAAAAAATGTAAATATGAACGTACAAAGAATACGATTCCCTAACTTAAAAATCAATCAAAATAAAACTCGAATCAAGAGATATATTTCTGGAATCGCATATTGTCGGTTTTTTAGAGATACGATAGGAAGTAATAAAATCTTTGACTACAAAGATATATTTCATTAAAGGAAACTGCTAAATATCAGATGTGAAAATTCATGAAATTGCTAAATAAATAGAAAAAAAACTAAAAAAACTAAAAAAGATACGCAGTATCAAGACGACAGTGATACCTAAAGAATGTGGAAAAGAAACAAGGAGAAGTGGATATCTGTGTAAAAATTTAGACTGTCCATACCACAGCACAACTAAGACCAACAAGAACACTGAGAACTGGGCAGACAAGAACACTGAGAACTGGGCAGACAAGAACACTGAGAACTGAGCAGACTTAAACACAGGACTGACACCAACAAGAACACTGAAAACTGAGCAAATGAGAACATAGAATTAATTAGACTAGAACACTAAGAACTGAGCAGACAAGAACACTGAGAAATGAGCAGACAAGAACACTGAGAACTGAGCCGACTAATTAATGGAGAATTGAACAGAATAAACCACTGAGAAATAAACAGACAATAACACTGATAACTGAACAGACAAGAACAATGAAAACTGAGCAGAATCGAACACTCAAAACTGAGCAGGCAACAACACTGAGGACTTAAACAAACAGGAACACTGAAAACTGAGCAAACGAGAACAGAGAACTGAGCAAAATATAACACTCAGAACTGAGCAGATATGAGCACTGAAAAATGAGCTGATTAGAATACTGAGAACTGACATAGAGGACTGAGCAGAATAAAATACTTAGAACTGAGCAGACAAGAACATTGAGAAATGAGACCAACAAGAAGACTGAAAGCAGAGCAGAATAAAACATGGAGCACTGAGCAGACAAAAATACTGAGAACTGAGCAGAACAGAATACTGAGGACTGAGTCCAACAATAACATTGAAAACTGAGCAAATGAGAACATAGAAGTAAACAGATTGGAACACTGAGAACTGAGTAGAGAAGAACACCGATAAATGAGCAGACAATAACACTGAGAACTGAGTAGAATTGAACTCTCAGAACTGAGTAGATAACACTGGAGACTGAGCAGATAAGAACACTGAGAACTGAGCAGACTTACTCTCAATTAACTTTCAGTGAAAGAATTGAATAATAAAAAGTTACTTTTGTGAAACAGCTGCTAAGCTACCATCTGTAACAAACCATGAACAAAAATGCTACTTAATAGCGGGAAGGTTCATCCTTTACTGCCGTACCACCAACATCCGTCTCTAACGTTGTGGAGCGATATAATGAAATAGGAGCAACCCTCTTTCGAGCGTGACAGTCAAGTAATTGTTATTAGGCAGAAATACACAGTTAATGCTAGTGATTTTGTGGAAAAACCTTGTCTTGTAGCTGAAAACTTGCCCCATCTAATGGGGATACTGTGCTCTCTGTATCGGTTTTGGTTTCCATGGAGTTTGATCGAAAGCATTAGTTTTGAAGCTATTTTTTATGGAGGGAACATGTAGGTTTTTATTAATCTCAAGCGAAAATCCACAGCCTGGATTGACGCATATTTAGAAACTAATGTATTGTAGCTGAAAACTTGCTATACATGTAATCTGGTAGAGCCGGCAGAAGGCCCGGTCTGTATGGAGAAAAGAACCTATTACGATTTCTTATCTATTACAAATTATTCATAAAGTATTTTCTACTTATGACTAAATAATTAGGAGGTATGTATGGGTTGGCCATAAACATGTATATTTTGTATACATAATGTTCTCTACTTACTTGAGTTTTCAATAAAGAAAAATTTTGATAAAGTCTCAGGAAAAGCCCTGTTCCAAATCGTAGGCACGGGTTAGATAGCCTCACTTTCTCCTATTCCACTCTTCCATGCCCAGGTAATTATCAGAGCGAATAGAAATTTTAAAGAACTGTATAAACCCGTGTAATGGACGATTTGTAAGATTATTTTTCACCCTAAAACAAAGGATTGTTCATTACATGAAACATATTTTTAATACATGAAAGCTTACTTTCTTTCTGGGCCTAAACATGGCTTAAAGCTAATTTAAAGTATCCCCATCCAGCCAATCTAAACCTGGACCTAAACTTGGCTTAACTCTAATTTAAAGTATCCCCTTCTAGCCAATCAAAACCTGGACCTAAACTAGGCCTTAACCCTAATCTAAAGTATCCACTTCTAGCCAATCTAAACCTGGACCTAAACTTGCCTTAACTCTAATTCAAAGTATCCCCTTCTAGCCAATCTAAACCTGGACCTAAACTAGGTTTAACCCTAATCTAAAGTATCCCCTTCTAGCCAATCTAAACCTGGACCTAAACTAGACTTAACCCTAATTTAAAGTATCCCCTTCTAGTCAATCAAAACCTGGACCTAATCTTGGCTTAATTCTAATTCAAAGTATCCCCTTCAAGCCAATCTAAACCTGGACCTAATCTTGGCTTAACCCAAATTTAAAGTATCCTCTTCTAGCCAATCTAAACCTGGACCTAATCTTTGCTTAATTCTAATTCAAAGTATCCTCTTCTAGCCAATCTAAACCTGGACCTAATCTTGGTTTAACGCTAATTTAAAGTATCCCCTTCTAGCCAATCTAAACCTGGACCTAAACTAGGCTTAACCCTAATTTAAAGTATCCTCTTCTAGCCAATCTAAACCTGGACCTAATCTTGGCTTAATTCTAATTTAAAGTATCCCCTTCTAGCCAATCTAAACCTGGACCTAAAGTAGGCTTAACCCTTATTTAAAGTATCCTCTTCTAGCCAATCTAAACCTGGACCTAATCTTGGCTTAATTCTAATTCAAAGTATCCCCTTTTAGCCAATCTAAACCAGGACCTAATCTAGGCTTAACCCTAATTTAAAGTATCCTCTTCTAGCCAATCTAAACCTGGACCTAATCTTTGCTTGATTCTAATTTAAAGTATCCCCTTCTAGCCAATCAAAACCTGGACCTAATCTTGGCTTAACGCTAATTTAAAGTATCCTCTTCTAGCCAATCTAAACCTGGACCTAATCTTTGCTTAATTCTTATTTAAAGTATCCCCTTCTAGCCAATCAAAACCTGGACCTAAACTTGGTTTAACTCTAATT
>OY757942.1:32967195-33022195 GCA_963585895.1 Sepioteuthis lessoniana
ATATATATATATGTTTAGTTTTATACCTATTCTATGTTATATTATAATTTCTAGTCAGAAATTATTCAGATGATCCGGTGAGGTGACACCTTGGTAGATTACTTCTGGCTCTTTAGGTATTCGTATATATATGAGAGAGAGAGAGAGAGAGAAAGAGAGAGAGTGTGTGTGTGTGTGTGTGTGCGTAAGTATGAGTTTGTTGCAGTATATTTGAATGTACTTCTGCATTAATATCCATGTAAGTAAGTCAATATATGTCTCTCTCTCTCTCTCTCTCTCTCTCTATATATATATATATAAAAGAGACTCGCTTGAAAATTTCAAAACCCCGGCCAAATTAATCGCACATCTCTTTCCTCATCAGCGCAGATATTAAAGACAGAAATCTGAAGTAGTTTTTCTAGTTTTATAAGATGTGGTAGTGTGTTGCCACAACGAAACTGTTCAGGTGTGTTCTTTCTGGGTGAGCCTGAGAAATTTCTAACACCCATATATATATATATATATATACCAACGAGTGTATATTTAGGTAGCAACTTCTTTTGGTATATTTTGCTAAATATAACACACAATTCTTGTCGGGTCAATGTTTTCTCTCATTCTTCTTGTTTGCGAATGAGGTTTTTTGAAAAGTTCTTGAAATGATAATTACCTTAGGAATTCTTCAACATCATTATGATGCCACCATAAAAAAAAAAAGGAGAGAAAAAATCTGATTCGCAAACGACCGAAATTAGAAATAAATTGACTCGACAATATTTGCCTGTTAGGATTTTGTTAACTAAACTTACACACATATATATATATATATATATATCTGAAGATAGAGAGAGAGAGAATTTCTCTCTCCTACACACGATTCTATTTATATATGTATTTACTTTCTCTCTCTCTCTCTCTCTCTCTCTCTCTCTCTCTCTCTCTCTCTCTCTCTCTCTCTCTCCATATATTTATATATTTATATATATTTATACAAACATATACGCATACATAAATGCACAAGTGTGTGTGTATATATATATATATATATATATGTGTGTGTGTGTGTGTGTATTGAGAGAGAGAGAATTTTTCTCTCCTACACACGCTTCTATTCATATATGTATCTACTTTCTCTTTCTCACTCTTTCTCTCTCTCTCTCTCTCTCTCTCTCTGTTATATACTCATTTGCAGTATCATAACTACTCAATAATAAAGACGCAGGAAGGAAGACACAGGAAGACTTCTTTAACAACATATTTACCTCTCACTTTATTTGTAAGGTTCGAAAGGGTTGTTCAAGGTTTGCATGTGAGAGGATGCTGGAGACCGAACATAAACTTCATATTTTGACCCCACTGTTATGACCGTCACGTTGTGTCTTTCTTGTTCTCCTGATGTTGGGGTCCACTCCATCGGGGGTTTTCCGAGGGCCCCCTCGGTCGGGTGTGACCTTCCTTACCACATCTGGTCTCTACTGTCTGGAATTCTACTAGCAACTGCTTTGGCACCCCGAACTCAACTGAGTTAAATAATAATTCAACGCCCACACGATCGCCTACTGGATCTTTGAAATCGAATGTTTAATCGTCATCAAGCGGAAATAACTGTCATGCAGTTCAGAGGTTACTCTCTTCCGGTGCATCACTGTAGTGGCACAATGGAACCTTCACCTTGTCCCACCTCATAAGCCTTAATCCGCCCACGCGATCTCTTTCGATTACTGGCCATTGGAATGTGTCGCTTCCTTCCGGTGTATCACCTTGGAATAGCATTTTTGGGCTGGGTCGAAGGGTCAAAACATAACATCTCTATCTCCCTAAATATATATATATATATATATATATATATACAAACATATACGTATACATAAATACACAAGTGAGTGAGTATATATATATATATATAATGGTTTCAGTGTTTGGCAATGCTTGCGGAGCCAGGAGTTCAATCCCTGGTTGAGTCATTATAAGGTACGTATCAATGATCAGTGGAGAAATCCATAGAAAGGTGTAGTACCCTCTTCTTCACCTCGGTGTTAGCTGCTATTGAAAAGAAAGTCTTCAGGTCACCCTAGACTACGGTCGGCCAACTTACTTATAAATATATGTTTTAGAATATTTGCTTGATTAATACTATCCGTGATATTACAAGTTACATAAACAGGCATATATGTGCATGTTTTTTCATGACACATATTAAGGCTTTTATGTATGGTTTAAAAACTCCTTCCTGTGCTATATTCAAACAACTTACAGTTAATCATGCTGAAAACACCGGTTCCCGTTTGATATCTGAATTAAGCTACGATGTCTCTATTCACTACTTGAATGGGTGACTGCTTTGAGTAGAAGTAGATAATGTAAGCAATTACGGCCTATTGGCCAGAGTACTTTACAAGTAAAGTAATTTCTCATTCGTGATAATTTCTACAGTAAAATTATTTCCATAACTAAAATATATTTCAATACAAAAATTACTGTCTATGCATTTCTATAGTTAAATCGTTCCCAATGCGTTTTTATGAAAATATAATTTCAAGTACATTTCTATAGTAAAATAATTGCCAATGCATTTCTACAAATTCTTTCAGCATTTGCTCTGTCACCATACATGTAAAAGATTAAACGCATAAAATTAATCCTGTCAGTGATATAAATTACAGCTATTAAAATAATATCCTATGCATTTCTGTCGTGAAATAGTTTCCAATTAATTTCTATAGTAAACTGATTTTTAGGATAAAATCTTTTGCAGTGCTTTTCTATTATAGAATTATTTCCAACGCATTTCAACCATAAAATTCATTCCCGCGAATTTATTTTTTACGAAAGCCTAGATGTGTTTATACCAACAATTTTAAAACAGCAATTATATTTCATAGAAAAAAATCTTCTCTGAATGTCTTATAGAAAAGTCTTCTATAACGTATTTCTATATACATTTTCCTTTTTTGCTATGTCACTCTATATGTAGTCATCAGGGCCTGGTCAAGCCTACAAATTGGTCCGAACCATTTAGTGAAATGTTGATTGGTAAATATAAGATTTTTTCCTAACTTCTAGGGCCCAGTCGGCTGGGGCTGTAGAATAAACTGACTACATCTCTGCAGAGGGGTAAGGCACCCACTCTTAAAGAATGTCCTAGACATGACACAAAACAAACTGATGTTGACGTTCCAGTAATGTTTAATCGTCATCAAGCGGAAATAACTGTCATGCAGTTCAGAGGTTACTCTCTTCCGGTGCATCACTGTAGTGGCTTTTGGTAATGCGAAGTACACCTTCATTGCCATTACTTCCAGGTCCACTCTGGCCTGGAGTGGTGGGACCTGAAAGGGCCCTATCTATGGGTCAAATAGAAGTCTGACATTCAAACAAATGACTTATTCTAAAGTGAATTGTTAGAAATAGAACTGTTTGGTCATTATTTGTGTTTTAACAAATGACTGGTATTTAATTGAATTGTTAGTTATGCATAGCAATACTTGCAACTATTTAACTTTGTTGACTTATGCTAAATTGAATTGTTTGAAATGGATCTGTTTGATCAATTAATTGTGTGTATCTACAAAATGTGTTTACAAATCATATATTTGATATATATGTAAAAACAGGATTTGGCATTAAATAACCAACAAGGGTTGATATGCCCTAAAACCCAAGGCTAACAACTAATTACAACTAAATAAATATAAGGCATGTATGGGTTGGCTATACCCACGTACATTTAGAGTATATAACGTCTTCTATTTATTTAAGTCTTCTATGCGGAGAATATGAATAAGGTGTCTGGAAAAGGCCCGCTCCAAATCGCAGGCACGGGCTATGTAGCCTCACTTTCGCCTATTCCACTCTACCCTGCCCGGGTAATGATCAGAGCAAAGAGAAGTTTTGAAGTATGTGATCAATATGCACTAGCAATGTTATTAGTTGGTACGTCAAAAAGGAGGAGCTATAAGTGTTTGATATGTATACGGTTATCGTCATCGGAAATGGAATCAGTAAACCGAGGTCAAATCCTGAACGTGACTGCTTGAGTTCAATAGGTGCAAATGCCCTTGGGAAAAATAGGAATCCTCCTTTTCTTTCCCAGCATTGGATAAATAGTTGGGCTTAGTTCAGGCAACCAGTCTAGGAGACGAAAAATTCTGAAATCAAACCAGCCGTGCTCCGCGAAAAAAAGAATCGACCTTTTATCGCATTCAGCTCTAATAAAATCTATCTCAATGTTTTTCTATAGTAAAACCACTTATAATGCTTTTCTATCGAAAAATCAGGGTTGTCTCCGTGGAATAGAGGGTAACGTAGTAAGCGAGTTCGAACTCCAGTTGCGCTATTACAATCACTTTCAGATTGATACCCTTAGGAAAAGATATGAACCCTCTTATTCCTCCCAGATATAGGTTAAGTAGTACCACTAATGTCCTGCAAAGATAGCTTTGGCATTAAATAACCCACAAAGTATGATCTGTCATTAAAAAAACCAAACCAAAACTATAGTAAAATCATTTCTAATGTTTTCATGTCATAAAATTATTTCAAATCTATTTCTATAGTAAAAAAAATCTTTTTCAATGCATTTCATTAGTAAAATCATTTTCATTACATTTATCGAATAAAATTAGTTCCGATGCATTTCTACAGTATTATAATTTCCAATGCTTTTCAATGGAAAAATCTTTTCCAATTAATTTCTCTAGTAAAATCATTCCTAATTTTCTCTCTATGCTTTAAAGTCCTATTAGTGATATAAAGAGTTATGACCGGCTCACTATATACAATACTACCCCTGCTCATACAATCTTCCGAGTGACTCCTGAACAACAAGATGCAAAAGGAGTGATACTTAAACCTAAACCTCTGCTTTTGCCCAGTCGGCTGGGGTTGTAGAATACACAGACAGCATCTCTGCTGAGGGGTAAGACCCTGCCCCCAACAAGTGTCCTAGATATGATACTAAACAATCCGATAGTGAGGTTCCAGTAAGGCTGAAGCTTTGGGGAATGCGGAGAACCCCTTCATTGCTATCGCCCCCAGGTCTACTCTGGCCCGGAGTGGTAGCACCTGAAAGGGTCCTATCTCTGGGTCAAATAGAACTAAACTGCATACTTATGCTAAACTGAAATGTTTGAAATAGAACTGTTTTTTACATCTAAACTGCGTACTTATACCAAACTGAATTGCTTGAAATAGAACTGTTTTGATATGTAAACTGCGTACTTATGATAAACCTAATTGTTTGAATTGGAACTGGTTTTGACATTGAAACTGTACTAAGCCTAAGCTGAATTGTTTGAAATAGAACTGTTTTGACATGTAACTGTGTCTAACCAAAAACTGTACTTATACCAAACTAAATTGTTCGAATTAGAACTGATTGACTAAACTGAATAGCTTGAAATAGAAATGTTTTGACTATTAAACTAGGTACTACTACTAAATCTAATTTTTTGAAATAGAACTGTTTACGACAATTAAACTGTGCACTCATGTTAAACTGAATTATTGGAAATAGAACTGATTATTTATATAAAAATGGATTTGGCATTAAATAACCTACAAAGGTTAATATGCCATAAAATCCAAACAAACAAAGTAACAATAAACCGCTACTTGGCTACTGACGTAAGAAAGTTTTAAAACTGCAGGCAACATGTTCTTTGCCGGCAGCTCGCTGCTACTGCCTCAACGCTACAAATTTGATCTCACATAACCGAGACTTTTTTTAGGAGAGAGAGAGAGAGAGACGTGTACACTGAAAAACAAACTTGGCAGGCTAGCATTAGTACATACAATTCGTGCCTGTTTCAAAATGCACTCACTTTATTTTGAGTTGTTTTTCGTTGCTTTTTTTTTTCCTGATTTTTTTGTTTGTTTATTTATTTATTTATTCTATTTTTTATTTTTTGCAAGATTGTGGGAGTTGACCAGCAAACCTTTCTACAGCATTTTCGCTAAGTAGTTAGCACCGCAAAATTACAAGTTAGTAAAGATAATTTAAAAAAAAAATAGTATCACTGCCTTGAAGTAAAGTGTTTAGATTACAAGAGGTGTTGGTTTCCACTCCTTTGAGCATAAAAGCCAATAATAATCAACTGAAACTTGTTTCCCCGCAGTGGGGCGGGGGCTCGTTACACTCATCAGCACCTCCCCATATCACTAAAAGGAGTATGAACACGCCCTAACGCCTCTGGTCTTAGCCGAGGGATCTGGAAAATTTCTGTGTGCTACATCATGTGACCTTGACTCGTAACTTACCTCACTTTACCTAAACGTGTAAATTCTCTTTGGGGAAACTAATGTATATCAATTATTATGTGTATCAGCTAGTACTAGTAAATCCACCCGATTAAAAAAAAACGACTCGCTATTGAAATCGGCGTGCCATCGAACGAAGGGGTGAAGCTGTAGTCCTTCATCAAACAAGGGAACCCTACAAACATACACTCAAGCACACATCTGCATTATTGGGAACCCTACAAACACATAAACACACTCTCTCTTTCTCACACACACACACACACACACACACACACACATACATATATATATATATATATATATATATATATATACCTTTAAGAAAAACAAAATGCAGTCACACTAGGATTATAAACTTATTTCCATCCTGCTATGGGTATTGATACCTTCTTTATCTTAATGTGATGTCAGTTACATTGAGCTCTTTACTAGGAAGATTTAAATGTTCGAAGTTGAAAAATTCAATTGTCCTGATGGAATTATTCCCGACTCCGGTTTAGCTGGACTGAATAATATATATATATATATATACCCAAAGAAGATGAGTTAGCAATGATTCTATTCGAGAATACATAAGAAGATTCTTATAAATCTCCAGGAGTGGTAAATGTATGATAATTAATATATAAATTTCTGAATTTCATACGGAACAATTTCATATAATTGGAAAAACTGAACAAACTGTCATTTGGCTATTATAAATTTATTTTAGCTGGCTATTCCCTAAGAGAAAACCAACCTCTTCAGATAATCATCACACAACGGAGAGAAAATTAGATATTTGAGGGTCTTCAATAAATAAGGAATTTTTTTTAAAGAACCTTTTAGTAAATGGAAGAAGAGAATTGGTTCTTTAGCCCTGGTTAGGCAACTTTGAATTCAAACCAATTTTTCTCCACTAAGAAACTCGCGACAGGATAGTTCGATAACCGTGAAGGTTAATTAATAATTTTTTTTGAGAAAAGCAAAATGATTTCTTTCCAGAATTTTTTTCATCAGTGCATTGTTTGGAATTGGTTTATTGCAAAACTTATTTTAATTTCGCAAAACTATTCGTTTTGAGCCTATTCCGAATGCCTGCAAATAAGAGTGCTCCAGGATTGAACAGAGGTATATCATCAAACTTTTGGTGGCAGAAAAGTGCAAACCATGTGAAACTTGTTTATTTTTCTTTTTTTATGTAGAGGAATTATCCTGTGAATTGAACTACTATAACCAGAAAAAGCGACGGACTGCGGAATCGTAGTACGCGAGTTCGTACTCCAGTAGTGCTATTACGTTCACTTTCGGGCAAATACCCTTGGGAAAGGTATGAACCCCCTTATCCTCCCAGCTATGGGCTAAATAGTACCACTACTGTTCTTCAAGGAGAATAGATTTGGTATTAAATAACTGACAAAGGTTGATATGCCATTAAACAAAGAAACCGAAACCGAAACCATAACCAGAAAATCCCGCAAACATCTACGCATGACATACGGAACCACTGGACAGCTGTTTCGACCTTATTAGGTCTCATCAGCAGTGTATACCGTGATCTCCACCACTGGAGATCGAACTAGCGATCACAGATTTCAGAGCCGTGCGTAGGTGTTCGCTGGATTTTCTGGTCACGGTAATTCAATTCACAATATAATTCCTCAGCTTAAAAAAAGAAAAAAAAAACCATCTATGTCCTGGTCCTCGTGGCCATAATAATTACGCGGATGCGTATTTCTAATCCTCTTGGGAAGACGTGGCCCTGGAGGTGACCGTGTCCGCTGTAAAGAGTACGGGGGTAACTTACAAGACACATTAAGGTTAATCGGTCGCGCAATTACCATGACTAGTTAATTTGGCGTCACTTGTGTACGATATGGACCCGTTCACATGGCCGAGCAAAAGCAGGGCGACCAGCTCGAACCTACATACAGCAGCTCGGTGAGGATACGGAGTGTAGCCCCGAGGACTGTGCCGGATGCGATGAACGATAGGGAGAGGTGGCGAGAGAGGATCAAGGATATTCGTGCTGATTGATGATGTGTGCGATATGAACTGTTTGCTCTGTTGTAGAGTTTGTGCTCCGCAATCTGTAGTCGCTGGTTCGATCTACAGTGGTGGAGATCACGGTATACACTGCTGATGAGACCTAATGAGGTCGAAACAGCTGTACAGTGTGTCGTGCGTAGGTGTTCGCCGGATTTTCTGGCCATGGTCATTCAATTCACAACATGTGAAACTTACTGAAGAATGAGTGATATATCCAGAGAAACATGATTTGGTCCAAAAATATTTACAAATAGCCTAAACTTTGGTTTGTCACTGCGAGCCAGAGTCGAAAAGACAGTCCTTGATAAAGATTCTTAACGATCAGTATAGAAGGTCATGCTGATAGTCTTTTAGATGCCCTTAGTGTAGTCCTCGATATGACACTAAACAATCTGATGGTGAGGTTCCAGCAATGCTGGAGCTTTGGGGAATGCGGAGTACCCCTTCATTGCCATCGCTCCCAGGTCCACTCTGGCCCGGAGTGGTAGCACCTGATAGGGCCCTATCTATGGGTTAAATAGAAATAACAGCATACTTATGCTAAAATGAATAGAGTAAACTGAATAGCTTGAAATAGAAACGTTTTTGACAATTAAACCGTACTTACACTTAAACTGCGTGCTCATGCTTAACTGAATTATTTGAAATAGAACTGTTTTTCGACATTAAAACTGTATACACACTTAACTGAATTGTTACATATAACTGCTTGAATAGTTAGAAATGGAAATGTTTTTGACAATTAAACTGTGTACTAATGCTAAACTGAACTATTTTCAATAGAACAGATTATTTACATAAAAATGGATTTGGCGTTAAATTACCTACAAAGGTTGATATGCCATAAAACCAAACAAACCAAACCAAACCAGCCCTAAGTGTAGTGGTTATCGTCGTAGGAAATGGACACGGCGACACGAGTTCAAATCCTGGACGAGGCTGATTGTATTTCACATAGCACTAATACCCTTGGGAAAGGTATGAATCCAATTATTCTCCCTCCAGCTATGAGTAAATAGTAGGGCAGACTGTGTTCTTCAGCCTTAGTGAGGCAACTAGTCTAGGAGAAGGAAAACTCTGAATTCAGACCTGCTAAACTCCGCTTAAAAATTGACCTTGTGTCATATCCTGCCCGAGCGGAGGGGTTGGTAAATATGGATAGTCTTCTGGGCTATGAAAGAAACCATAAGTACTGATTTCCTTTAAAAAAAGATGCAACTTCTCACAGTGGTTTCAAGTGCCAACGGCTGAGGCAAAATTCCCCTTATTTATTAAATGACCTTCGTAAATATATATATATATATATATATATAGGATGGAACGATAAAATTGTCGTCGTAAAGAAAACAACACAACAGCTTTATTTTAAAACGTTTTTTGAAAAATCAATTCAGTTAACTTGACCTGATATCTATTCAATGTAACTGCCTTCAGCCTCAATCACCACCTCGATACGGATCCGGAACTGGGAGCATGCTTTTTCCACAAGTGCCGGCGAATACTCGGTGGATGGTGGCAATCAGGCTAGCTTTGGTGTTGTAGGAGGTCATGTTGGTGATGTTCTCGACTTATGACCAAACGAAGTAGACCAGCGGGTTCAGGTCGGGGGAGGATGGAGGGCCAGTGAGAGAAGGGTACTAAGTCGTAGAATTCCTTCTGGAGCCAAGTCTGGGTCTCTTTGGACTTGTGGGCCGGCACTGAGTCCTGTTGCCGCACCCAGGGTCTGACACCCGCCACCTGATTGCACCAGGGGATCACCACACTCTTCAGCACATCCAGGTATACTTTGATGTTGACTTACAAGCCGACTTCGAAGATATGAGGTGGCATGATGTGGCCCTCACTTGAAACCACACCAAAGTGCATAACCGTAGCCGGAAACTTTGTTTTCATCACCCTGGGCACGTCCCTGTTATTCGTGGCAATCCAGATTTTCATTTTGAGGGTGCTGGCAATGGTCCTGTTGTCATAACTTGGATCGGTAGAGAGCATGGGTTGTACAGCGGCGCATCTCCGATCTCGCTCGTTGAACATTGGGTCACTTTCAGACATGATAGAAGGCTCCTATCGCTCTTGGGATTTGTATATTACTAGCCAACTAATTGATGGTCAGCAACAAAAAAAGAAAACTGGGTTTCATTAAACGGAAATGGAATCGTGTCATCTTTTCTAGGGCGACAATTTTATCGTTCCACCCTGTATATATGGGAGGCAGGTGACTGTACTAAAGCTATTTTGTGGGGTGTTACTTCCGAGATTTGTCCAATATAGCTCGTTGCATTCTTGTGCAATTGCTGTCAAGCTATTTCTCTGTACGCTAAGACAGCGTCTATGTGGTGCATCCATATACTAGTAAGGACACGATGGTTCAGACGAATAAGACATGCGGGACACTGCTTGAGAAGTAAGGTCGAGGTCATAAGTGATGTTCTCCGGTGGACTCCTTCAAACGGACAAGCAGGTGTTGGACGACCGGCTAGAATCAATCTACAACAGCTCTGTACAACCACAGGATGTTGCCAAGAGGATCTGCCGAATGCGATCGACGATAGAGATGAATGGCGAAGGAGAGTCAGGGAAATCTATTCTCGCGCCATGACACGATGTATATATATATATATATATATATATATACACCCCCGCACAAGTAGGATGTGACACAAGGTCAATTTCTTAGCTGAGTTCGCAAGGATTGAATTCAGTGTTTTCCATCTACGCCGGTTAACATACTAAAGTTAAAGAACCTGGCCTGCCCTACTATTTACGCAGAGCTGGAGGGAGAATAATTGGATTTATACATTTTCCTAATGTACTAGCCCCATGTGAAACGCCAAGAGCCAAGTCGAGGTTTTGAACTCGCTTATCCGGAATATAGTTCCTCTGTAGATAACAATTGCACCACAATCATATATATATATATATATATATATATATATATATATATATATATATATATTAACATAATTATTAGAGTGTTCGCCAGTGGTCCGGGAGATCTGGATTCAATCTTAGGTCGAGTTATACCAAAGACTCAAAACATCGCTCTTGATGCCTCCTTGCCAAAACTCAGCATTAAATGATACGGATCAAGGGTAAGTGGAGCAACCCAGGGAAAGAAGTAGCGTTCTCTCACTCACCTCGGTGTAGTAGGTGTTGGAAAGAGAGCTTTTGGGTCAAACTCGGGTACGATCAGCCAACTTAACTATATATATATATATATATATACAAGGAATTCTTATCGAATATTGGGGTCATCTTTTCTTCTGGCTATTTTGTATCATGTGTGTTGCACGAACTGAGTTGATCGGGAAGATGAGTTTAATATTTTAGGATTTAAACCTTCTGAGCCAGCAATAGCATTGAGCACTTTCTATACACTTTTCTGGTTTATAATTTATCCCTCTATATATATATGGAAGTAAATTATGGAAATAAATCCGACAGGATGACATCCATCGTTGTCCCGACATCCATCGTTGTTCAGATATCCATCGTTATTTAAGCAACATTTTTCCCTATCTCAAAGTCCTGATGTAGGTATATTAAAAGCGAAACTTTTTAACGTTAACTTTCTATCATAATAAATTCATCACTTTTAGATTACTTATTTTTTTCTATTTTCTTATATATATATATATATATATATATATATCATCATCTTATATATATATATATATATATATATATATATATATATATATATATCATCATCATCATCATATCGCGCTGGTAGCACGGATATCCCTGACCCTCTCTCGCCACTCCTCCCTATCGTTCATCGCCCTAGGTAGGTCTTCAGGACAACATCCTGTATCCTCACATAGCTGCTGAATGTACGTTCGAGCTGGTCGTCCTGCTTTTGCACGGCCATGTGTGGGGATCCATAGGAGTACATCTCTTATGAGTTCATCTCTGCTTCTCCAGCAGTGTCCTGCATGTCTGGTTCGTCTAACTTGAATAGTTTTCGTGATAGGGGGCAGGTAGCCGTACAGTTGGTGTCTTGTGGGGTGTTGCTGCCAGGACTTGTTCAGGATTGCACGCAGCATCCTTGTGTAATTGCCATCTAGCTTCTTCTCCAGTCGTTTTGTTAGCGTCCATGTAGTGCATCCATATAGCAGTATCGATGTGACCGCTGCCTGAAAGAAACTGCGTTTCATTTTATCGGTTAGGTCTGATTTCCATATAATCGATAGCCTATTGATAGCTGTCCATGCTTTCGTTAACCTCGTTTCGATGTCCTTTTCGGTTGATTCGACGCTGCTTCCTAGGTACGTGAATTTGTCTACTAGTTTAAGTGGGGTTCCTTCTAGAGTGGAGATGTCCCCCGTTTGGTTATAGCACATATATTCCGTTTTGTGTGCATTAACATAGAGGCCTATGCTTGCTGCTGCTCGTTCCAAGCTATGCAGAAGTGTTTGGTCAGGTGTATTTGCCAGTATCGCTATGTCATCGATATATATGTATATGGAAGTAAATTATGGAAATAAATCCGACAGGATGACATCCATCGTTGTCCCGACATCCATCGTTGTTCAGATATCCATCGTTATTTAAGCAACATTTTTCACTATCTCAAAGTCCTGATGTAGGTATATTAAAAGCGAAACTTTTTAACGTTAACTTTCTATCATAATAAATTCATCACTTTTGGATTACTTATTTTTTTCTGTTTTCCTATATATATATATATATATATATATATATATATATATATATATATATATATATATATATTCTATGGGCAATATCTCCATCTTTAATTTGGGTCGTAGGATTGTAAAAGTTGAAACATTTTTTTCTCGTATAAATATTGAGAAAATCTGAGCAAAAACCATCTCTGTACATGTTGGTCTGTCCCGATACACTTGAAAATGAAGCCTTTCTCTCTTTCAATAAGTATATCTTCTTCTTCTTTTGCCTCTGACAAATACACCAGTGAACCGGTATAGCAAAGTAAGAAAAATATATGTAAAGAATATTTGCTTTATCCAATTTTTGATTTAATTTTTGATTTAATTGATCGCCACCATCCGCCGAGTATTCGTCTGCACTTGTGGAAAAAGCATGCTCCCAGTTCCGGATCCGTATCGAGGCGGTGATTGAGGCTGAAGGCCTTTGAATAGATGTCAGGTCAAGTTAGCTGAATTGATTTTTTCAAAAAACGTTTTAAAATAAAGCTGTAGTGTTGTTTTCTTTACGACGACATTATTTTAATTTTTTTGTCATTTTTTTCATCTTCCTTCTCTTTTTTTAAGAGCTATAGTCTAATAGGGGTTCTTATATTTGCAATCAAGCGTAAAACTTTTTAACGAGAAAGATCTAGGAAAGGGTTCGAAAATTAAAATAACAAAAAAATTATGTCTTGCTTCATATTAAATATTTTTTGTGTATAGATCTCATACGAGGGCTCATTCTTTTTTTTCCGTATTTTTTTTAGATCAATTGAGCTTAATATTTCATCAAACTTTAATATATCTATCTGCTACAATTTGTCACTGTTGTATGCCTACTTGAGTCAGTTCCAATAGATTGAACTCTGTCCCTCGAAACTAGACTATTTGTCTTGTTGCTTTCAGTCTATTCTAATTCTACTCCCGTTTGTCTGTCTGTCTGTCAAATATTTCAGTTTCTTCTCATCTGTCTATCGATCTACTTATCGATGCATTTCAGTTGTCCACATCTATCTATCTATATATCCATTTCAGTTGTCCACATCTATCTATCTATCTATCTATCTATCTATCTATCTATCTATTTCAGCTGTTCACATCTATCTATCTATCTATCTATCTATCTATCTATTTCAGCTGTTCACATCTATCTATCTATCTATCTATCTATTTCAGCTGTTCACATCTATCTATCTATCTATCTATCTATTTCAGCTGTTCACATCTATCTATCTATCTATCTATCTATCTATTTCAGTTGTCCACATCTATCTATCTATCTATCTATCTATCTATCTATCTATCTATCTATCTATTTCAGCTGTTCACATCTATCTATCTATCTATCTATCTATTTCAGTTGTCCACATCTATCTATCTATCTATCTATCTATCTATTTCAGCTGTTCACATCTATCTATCTATCTATCTATCTATCTATTTCAGCTGTTCACATCTATCTATCTATCTATCTATCTATCTATCTATCTATCTATCTATCTATTTCAGTTGTCCACATCTATCTATCTATCTATCTATCTATCTATTTCAGCTGTTCACATCTATCTATCTATCTATCTATCTATCTATCTATCTATCTATCTATCTATCTATTTCAGCTGTTCACATCTATCTATCTATCTATCTATCTATCTATCTATCTATCTATCTATCTATCTATCTATCTATCTATTTCAGCTGTTCACATCTATCTATCTATCTATCTATCTATCTATCTATCTATCTATCTATCTATTTCAGTTGTCCACATCTATCTATCTATCTATCTATCTATCTATTTCAGCTGTTCACATCTATCTATCTATCTATCTATCTATCTATCTATCTATTTCAGTTGTCCACATCTATCTATCTATCTATCTATCTATCTATCTATCTATCTATTTCAGCTGTTCACATTTATCTATCTATCTATCTATCTATCTATTTCAGCTGTTCCCATCTATCTATCTATCTATCTATCTATCTATCTATCTATCTATCTATCTATCTATCTATTTCAGTTGTCCACATCTATCTATCTATCTATCTATCTATCTATTTCAGTTGTCCACATCTATCTATCTATCTATCTATCTATCTATCTATCTATCTATCTATCTATCTATCTATTTCAGTTGTCCACATCTATCTATCTATCTATCTATCTATCTATTTCAGCTGTTCACATCTACTTATCTGTCTGTCTGCCTGTTCCTCAATCTGCTCATATCTATGTATCTATCAATTGGAATCTATATCAATTATGGATATTAATGTTATCAACGGCTGTTTTTACTAAAGTCTTCGGAGACACCATGACTCGCTTTCTCATACAAATAAAACAAAGGATGTTTCTGTAATAGATATGAATGGTGCTTGATAGATAGATAGATAGATAGATAGATAGATAGATAGATAGATAGATAGATAGATAGATATGTATAGTGTGATATAAACAGACATGAACAGTGTGATATAGATAGACAGATATTAACAGTGTGATATTGATATGAACCATGTGAGATAGATAGATAGTTAGATAGATAGATAGATCATATTTGAACGTACGGGATTTACATTGTGATTCTAAGCGTTTTATTCATTGTTAAATATTGAAGGTGGAGAAAAAAACAGAATGGCCTGACGGACTCTGTATAATGCTAGTTTGTACACACAGTCTTTCATAGTTAAAGAGAGAGGGGGGGGATAAACATACTGGAATAAGTATGACCAGAAAGATTTAGTCATATGAACAGAACAAGATAGATAGATAGATAGATAGATGACAAGAATGAATAGATATTAACGGACTAAAATATACAAACAGAATGATTAAAATTAGATAAATATGAAAGGATAGGTTTGCGACTTTTAATTTTTAAGGCATATCTATTTTTTTCGTAACAAATGACTGTAAATATTTTACTTTTTCCCATTTTTTGGTTTTACTGACATATCAGTTTTCGAGTCGTTTCTCTTTTTTCTAAACGGCTGTATTCAGGGACTTCGATAAGCGATTTGCTTATGTAAGCATTAACTACGAACGAGAGTGTTTTGGTCGTTTGTATTGATCTGTCTCTTTTTTTTTTTCTATTTATTATCCATCTACCAATCGATGAGAGAATGTGCATTTAAGAAAATAAAAAAAACATTCTCATAAACATTGCCAATAGCAATAATGATATTACATGTGTGTGTGTGTGTGTGTTTGTGTGTGTGTGTGTGTGTGTATCATCTGATAATCGTGTAGCCAAAACGAAAGTGAAACTTAAAGTCGTGAGCGGTAGGTTATGCTATAGTGCGTCTCTTATACCTTTACATTATATATGTGTATGTGTGTGTGCGTGTATTTTAATTTAACTGATGATCGTGTGGCCACAACGAACGTGAAACTTGAAGTCATTGGCGGTTGGTAATGTGGAGCATCTCTTAAACTTTTAGTTTAGTTTGGTTTGGTTTTATGGTATATCAACGATTGTAGGTTATTTAATGCCAAATCTATTTTTATACATATAAACAGTTCTATTTAAACAATTCAGTTTAGCATAAGTACGCAGTTTAAATGTCAAAACAGTTCTATTTCAAGCAATTCAGTTTAGAACAAGTACGCTGTTTAAATATCAAAACAATTCTATTTCAAACAATTTAGTTTAGCATAAGCAAACAGTTTAGTCTAAACAGTCCTTTTTTCAAACAATTCAGTTTAGCAAAATTACGCAGTTAAAATGTCAAAACAGTTCTATTTCAAGCAATTCAGTTAAGCATAAGTACGCCGTTTAAATTTCAAAACAGTTCTATTTCAAACAATTCAGTTTAGCATAATCAAACAGTTTAGTTCTATTTGACTCAATCAGATGCTACCACTCCAGATCAGAGTGGACCTGGGAGTGATGGCAATAAAGGGGTACTCTGCATTCCCCGAAGCTCCAGCATTACTGGAGTCTCTCTATCAGATTGTTTTATATCATATCTTGAACACTCGTTGGAGAGTCTCACCCTTCTGCGAAGATGCTGTCGGTGTATTTTACTTTGCCTAAAAACTGTGACGCATCCTGCTTGTGAGAGAGGATTCAGATATATATATATATATATATATATACTATCAAGTCTCGCTGCTTGCATTGTTTGTCCAGACACTCTCCATCCGTCCCTATCATCAATCGCACCCGACCGGCAGATTTTCCAAGATACATCCGGTGTCCGCACAGACCTGATGTAGGTAAGTTCTTGCTGAGCGTCCAACAGTAACTTCTTGCGGGTCGTTCACGTGTAGGGGTCCATAAGAAAACGTCACTTCTGAGTTCACCTTGCTTCTCCAGCAGTTTCCCGCATACAATGTTCGTCTTCCTTCGATGTTTTTTGAGATAGGTGGTAAGTGGCCGTACAGCTCTTATTGCGTGGTGTGTAGCTTCCAGGATTTGTTCAATATCGCTCGTAACATTCATGAGTACCAGGATATATATTATGGTCGTGCGAGCATAAAACTTGAAGTAAGGGTGCTATGTAATGTGATGGACTATTTCTTAAATTTATATATATAGATATATATACAAAAGTTTAAGAAAATTGTTTGTTAGTAATTACTAACAGTTATTAAAAAGATCTGGATGTCTTAGTGTAAAACTAGCTTATTAGTAAGATCGAATTAAGAACGAATGAAAATCTCTTAGTCAACAAAATACTGAGTGTTTCTCAAAAAGAATGCTGCATGCTATTGTTGGAAAAAATCCTGGAATAGTAGTTGTATGGCTTCTTACCTTCCATCTCATAAATCATTCAAATAAGACAAACGAGACATGTTGGCCACTGCCGTAGAAGTTAAGGCGAAATTCATGAGTGACGTTCTACTCTGGACTCCTACACATGGACACACCAGTATTGGCCGACCAACAAGACTTACATACATCAGCTCTGTGCAGATACTGGATGCCGTCAAGGAGACATAGCCCCTTGGGCCGGTAGTGAGAGTCAATAGACTCTGTCCAATCATCACGACTTGGCGATAATGTTGTTATAATACGCAAAAAAACAATGAAGAAGTATATGTAATAAGATATTTACTAAGCTTACCTTACTTGCGGCACAAGGCCTGAAATCTAGGGTGCCCTGTGAGAATCAAATCCTTTAACAAAAGCCTGTTGATCTCGCTTGCTTGTCATTACACCCAGTGAGGTGCATGCATGTTTAAAACTGTCGAAATTTATTTATCTATTTATCTATATAACTATCCATCAATCTGTTTATCTATCTTTCTGTCTAGACGGTTCATATCGATCAATCGATCAGTCTTTGTGAATAACCACCATCAATGTACCAGGGTCACTCAAAAAGTTGCAAGCCTCACTAAGACAGAAGGGATGAGCTAAACATTTTTGCTGTGCTAACACATTATTGATTCTTATAAAACAAGAAAACATGAATTTAAAATGTTCTAGTATTCTAAGAAATTGTTGTAATTTACTAAGCTTTTAGCTTAGATGTGGCACAAGGCCATATGAATTGAGCACCCAATAAGACTCGAACTCACTCATGTAGGTTCACTAGTCAAGATTGCTAACCATTATACCACCAGAGGCGCCCTAATTCTTATAAACTGTTACTTGTTGCCACAAAAAAAAAAAAAAAAAATACAGCTATGACTGTTTTTTCTGTGTAAGGCTTACAACTTTTTGAATTATTCTCCTATCTCAGCCGATATCTTTCTAACTCTATAGCTAGCTAACTCGCTATCTAAGCCAGTTTGTTTATCTAACCTTCTCCCCCAGCCGATTTATATCTATCTATCTATCTATCTATCTGTGTGTGTGTGTGTGTGTGTGTGTGTGTGTGTGTGTGTGTGTGTGTGTAATCCAAATCGGTTCAGATATCTCTCTTTATCGATTTGTTTTAGTCTATTCATTTATCGATTGAAAACTCAATTCGTTTATCTACTATTTAAAGTTTTCTATAAACTTTCCCTAACTTCATATCTTTCTCAACATTATATATATAAATAAATCTATCTATCTATCTATATATATATATATATATATATATATATATATATATATATATATATATATATATATATGTAATATCTGTCTGTGTCTCTGTCTGGTTGTATGTTTGTCAGTCATTTTCTCTGGTTTTCTCACTCAAAATTTTTAGAACCCCATAAATTCTTTTTCATACTGTTATCTCTCTCTCTCTCTCTCTCTCTCTCTCTCTCTACAGCTCTTCCTATTTCTCTTCCTCACTTAAACTTTTTCTTTCAAAAACCTCTCACCCCACTTCAACTTCTCCATCATCCTCTAGTATGCATTTTGAAATCAGATGACGTTAGCTTTTTTCTTTTACTATTCTTGTTTTTTGTTGTTTTTATTTTCTTTAATTCCCTGTTTATATATATATATATATATATATATATATATATATATATATATATATATATATATATATATATATTCATTTTTATTAGTATTATTTGTTCATTCTTATTTATTTATTTATTTATTTATTTTTGCATTCGTCTCTTAAAATCAAACGAAAATACCTGATCGATTTCTTGGTCTTCTGTTGCTAAAATCACTAAAGTGCTTCATTCTTTCCTTGTCTCCTTTTGTGTGGATTTCTCTTAGCGTGCACGTTTTCTGGTTTTATCCTGGTATGCAATGAGATTTATGGAAGAGAGAGAGAGAGAGAGAGAGAGAGAGAGAGAGAGAGAGAGAGAGAGAAAGAGAGACAGAGACAGAGACAGTATGACGAGACAGTCGATATACTTCTCATGCTGGTAAATAACATGTCTTCTACAACTGGCGTATATATCTTCAGTAAGGTATATATATATATATATATATAGTTGTTTGACAAAGAAATCTCACTTCTCTGACTTACTCAGACTCAGGTTTTCATTCTGATAAAGGAATTGTAAGAATTAGCAGGTTATTTACGCGAAATTCAAATATACTTTATATAAATGATGAGTGTAATTCGCGCTAACTGCTAAACTCATTGCCTGTCACTACTGTATTGTTCTGTCAATCTATCTATCATATATATATATATATATATATATATATGTGTGTGTGTGTGTGTACTCACACACATATTAGCAGTTCAGAAGACCTGCCAGAGGAGATGAACGATAGGAATAGAGCGAGAGAGAGACTCAAAGGACTCTGTAATATCAGTACGACATCATCATCATCATCATGAAGAAAAAATATACGTATGTCAATGTGTTTATGTGTATGTATATATCTGTATGCATGTACGAGGGTCATTAAATAAGTTTCCAGATTTTTTCGTATGGGCACTTTAATTGATAGTACACACATAAAACTCAAGTCCCCTTCGAAGGAATCTCCTCCGGCTGCAATGCACTTGTACCCTTCCAACAACTTCTGGAAGGCGCCATGGAACTCCTCTTGTGTGAGCGTGTCAATGACCTTCGTCACAGCCTCTTTCGTCTCGTCAATTCTCTCATAACGACAGCCTTTGAGCTTAGAGAATAACCAAAAGTCACAAGAAGTAAGGTCTGGACTATAGGGAGGCTGAGGAACTGTCTTGATGCCCATCTTGGACAAATAGTCTGTGACAAGGATGGAGTTGAGGATTGGTGCATTGTCCTGGTGGAAATGCCACTGACCTGATTTGAAGAGTGCTGGCCTCTTCCGATGGAATCTCTTCCTGAACCTCAACATAGTAACCCTAACCCTAACCCTTTGGCCAATCAACTCTGGTGTATTGACTTCCTTACTCCTCCCACACCTCTCATCATTCCTCACAGACTCCCTGCCTTCTTTGAATCTCTTATGCAACTCAAAAACTGATGCTCGATTCATGCAAGATGGTCGGAAAGTAGTCTGAAGCATTCCAAACGTTTCTGTGGCATTTTTCCAAATTTAAAACAGAATTTTATTGCATATCGTTCTTCTGAAGTGTCCTCACGTCCAGATTGCATTTTTAAAATTCAGCGGCTGTGACAATCCAGCTTTAGTAAGGTGCATTCCAATTCCTGCTAAAGCTGTTCATTTTAACCTAAAATCATAAAAATTGGTCGGTCATCTCATAAGAGGTATAGCAATAACATCTGAATTTTCAAGAGTCTACGACAATTTTAAATACCTGTACAAAAAAGTCTGGAAACTTATTGAATGCACCACGTATATCTATATATATATATATATGTGTGTGTGTGTGTGTGTGTAATTACATGTATATATCCTTGTGTATATATATGTACAGGTATATATGAATCTATACATAGTACATGTACATGTATCTATATGTATGTATTTATGTATATCTACGCATGTTTATGTATATATATATATATATATGCATGTATATGTATTTATATAAGGATATATGTTTGTATAAATTCGAATATATATATGTGCATCTGTTTATATATATATATATATATATATATATATATGTGTCTGTGTGTGTGTGTGTGTGTGTTTACCAAACCCTCCACACGGACAGGATGTGACACTGGGTCAATTTTTAAACGGAGTTCAACAGGTTTGGATTCAGGGTTTTCCTTCTCCTAGACTGCTTATCTAACCAAGGCAGAAGAACCCAGTCTGTCCTATTATTTACTGGAAGGAGAATAAGCAGATCCATAACTTTCTCAATGATATTTGTGCTTTGTGAAATGCAATCAGCCTATTCCAAGATTTGAACTCGTGTCGCCATATCCATTTCCAACGACGTTATCGTTTTATACATATACATAAATACATATATGTGCGTGTGTGTGCATAAATATATACACATACATATATAAAGACTTCATTCGCAAAAGAACTCAACCCTACGGGGGTAGGGGAGTATATGTCTATCGTCATCCACAGACAAATCTGTTTCGTTCTATCAGAACTCATCAGTGTGGCTAGACATACTAACTTCCAGTAGCTGGGATCGAAACCCGGTTGACTCAAACGCCAATCCGAGACTCTACCTCTCATCCATGAGGAACTAATTGCAGCGAAGAAAATTTCAAACGGTTATAAATCATATATATATATATATATATATATATATATATATATATATATATATATATATATATATATATATATATATATATATATATATATATATATATATATATATATATATATATATATATATATATATATATATATATATATATATAACAATTCTGTCAGTCAGTTGCAGGACTCATGCTTTTACAAAGATCTTTATGTACTGACCAAGCCCTTCAGCTATAACCAGAATCTGACACAAGGTCAATTGTCAAGCGGAGCAAAATTGGTTTGAATTTAGTTTTTCTCCTTTTTCTGGTTGCTGAATCAAAATTAAAGAACCCAATTTGCCTTATAATTTATCCGTCGCTAAGAAGAGAAGGCATGTGTTCATGCCTTCCCTATGGGTGTTAGTGTAAATTGAAATTCAAATCTAGGATTTGAACCTAGGTCAATATTCCCTATCAACGACAATAACCGTTTTATTAAGAGCACCTTATTGAAAAGTCAAATTCTTATCGATGTTGCTTACATTGTACATACGATATATGCTGTAGGAAAGGCTTGGGCCAATCTCTTTTCGCTTCAACTTTGTCAGAAATAGCAGACAGATTTGCTTCCTAGTCTTGATATAGCAGCCGGTCTCGGAGAAGGAAGGTATTCTAATATAATATGTTATGGCCAGTATGGCAATATACAGACTTTTATCTCTTATGTTTTAACGATGTAAGGGAAGGCCTTGTTGAACTATTTTAGGAATTTGAATGTAAGCTCTTACACTTTGCTATACCATCTGTCAATGATGAACGAATCTTCACCAACGTGACTGATTGATTTCTTTAAAATATTGATCCAAACGACATGAAAGCATTTCCATTCTGAATAATAGATTAGACGTGGACATTCAAAAATAATCAAACAAATCGATTTCTTCTGACTTCGATTTGGTCTGATAATTTTATGGTGAGTCCAAATTATTATTTGATGAACCAGAAAGTGTAGTGCACTTTACTTCCTTTGGTTCTTATTGACAACAGGGAAACAGGTTGATTAATATGATCAGACGTGCGTTCATAGACTTAGCACTGGAGATTCATTCTTTTCGCAGTACCTCACCAAAGAGTAAAAAAATAAAGGCATCATCTGCATTCTTCTTCTTCTTCTTCTTCTTCTTCTTCTTCTTCTTCTCCTCGCTTGGTTCGTTTTGTCTTAGCTCGAATAATAATGAAAAGTCTTAGATGGATTAAACGTCTTTTAAAAGATGTTATACATTGGCTGATTTTGATTTAATCCCAAACTGACTTCAGATTTGGTGTTTTAAAACCAAATTCAAAAAACAAAAACGGTTGCCCGGGCTATATTTACCGCTCCATAATATCTATCTATCTATCTCGTTCTGTTCATATGTCTATATCTTTCTGTCCACACTTATTCCAGTATGTTTATCACCCATCTCTCTCTCTCTCTCTCTCTCTCTGTGTGTGTGTGTGTGTGTAACTATAAAGGATTGTGTGCACAGACTAGCATTATACAGAGGCCGTTAGGCCATTCTGTTTTTTTTCTCCACCTTCAATATTTAACAATGAATAAAACGCTTAAAATCACAACGTAAATCCCGTACGTTCAAATATGATCTATCTATCTATCACTTTACCTGTCTTTCTTGTCACCCTCTCTGAAGAGTTCATCACCTGTGACTAATCAATCGGGCGTGTGTTTTTCTCAAACATGAATTGACCCGACCTGTCATTCAAGCTTGTTTTTCTGCTCATCCTATCTCAGCCTTTAGGCGTGGTCTACAAGTTAACGCTAAATGAGACTGTCTAGAAGTGCCGACTTAGATGTTCTTGCGAAAAAAATATGTCTGCAGGCTTGTGTCTGGGTTGATACAAAACTTCCTTATATACATGACACATGGATTTAATTTTCCTAGACTGACCGATTATTTTTAAACTAGCATAGTACCCGTCAAATATGCATGTATCTGTTGCACAGCTAAAAGGTCTGCTGTCTATTCTCGAAGAAAATTCAAAGCAAACTAAATCGACGAAATTATTCTGAAAATCGATGATTTGTCAGTACAAAATTCTATTAATCAATCGATCGATCTATCAGTAATTGGGAATATCTATCTATCCATCTATCTATCTGTCCTTGGATCAGTCTATCTATATATTTATATATCTGTCTTGCTTGCTTTCTGTTTTTCTATTCTTGGATCTATGTAATACATCCATACTTGGGTTGGTCTATCTATTGACCTTGCAAGGTTTCTATGTATTTATCCTTGGGTCTGTCCATCTGTTTATCTAACTAACTGGATAGCTTTCTGTATATCTTTATTAAAATCCGCCGATTTATCAATTTAACTACCAAAAATTGGATCGGGGTGTCCTCGTGGTGTAATGGTTAAAGCGATGGACTGCGGAATCAGAGTACGCGAGTTCGTACTCCAATCGCGCTATTTACATTCACTTTCGGGAACCCCCTTATTCTCCTAGCTATGAAAGGTATGAACCCCCTTATCCTCCCAGCACTACGATTCTTCTAGGAGAATGGCTTTGGCATTGAATTACCCACTGAGGTTGATATGCCATTAAACAAAGAAACCATACCAAACCAAAAATTGGATCGTCTATCCTGATACAAACACACATATATACAGCAGGATAGACTAGTTATATATCGTCATCCACAGACAGACTATTTCCTTATATCACAGCTCTTCAATGAGGCCACAGACACGCGAGATGCTTCAAGCTGGAATCGAAACCAGGCTGATTTTACGTCAGTTGGAATCTTACACCTGATCTATTGTCATCTCAGTGAATGCGAAGAAATTTTTTAGGTATATATATATATTACGGACATAATGGTTATCGTCTTAGGAAATGGACACGACGACACGAGTTCAATTTTGGACGTGGCTGATTACATTTCATTTAGCACTAATACACTTGGGAATGGCATGAATCCAATTATTCTCCCTCCAGCTATGGTTAAATAGTAGGGTAGACTGATTTCTTCAATCTTGGTTCGGCGACCAGTCAAGGAGAACTCTGAATCAAACCTGTTAAACTCCGCTTAAAATTAACCTTGAGTCACATCTTGACCGGAGGAAGGTGTTGGTATATATATATATATATATATATATATATGCAAGGGTTGTTCAAAAAATTCTAAGCTCCTGCTAGATTTAAGATTTGTTGTATACTTCTAACTTCTGTAAGGACTTCACCTGTACTGAAATTGAGATAAAACTGAATAAGTTTTTCTAGTTTTTTTAAAAGTGGAAATCTGTTTCCATGATTAACATATTTAAGTATGACTCTTCTTTGAGAGTGAACCCAAGAAATTTTGAAAGACTCTCGTATATATATATATATATATATATATGGATATATATGGTTACTTTTCAATTCATCTATCCTTACATTTGTGTATCTGTCTCTCTATAGATGGATCTGTCTACCTATCTATCTTGCTTTTTAAATATCTATCCGTGGATCTATCAAGTCTCTTCATATCTTTCTATCCCCGTGGAAAGCCACAAAAAGTGTTCGCTCGCTTTCACACTTACCACCCATGCAGTGTTGCAGCAAACGCAAGAAACGATCGAACACACGCGCACACATTCAGCTGCACACCCGCACATGAACATAATGAATACAAAAGAAGGACGGAGAGAATTTCTTTTTCTTCTCATCTCTTTTTTTTTTCCCCTAGTTAATTAGCAATGGGTGAAATTTCGGGTTCGAAAAGAAATTTATTCTAAAAACAACCAGTTCCTACCCTCTCTCTCTCTCTCTCTCTCTCTCTCTCACACACTCACACACACACACACACATATATATATATATATTTATATATATTCTAGTCCTGTCGTCTGGGAGGGTAGAATACACCGACAGCATCTCTGCAGAGAGATAAGACCACTCCAACCAGTGTCCTGGATATAACACTTAACAGTCTGATGGTGAGACTCCAGAAATGCTGGATTGGTTTGGTTCGGTTCAGCTCCTTTGTTTTTAATGGCATATCAACCTTTGTAGGTTATTTAATGCCAAAGCCATCCTCCAAGAAGAACAGTAGTGGTACTATTTAACCCATAGCTGGAAGGATAAGGTTGTTCATATCTTCCCAAAGGTATTTGCCCGAAAGTGAACGTAATAGCGCGACTGGAGTTCGAACTCGCTTACTATGATTCCGCAGTCCATCGCTTTAACCATTTCGCCACGAGGACACTCCCCAGAAATGCTGGAGCTTTGGGTAATGCAGAGTACCCATCAATGTCATTGCTCCACGGTCCACACAGATCCGGAGTGGTAGCACCTGATAGGGTCCTATCAAAGGGTAAAATAGAATTGTTTGACATTTGAATTGTGTGTAAACAAATAATCGATGTTTAATAGAATTGTTAGTGATTCATAACAATACTTGGAATCATTTGACTGCGAATAAACAAATGAATAATAGGTTGTGAAATTATTCGTATTAGATAACAATACTTGAAATTATTTTAAACTGTGTACAAACAAATGACTAATGCTAATTTGAATTGTTTGAAATAGATCTGCTTGATCATTTAATTCTGTGTAAATAAATGACTGATGTTTAATTGAATTGTTAGTGGTACATAACAGTACTTAGAACCATATAATTTTGTTGACTTATGCTAAACTGAATTGTTTAAAAGAGAACTGTTTGACCATTTAACTTGTGTATAAACAAACGAATGATGTTTAATTGAATTGTTAGTGATACATAGCAATACTTGAAACATTTAACTGTGTGCAAAAGAATGAGCTTAGGCTCGTTTAATAACGTTCTCAACAAAATGTGTGTACAAATGTGATTATATTCAATAAATATGAATAAAAAAGGATTTGAAATTAAATAAGCTCAAGTGCTTGATATGCTATAAAACCAAACCAAACTACACACACACACACACACACATATATATATATATATATGTGTGTGTGTGTGTGTGTGTGTGTGTGTGTGTGTGTGTGTGTGTGTGTGTGTGTGTGTGTGCTATAGAAGTAGATAAAATGCAAGTAAGAAAAGTTGCATGAAAAATTGCTCAGTACTACTGTGGCAGTTTTAGGCCAAGGCTCATTTGGTTTTCGCATGAGGTGGGCCCCTGTAAATTGATAGTCTGATTCTGGGAGCCGAACCTCCACAGGCAATTCCTAATGTGCTGGTCTGGGTTTATTGCTTGGTACCTGAGGTTCTCCTAAAAGGGAATGCCAAAGGGATCAAGTATTTTTTTTTTGTGTCGATTCGTGCGCGGCTCCCTACAATAAAATGACTTCATGTAATATCTGACTGGGTGCGAAATCAAATAAATACACCCTACAATGCCAGAGCGTGTCTAAAGCCTAAAATATCAAAAATATGTATTCCTTGAACCCGTAACTTAAAGTTTCACGTGTATCACACAATCATCAAACGGAAAAAGGAGAAAAAGTAGCAAGTCAATCGCTTTTAACTTAAGAGAATTTTGTCTCTCCGTATCATGTTTGTACACAGGATACAGCAAGTGAAATGTTATTGTTCGTTGATTTTAATGATCTGAAGAGTTCAATATACGTTTGGAAAATGTATTTTGAAATCAATCAGAAATAATCAATCAGAAAAAAAGTCATTAATATATCTACAATTAAAAATCAATTCATTTTTTATACAGCAATTTGTTATGTTCGATGGATTCCAGAATAATCATTTTTCTTCCAAATAATCATAATCTGCAATTATGATAACCTTGGTCTAGTTGGTAGAGTGTTCGTCAATGGCCGAGGATACCAGGGTTCAATTCCAGGTCAAGTCATACCAAAGACTCAATATATATATATATATATATATTCAGTACTACATTACCAAAATACTTATGGTAAGGAAAAGATTAAACCGGAAAATCTCCAAAAAGAATAATAGGATATTATGAAAAAGATCAAGTATACGTATAAATAAAGCAATGATGGCGTCCGTGGCAACCCGAAGGCTCTCTTTTCAATAGCTACTGCACCAAAGTGTAGGGGAGGGTGCTACTCTTTTCTCTGGATTTCCCCACTTGACCCTCAATACGTACCTTTATGATGCTGAATATTAAGCAAGGAGGTATCAAGTACCATTTTTTAAGTCTTTGATGGACCCCCACACATAGCCGTGCAAAAGCAGGACGACCAGCACGAACATACATTCAGCAACTATGTGAAGATACAGGATGTTGTCCAGAAGACCTGCCTGAGGCGATGAACGATAGGGAAAAGTGGCGAGAGAGGGTCAGGGATATCCGTGCTACCAGCATGACATGATGATGATGATGACGTGACCTGCGATAGAACCCTGGTCTCCCGGACCATTGGCGAACATTCTAACTACTCGGCCAATGAACCGGTTATTGATAAACATTAAGATAAATATTTTGATTTTGTTGTTTTCCAGATTAGAGGAATAGTATTAAACCGAACTTTTTAAAATCTTCAATTTCTAAGCTATTTTTATTCTTATTTTTGTTCGATCCTACCGCCCACTCACGAATAGACACAAGGTTAATATTCAGGCGGCGTTTCATAGGTTTGCATTCAAAGTTTTTCTTCTCTTCGACCGGTTGCCCTACCAAGGATAAAGAGCTCAGTTTGCCCGACGACTTATCCCAAGCTTGAGTGAGTATATTTGGATTAATACCTTTCTTTAGGGCATTGGCGCTATGTGCAAATCCAAACAGCCTATTCCAGGTCACCGTGTCAATTTACGTACGACGATAACCATTACACCAAGAGTGATAAAATGAATACCCTCATAACGGCTTGACTCGGGAAAGCCCACACACACACACACACACACACACACACACATGTGTGTATATATATATATATATATACGCTCAACCAAGCTGAAACACTACTGCATAGTTTGGAACAAGCCGCCGCAGACATTGGCCTCCATGTCAATACGCACAAAACTGAATATATGTGCTTTAATCAAACGGGCGACATTTCCACACTAGACGGAACCTCTCTGAAACTGGTAGACAAATTCACCTACCTAAGAAGCAGTGTCTCATCGACCGAAAAAGACATCGACACGCAGCTAACGAAGGCAGTGACAGCTATCGATAAGCTATCAATTATATGGAAATCAGACCTGACCGATAAAATGAAACGCAGTTTCTTCCAGGCAGCAGTCGTGTCGATACTGCTGCATGGATGCACCACTTGGACGCTAACAAAACGGCTGGAGAACAAGCTAGATGGCAATTACACAAGAATGTTGCGAGCAATATTGAACAAGTCCTTGCGGTAACACCCCACAAAGCCCCAACTATACGGCCACCTGCCTCCCATCACGAAAACTATCCAAGCTAGACGAACCAGACACGCAGGACACTGCTGGAGAAGCAGAGACGAACACATAAGTGATGTACTCCTATGGATCCCCACATATGGCCGAGCAAAAGCAGGACGACCAGCTAGAACATACATACAGCAGCTCGAAGAGGATACGGGATGTAGCCCTGAAGATCTGCCAGAGGCGATGAACGATAGGGAAAAGTGGCGAGAGAGGGTCAGGGATATCCGTGCTAGCGGCACGACATGATGATAATGATGATGATGTATATATATATATATATATACATCATCATCATTATCATCATGTCGAGAAAGAGAGCTGTAACTAATTGTAATAACTTAGAGGGTAGCTAAGCTCTATGAGACGAGCACTCTTTTTTTAAGAGAGGGAAGATGATAAGTTATATAGGGTGAATGACAGATTCTATCTGTAAAAGCCAGTCTGACTTGAATGTTTAACTAAAGATTAAAATATTTTTTTTCTTTTAGTAACTCAAAAGTTTGCTTAAAATCGGATGAAAAATGATAGAGCCTTCGTTGTACACACGGACCGATATTTGGTGATAAATGGGCTATGCACAATTACTGAATATATTTGTTAACGAACCTCACCGTTCTCATAGACAGGAAGAGATACCTGTTCTTCGATCAGCTCAAACTTTAACAGGATACATAGAAAGTATTTGGACGGGTTTTGGAACTAATACAAAATCAGCGTAGTTTATATATATATATATATATATATATATATATATATATATATATATATATATATATGTATATGTATATATATTTATATATATATATATATATACAAACAGAAATAAATAGTGAAACCAGGAAAAAAACGTATCCAACACATGCACTAAAAAATAGGTAGCTAATTAAATGGTATCGAAATTGATATAAGCATTAATAAGTTAATTATCGAATTTAACGTGAAAAGAAAATAAACTAAACGAATAAATAAAAAAAAGTTAATTATAACTGACAGAAGAAATTTGAAAAATTAAAATAAAACGGAAATTCAATAAAACGAGGAGGTAACTCCTAAATCTCGTCCCCCCTACACCCAACGTGTTTATTCTGGTTTAAATTTAAATTTAGATTTAAATTTAATTAATTATCCATTGGGTCTGAAGAAGTACTGTATTAATTTTTTCTTCATGTTTTTGGTTCACACCAGAAACTGAAAATACGGGATCGAAATAAATTTATAATCATGAATTAACCGGTCTTGGGTTTTTTTCTTAAAGAAATATTGCTCTGTAATAAATTACATTGAGGTCCCTACCAGGAAAATTTAAATGTTCAGCTCTTGAATGATTTTCTTGTCCTGAGGGAATTACTCCAAACTCTGTTTTAACCTGACCGAATATTACCCATATATATATATATATATATATATATATATATATATATATATATATATATATATATATATATATATATATAAAGCTCTTCGAAAACAAAAACAAGATAAAAGAAAAATGGTGGAGAGGGGAAAAAAGTGAAATCGCACAACTTTTTCGTGAGCACTCTTCCTTATAGCGGAAGTTGCTCTTGTCTGAAACATGTCTTTTTTTTTTTTTTTTTTTTTTTTTTTGCTTCAGCTGAAATAGCAAAACACGTGTTGCGTCAAACACTGCGTACAATCTCCGACATCAGCCATGGCCGACTACATTTGACTGAGCAACAACTTTACCCACATGAAATCACGCGTCTTTTCTCATTTCTTCTCTATCTCAATCTTTTCTTTTCTTATATTTTCTCTTTTTTTTCATTCTTTCTGTCTTTCTTTCTTTCTTTCTTTGGAATCTTGCTTATTTCAATCTTTCTTTCTTTTTTCTTTCTTTCTTTCTTTCTTTGGAATCTTGCTTATTTCAATCTTTCTTTCTTTTTTTCTTTGGAATCTTGCTTGTTTCAATCTTTCTTTCTTTCTTTCTTTGGAATCTTGCTTATTTCAATCTTTCTTTCTTTTTTCTTTCTTTCTTTCTTTCTTTGGAATCTTGCTTATTTCAATCTTTCTTTCTTTCTTTCTTTGGAATCTTGCTTGTTTCAATCTTTCTTTCTTTCTTTCTTTCTTTCTTTCTTTCTTTGGAATCTTGCTTATTTCAATCTTTCTTTCTTTCTTTCTTTGGAATCTTGCTTGTTTCAATCTTTCTTTCTTTCTTTCTTTCTTTCTTTCTTTCTTTGGAATCTTGCTTATTTCAATCTTTCTTTCTTTTTTTCTTTGGAATCTTGCTTGTTTCAATCTTTCTTTCTTTCTTTCTTTGGAATCTTGCTTATTTCAATCTTTCTTTCTTTTTTCTTTCTTTCTTTCTTTCTTTGGAATCTTGCTTATTTCAATCTTTCTTTCTTTCTTTCTTTGGAATCTTGCTTGTTTCAATCTTTCTTTCTTTTTTCTTTCTTTCTTTCTTTCTTTGGAATCTTGCTTATTTCAATCTTTCTTTCTTTCTTTCTTTGGAATCTTGCTTGTTTCAATCTTTCTTTCTTTCTTTCTTTCTTTCTTGCTTATTTCAATCTTTCTTTCTTTCTTTCTTTGGAATCTTGCTTGTTTCAATCTTTCTTTCTTTTTTCTTTCTTTCTTTCTTTCTTTGGAATCTTGCTTATTTCAATCTTTCTTTCTTTCTTTCTTTGGAATCTTGCTTGTTTCAATCTTTCTTTCTTTTTTCTTTCTTTCTTTCTTTCTTTGGAATCTTGCTTATTTCAATCTTTCTTTCTTTCTTTCTTTGGAATCTTGCTTGTTTCAATCTTTCTTTCTTTTTTCTTTCTTTCTTTCTTTCTTTGGAATCTTGCTTGTTTCAATCTTTCTTTCTTTCTTTCTTTGGAATCTTGCTTATTTCAATCTTTCTTTCTTTTTTCTTTCTTTCTTTCTTTCTTTGGAATCTTGCTTATTTCAATCTTTCTTTCTTTCTTTCTTTGGAATCTTGCTTGTTTCAATCTTTCTTTCTTTCTTTCTTTGGAATCTTGCTTGTTTCAATCTTTCTTTCTTTCTTTCTTTCTTTCTTGCTTATTTCAATCTTTCTTTCTTTCTTTCTTTCTTTCTTTCTTTCGAATCTTGCTTGTTTCAATCTTTCTTTCTTTCTTTCTTTGGAATCTTGCTTATTTCAATCTTTCTTTCTTTTTTTCTTTCTTTCTTGCTTATTTCAATCTTTCTTTCTTTCTTTCTTTCTTTCTTTCTTTCTTTCTTTCTTTCTTTCGAATCTTGCTTATTTCAATCTTTCTTTCTTTTTTTCTTTCGAATCTTGCTTATTTCAATCTTTCTTTCTTTTTTCTTTCTTTCTTTCTTTCTTTGGAATCTTGCTTGTTTCAATCTTTCTTTCTTTCTTTGGAATCTTGCTTATTTCAATCTTTCTTTCTTTTTTTCTTTCTTTCTTGCTTATTTCAATCTTTCTTTCTTTCTTTCTTTCTTTCTTTCTTTCTTTCTTTCTTTCTTGCTTATTTCAATCTTTCTTTCTTTCTTTCTTTCTTTCTTTCTTTCGAATCTTGCTTATTTCAATCTTTCTTTCTTTTTTCTTTCTTTCTTTCTTTCTTTGGAATCTTGCTTATTTCAATCTTTCTTTCTTTCTTTCTTTGGCGTTTTTCTTAATTCCTTCTTTGGAGTCTTTCTTTCTTTCTTTCTTTCTTTCTTTAGAATCTTTCTTATTTCTATATTTCTTTCTTTCTTTCTTTCTTTCTTTCTTACTGGATTTTTTTTTAATTTCTTTCTTTGGAGTCTTTTTTTCTCTCTCTCGTTGAAATCTTTCTTTCTTTGGAGTCTTTCTTTTTTCTTTCTTTCTTTCTTTTCCATCTTTCTTTCTTTCTCTCTTTGGAATCTTGCATATTTCAATCTTTCTTTCTTTCTTTCTTTGGCGTTTTTCTTAATTCCTTCTTTGGAGTCTTTCTTTCTTTCTTTCTTTCTTTCTTTAGAATCTTTCTTATTTCTATATTTCTTTCTTTCTTTCTTTCTTTCTTTCTTACTGGATTTTTTTTTAATTTCTTTCTTTGGAGTCTTTTTTTCTCTCTCTCGTTGAAATCTTTCTTTCTTTGGAGTCTTTCTTTTTTCTTTCTTTCTTTCTTTTCCATCTTTCTTTCTTTCTCTCTTTGGAATCTTGCATATTTCAATCTTTCTTTCTTTCTTTCTTTGGCGTTTTTCTTAATTCCTTCTTTGGAGTCTTTCTTTCTTTCTTTCTTTCTTTCTTTAGAATCTTTCTTATTTCTATATTTCTTTCTTTCTTTCTTTCTTTCTTTCTTACTGGATTTTTTTTTAATTTCTTTCTTTGGAGTCTTTTTTTCTCTCTCTCGTTGAAATCTTTCTTTCTTTGGAGTCTTTCTTTTTTCTTTCTTTCTTTCTTTTCCATCTTTCTTTCTTTCTTTCTTTGGAATCTTGCATATTTCAATCTTTCTTTCTTTCTTTCTTTGGCGTTTTTCTTAATTCCTTCTTTGGAGTCTTTCTTTCTTTCTTTCTTTCTTTCTTTAGAATCTTTCTTATTTCTATATTTCTTTCTTTCTTTCTTTCTTTCTTTCTTACTGGATTTTTTTTTAATTTCTTTCTTTGGAGTCTTTTTTTCTCTCTCTCGTTGAAATCTTTCTTTCTTTGGAGTCTTTCTTTTTTCTTTCTTTCTTTCTTTTCCATCTTTCTTTCTTTCTTTCTTTGGAATCTTGCATATTTCAATCTTTCTTTCTTTCTTTCTTTGGCGTTTTTCTAAATTCCCTTCTTTGGAGTTTGTCTTTCTTTCTTTCTTTGGAATCTTTCTTATTTCAATCTTTCTTTCTTTCTTTCTTTTTTTCTTTCTTTCTCTGGAGTTTTTGTTTTTATTTCTTTCTTTGGAGTCTTTCTTTCTCTCTCTCTTTGAAATCTTTCTTGCTTTTTTTTCTTTCTTTTTTCTTTCTTTCTTTCTTTCTTTCTTTCTTTTCCATCTTTCTTTCTTTGGAATCTTGCTTATTTCAATCTTTCTTTCTTTCTATCTTTCTTTCTTTGGCGTTTTTCCTAATTCCTTTCTTTGGAGTTTGTCTTTCTTTCTTTCTTTGGAATCTTTCTTATTTCTATATTTCTTTCTTTCTTTCTTTCTTACTTTCTTTCTCTGGAGTTTTTTTTTTAAATTTCTTTCTTTGCAGTCTTTCTTTCTCTCTCTCGTTGAAATCTTCCTTTCTTTTTTTCTTTCTTTCTTTCTTTTCCATCTTTCTTTCTTTCTTTGGAATCTTGCTTATTTCAATCTTTCTTTCTTTCTTTCTTTCTTTCTTTCTTTCTTTCTTTCTTACTTTCTTTGGCGTTTTTCTTCATTCCTTTCTTTGGAGTCTGTCTTTCTTTCTTTCTTTCTTACTTTCTTTCTCTGGAGTTTTTAAAAAATTCTTTCTTTGGAGTCTTTCTTTCTCTCTCTCGTTGGAATCTTTCTTGCTTTTTGTTTTCTTTCTTTTTCTTTTTTTTCCTTTCTTTCTTTCTTTTTTTCCATCTTTCTTTCTTTCTTTCTTTGGAATCTTGCTTATTTCAATCTTTCTTTCTTTCTTTCTTTCTTTCTTTCTTTCTTTCTTTGGAGTATTTCTTAATTCCTTTCTTTGGAGTCTGTCTTTCTTTCTTTGGAGTATGTCTTTCTTTCCTATTTCTATTCTTCTTTCTTTCTTTTTTACTTTCTTTCTCTGGAGTTTTTTTTTTAAATTTCTTTCTTTGGAGTCTTTCTTTCTCTATCTCTCTATGAAATCTTTCTTTTTTCTTTCTTTCTTTCTTTTTTCCCCATCTTTCTTTTTTCTCTCTCTTTCTTTCTATTTTTCTTTGTTTGGATCATTTCTTTAATCTTTTTTTTTCCTTTGAGGTCTTTCTTTTTTTAAAATCTTTCTTTCTTTCTTTCATTGTAATATTCATTTGATTCTTTTTTTCTTCTTCCTTTAATTCTCTTTTTTACTTGCTTTGATTTCTTTCTATCTTTCCTTCTTTTGAGGTCATTTTTTTTTCTTTCTTTCTTTGGAATCTTAATTTATGTCTATCATTTTTTTCTAAGAAGTTTTCTTTAACTTTTTCCTTTGAAGTCTTTTTTTGAAATTTTTCTTTCTTTCATTGGCAGTCTTTCTTTATTCATTTCTGTCTAAAGAGCTTTAGTTCATTTCTATCTGCCTTTCTTTAAAGTCTCAGCTTAAGTCTTTCTTTCGTTCTTTCTTTCTTTCTTCCTTTGAAGTATTTCTTCAATTCTCTCTCATTTTCTCTCTCTCTCTCTCTTTCTCTTTCGTTTTTCTTTCTTTCTTCTTTCTTTTGGAGTCTTACTCCAATTCTTTCATTCTTTCTTTCTTTTATTCTTTGAAATATTTCTTTTTTTCTTTGAAGTCTTTTTTTCTTTCTATGAAGTCTTTCTTTTTTTCTTTCTTTCTTTCTTTCTCTCTTTCTTTCTTTCTTTGGAGTGTTTCTTCAATTCTCTCTCATTCTCTCTCTCTATCTCTCTCATTCTCGCTTTATCTCTCCCCTCTCTCTTTCTCTCTCTCTCTCTCTCTCTCTCTCTCTGTAGGTTTTTCTTTCTTTCTTCTTTTTGGAGTCTTACTCTAATTCTTTCATTCTTTCTATCCTTTATGCTTTGAAATATTTCTTTTTTCTTTGAAGTCTTTCTTTCTTTCTTTCTTTCTTTGGAGTGTTTCTTCAATTCTCTCTCTCTCTCTCTCTCTCTCTCTCTCTCTTTCTCTCTCTATCTCTCTCTCTCTCTCTCTCTGTAGGTTTTTCTTTCCTTCTTTTTTCTTTTTGGAGTCTTACTCCAATTCTTTCATTCTTTCTTTCCTTTTTTCTTTGAAGTCTTTTTTTCTTTCTTTTAATTCTTTCTTTCTTTCTTTCTTTCTTTCTTTCTTTCCAATTTCATTTTTGTATAATTCTTTTAGTTTTTTTTCTTTGGTATAACATTTTTTCTTGCTTAGTATGTTGATTTTTTTTTCGCTCCTTAACGTTCTCTCTTCTTTCTTTTTTTAATAATTTATTTCTATGAAGTTTTTCTTTTTTCCCTTTAAGTCATTAATTTTTCCCACTTGCATTGCTCTGTCTTTGTTTTATGTGTGTATTGTTTATGTTTTCTTGTTTTTAATTTTTCTTCTATTTCTTTAGAAGTATTTCTTTCTTTCTTTCTTTCTTTCTTTTTTTCTTTCTTTCTTTCTTTCTTTTTTATCTAAAATCTTTCTTTCTTGATTAAACACCTTTTTTCTTTTAATATTTTTCTTATTTGAAGTACTTTATCTGCCATACTTTTTTTTTCTGAAAATCATAATTCTATAATTCTTTCTTTCTTTCTTTCTAATATTGTTTTCGTTTCGGAATTCTTTCTTCCTTTTTTCTTTAACGATTTCATTAATTCTTTCATTCTGACCCATTTCTTTCTTTCTTTCTTTCTTTAGAATATTTCCATTATTTCTTTTCTTGAATTTTTCATTATTGTTCACTTTGTCTTTCTTTCATTTTTCATTCATTCATTCTTTTTTTATTTTTTTTTTTTATTTAGATAATATCTCCCATTCAATATTTGCTTATTTATTTTTTCCCTGCCTTTTTTTATTCTTTTCTTTGTGCTATTTTCTGTTTACCTATATTTTCTTCTTCTTCTTCTTCTTTCTATTCCTCTCTTCCTAAAAATTTCATTCGATCTTTTTTAATCTATTAAAACTATTTACCTACATTTTTAAAAAAATTTACTCTTAAAAATATTTTCTTCATATTTTCCAATCAATTAGAAGTGCTCAGTTTTCGGCGGTGTCCTCCCCTTCAGCAAACCCTCCCTCTTCCTTCTCCATCAACGCGATCTCATTCGATACCTTTGACTGATCGCCGCTTATCGATCGATCAATTTAAGTCGATCAGCGTTTCAATCAGAGAAACACGTGAAGCAAATTTATCGATACGTCAGCTGTTGTACGTGAAGAAGTCAGGGAAGGCAAAGTAAAAGTGAAAGTAGGTGATGAGAGAGAGACAGAAAAATTTGAAGGGGATGAAAGATGAAAAGGCAGCGTCGAAAGTAAAAAAGAGAAGAGGAAAGAGTAGGAGGAAGCACTAAAAAGGAAAAAGAGATTAAAAAAAAAGTGATTGTTTGGAAGGCATGAAAAATGTAGTCTTGACAAAACATCAAAAAAGAAAGAAGAAAAGAGAGCCATGAATTAAAGAAAAAAAAAAGAAAAAAGCAAACAACTGTATCCCTTTTTGAGAGGTAAGACACCCTGCCTCCTCCAAAAAAAGAGGGTGCCCTGAGTATGTCGCTAAACTGGATCTGATGGGGAGGTTCCAATTTTGGAGCCCTTGGGAGTGTTTGTTACCCCTTTCTTTTCAGGTCCACTCTGACCTGGCGTAGTAGTATCTGTTAGTGTTCGGTTAGAATAATCAATATCCTATAACTTTAAATTATTAATAATTAGAGTAGAGGTATAGTTGTTATCTAAGGATTTGAAATACTTTCTTGTTATCATAGATTTATGTCATTTCCGATACAATTTTATTGAGACGTTTTTACACTTTTTCTTCGGTGAGAATATTATTTTAGCTTCACATCAAAGATAGCCCCATTCAAGAGATATTCAATGAATAAAGGAAATTTTGCATTTCTGCACTTTCTTTGGGAATTTCACTTTCTATGTCTTGACGTCTTCATCTTGATATCTCTTTAAAAGGGTCTCAAACAAACACTGTATCTTCATCTGGCATTCCTACAATGTGATGGAAAAATCAGCAAAGTTTGGTGGTGTCGGAAGACACTGCTGGGATTTTCTGGGTTAGTGGTGATGATTCTTTGGTCCCGAAACTATGTCTGAACCAAGAGATATGATTTGATTAATATTTTGCTAGTGGTAAAGGGGATCCCAAGCCCCCAACCAATATATATACATTGCAAGTATTTCTTGGACGATTTGATGTATAGTTAGAATCTATGAAGTTGTGGATGAATATCTTCAAAAGCCATTCTGATTTTTCCTAAAACTTTCTCAACTTCATGTCGGATACGATAAAGTTGGATGTTCTAAAAATTATTCCTGGAAGCAGCACCTCACAAAAATATAGCTGTACGGCAACCTGATTTCTATCTAACAAACCATTCAAGTGAGACGAACGAGACATGCTGGGCGCTGCTGGTAGAGTAAGGAGGAGCTTATAAGCGATGTTCGCCAATGAACTCTTTCACATAGACACACCAGTGTTGACCGACCAACGAAGACTTGCATACTTAAGCTCTGTGTGGACACAGGGTGCAGTCGAGAGGACCAGCCAAGAGTTATACGGTAGTAGAGGATCAAAGGACTCCGTGCGATCAGCACGACTTGATCCTATTTCTAAATTATTTTTTTTTATTTTTGTTTTTTTATGTCTTAGTTTATTAATTTTTTCTAAATTCTTTTTCTTTTCAGATCTTTTTAAGATCCACATGTTCATTATTATTGTTTTTTTCTGTCTTTTTTTTTCTTAGTATTTCTTTATTTTCACAATTCCTCATTTTATTTATTTATTTATTCATTTTCCTATTTACTGTTTGTTTCTTTCATGTCAAGTTTTTCTTTCTTTTTATATATATTTTTCGTTTTTGTCTTCTTTTTTTTTAATTTTCTCAAAAAAATGTTTGAAACCTACACATCAATAGCAGAGAAGAGAATTATTTATTTATCATAAAAATTTGCATGAGAACGAAAATATTTAACTCGTGCTTATTGTTACCAGATAGACTGAACGCAAAAAGAGAAACCTTGATTGATGGGGAGGAAAGAAAAAACCTGAAATGGATAGAAATAAAAACGAAGATATTTACACAAAAAGAAACAAAGAAAGAAACAAAGAAAAAAGTAACAAAGAAAAAAAGATGGATATAAGAAAATTTTTAATTAATAGATGAGAAAAAAAGGAAACGTACATAAAAGAAAGAAATTTAGATGGATAAAAGGTAAATGAAATAAATTTAAATTTTAAAAGGAATAAAGTAAGATAACGGGAGAAAAAATTTTTGATGGATAGAAAGAAAAAGACAAAAATTTAGATTGATGGAAAGAGAAATAACAAAATTTAGACGGATAGAAGAATAAAAGAAATTTAGATTGATGGGAGAAAGAAAGAAATTCAGATGGATCGAAAACGAAAGAAATTGATATATTGAAGAAAAAGGTAAAAAATTGAATGGTTTGAGAAAGAAAGAAATTGAAAGAAAATGAACGTGAAAGGTAGGAACTTACATGGATAGGAGGAAGAAAGGAATTCAGATGGATATAACGAGGAGAGAAAGAATTTAGATGGATACAAAGAGAAAAAGAACGAAAGAAAGACTAAATTAAGGAAGAAAGATTCTTAGATTATCTATCTAAGGGAAGAAACTTAGATGGATGGAAAAAGGAGGAAGAAACTTAGATAATAGACGAAAAGCATTAATATATTTGGATAAGAGTTGAAAGGAAAATAGATTGATAGAAAAAAAAATCTTGATAGCTACTTAGCTAAATAAAATCGTTATGTAATCCAAACGAAGACAGGTGACAATGTGAAATACTGGAAATTACAATGGCTGCCATATTAACAAGAAAGTCCCAATTCGTAACAACATTAACCACAAATGACAGTGATGATCAGGGTAGATTCGATGGGGGTAGGGCTGGCACAGAAATATTCCTGAATCGGTAAGTGCTCCAGTAACAGAGACATAACCATATCGCATAAGACGTCGGTGATCGTAGAGTAAGCCAACTATTCAGAAGGTTAAAAAAAATAGAGTTCGGTCTCCTCTCTTTACATAACCTCTACTGCTCTCTGGGGCATACAGTGGTCACATTAATCTTATAGTTACTAATGAAAGCATTTGGGAATTGATGCTGAGTTCATTGTGTATTTCCAACGAAACAATTAGTAAAAGTTCGAAACCATCAGAGCGAACTAACAGTAATTTAGGCCTCAGTGAAAAAAAGGGTCGTGGGTCTCTTTACGACCAGTTCCATATTAATTCGTACAGCCTTTAATCAGTTGTCTGAATTTCTTAGACGAAGCTTGGTGATTTTTATCATTAAGGGTTTTCGGACTATTGTCTTCATCTTTATTGTTAATTCTATAACGTTTCAGTCGGTATGTCCTTCGGCCTTCTTCAGATGTTTGTCGAACTCGGGAACCTTCACAGAACTTCGAACTACGTCCTTTATTGAATCCACGGGGGTCGCCTGTTCTGATTCCGTTAGCCATAACCGGGTACAAGTGTTTAGTATTCCTGTTTTGTTACTCGTCTGCAGTCAGGATTGAACCTGCAACCTCCATATGATTGTCTCCTTAGAAACTTAGGGAACCAACGCCTATAACCGTTACGCCGTGTGTCCTGTTGTGACTAACGGAATCAGAACAGGCGATCCCCGTGGATTCAATAAAGGACGTAGTTCGAAGTTCCGTGAAGGTTCCTGAGTTCTACAAACACCTGAAGAAGACCGGAGGACATATCGACCGAAACGCTGTGAAAATGACAATAAAGATGAAGACAATATTTCGAAATCCCTTAAGAATAAAAAAAACCTTTAATCAGACAGTTCTTTCGAAATCTCCATCTTTCAAAGAATACGGACGAATGTATCATTGTGTGTACAGAATTTGTATATATATTTACATATGTATACGTACATACATGTATTTATTTATGCATGAATAAATGTAAATGCCTTTTTATCTCTCTTTATTTAATAGCTTATCAAACTTCGTGGGTTATTCAATGACAAAGCCATCTTTGTAGAAGAACAGTAAAGTAAAGTTAGCGACCATAGTCGAGGGTGACCCGAAGGCTCCCTTTTCGATAGCTACTACACCAAGGTGTAGGGGAGGGCGCTACTCCATTCCCAGGATTGCTCCACTTTACCCTTGAACCGTACCTTATAATGCTGAGTGTTAAGCAAGGTGGTATCAAGTACCATTTTTAAAGTCTTTGGTATGACTCGACCTGGGATTGAACCCAGGTCTCCCGGGCCATTGGCGAACACTCTAACCGCTGGGCCAATGTCCCGGTGAGAAAGAACATTAAAAGTAAGTAAAGTAGGCGAACTTAGTCAAGGGTGACCCGAAGGCTCTCTTTTCAATACCTACTACACTGAGATGTAGGGAAGGACGCTATTCCACTCCCTGGATTTCTCAACTTCATCCATGATCCTTACCTTATAATGCTGAGTGTTAAGCAAGGCGGCACCAAGTACTATTTTTTGAGTCTTTGGTATGACTCGACCTGTGATTGAACCTCGGTCCCTCGGACCATTGGCGAACACTCTTCTCATTAGACCAGTAATGGTATTATTTCACCTATAGAAAGGAGGAGATAAAGGGGATCCATATGTTTATCGAAGGTATTAGTCCAAAAGTGACTGTAATAACGCAACTGGGGTTCGAACTAACATAGTATGATCCCTCTTTCTCTCTCTCTTTCTCTCTCTCTCTCTATATATATATTATTCTCTCTCTCTCTCTCTCTATATATATATATATATATTTGTGTGTGTGTATATGAATGTATATATATATATATATATATATACTACTTAAAAGTATTTGAGCATGCTCAAAAACTTTTATTTCTCATTCAAAAAGTTTTATTTTTTAATAAAACAAGTTAAGCACCATAATGTTTTTTTTTTATCTATGATACTAAATACAAGTCTTCCTCCCTCAGAAAGTTGGAACTTATTACCAGTTATCGTTTTGAAAAATTGATTTAAAAGCGCTTTTCTTCTTTAGAACTAAAAATAAAAATTCCCAGATCTACAATGGATTTTACAGTTAAGAGACATCAGAAAACGGGACAAAACAAAACCAAAGATAGGGCTGACAGACCAAAAGCAACGCCAAGAGCAGAGGTCAGTTTTATCAGAGTCACCAGCTTGCACGACAGAAGGCTGACTACTTCAAACATCACTGCACAATTGAACCAAAGTCGTGAAAAAATGTTAACATCCACTGTGAAAAGAAGACTCAGTGAAGCTGGCCTATATGGTAGAAATGTTGTCAAGAAAGCAGTATTGAGGAAGAAAAAATGTCAAAAGGCTTCAGCGAGCCAAGGTGTATAAAATCTGGACAATAGAGCAGTAGAATAAAGTCCTTTTGACTGACGAACCAAAGTCCGAAATCTTTGGCTCAAATAGGAAGGTCTATGCCCGGCGAAGAGTTGGTGAAAGAGCTACAACTCCCTGTATCACATCATCTGTAAAGCATGGAGTAAGTTCTGTTATGTTCGGAGAAGGGCTTTGCCAATTGCAAAGTCGGAGATTTGCACCAGGTGAATGGCAATTGAATCTGACCGTCTATCACAGCATACTGCAGCATCACGTGATCCCATCTGAAACCCAGTTTGTGGGTCAAGGATTTGTGATCATGCAAGATAATGATCTAAGGCATACTAGGCAGAGGTACATTAAAAGCAAAGAGGAACAACTGGTCCTTCACCTGATGTTTTGGCCGGAGCAATCAGCGGACTTAAATCCCATTGAACTGGTGAATTTGACCGAAAATTCAGAGCTAAACAACCGACAAATGCAGCTCACCTCTGTCAACTCATGCAGTAAAGCTGGGCAGAACTATCTTAGGTTTACCTCCAATTTATGGTGGAAAGAATACCAAAAATAGGGCAAATGTGATGAATCAAAAATTTAAGAAGTTTTAATTTGTATTAAGTGTGGGTGGGATGAGAAAAGGAAGACGATACGGAAATTCAAATTGACATTTGCACTATTCTGATTTTAATATGAAACTATTCCAATAGGGAAACGCCAGTTTAATTTTCCGTATTGTATTTCTTTTCCTATATATATATATATATATACAAATGTGTGTTTGTGTGAATACATATACATGCTATCGCAAAACAGCAATAGCTTTGCCGTTGAATAAGACGTCATCGGATGATTTCTCTTGTTACATGCATGTTTTCGGAGCCAAAGCATCATTACCATTAACAAAAAACATCATAGCCACATCTTACGATTCTGCCAGATTATTGTTGGTTTTGGGGATACATTCTGAGATTGTATGATAAAAATTCAGCCTCGTCGTTTAGGCTTTTTGTTCTATTCACAACTTTCCTTGCCAATGAAATTGAGTCCAGCAACGAATCGTTGATTCAATGCTGTAAGATTTGAGTTGAGATTTGGAAGTGAAATTTACGTGTGAAATCTGAATACAAAAAAAAAGGTCAGTAATTAATCGGTAATTCAATAATGTTAGGTTTGAATTAAATGACGAGATGACAACGTCAAATTCGACTGGAAAACCGAAAATACGTTCAATTTCGTGAAAGTACAAAGGAGAAACTAAAACTTATGACCCGTACTGGCAAATTTAAAATTTCTGTGTGCAGTGATTAAATCCTGATATTAGATCTTTTCAACTATTCTCTCTCTCTCTCCCTATATATATATATATATATATTTATATAATAGTTGAAAAGATTTAATGTCAGGATTATAATGTATATGCATATAATGCATATATGTATATATGTGTATACATGTATGTATATGTTTCTACATATATGTATATACATATATGTATATACATGTATGTATATGTTTCTACATATATGTATATACATGTATGTATATATGTATACACATATATGTACATATTTAGGTACATATTTGTATAACTATATATATATATATATGTGTGTGTCCATATGCCGGACACTGCTGGAGAAGCAAGGACGAGGTCGTAAGTGATGTACTCCTGTGGACCCCCGCATATGGCCTATCAAAAGCAGGACGGCCAGCTCGAACATACATACAGCAGCTATGTGATGATACGGGATGTAACCTTGAAGACCAGCCAGAGGCGATGAATGATAGGGAGACGTGGAGAGAGAGGGTCAGGGATATCCGTGCTAGCCGCACGACATGATGATGATGATGATATGGCTATATATATATATATATATTGCATATATGTATTACATCTACGTATATATGTATATATAGGTACTTATATGCATATGCGTATATAAGCATATATATGTATATATATATATATGTGTGTGTCTGTGTGTGTGTGTATAACGATATGTATGCACGTGTGTGTGTGTGTGTGTGTGTGTGTGGATATATATGAATTCATATACTAATATGTGTAAAAAAAAAATTTTAGTTGGTCCAAAGAGAGAATAAAAACATTTCAAAATTGGTAGGTCAACGAAAAGATTTGCATTTTTTTAATTTATTTATTTTGTTCTTACATACGTGTATGTTTCCAGTTTGCTGTTTTAGTCAGACAACATATATTACACAAGGCCTTGTTAATGGGGTTCTAAATGAGACTTGAACTCGATCTTGTTTACAGTTTGAATGGTTTTCTGTTGGTTATGAGTTTATAGGGAGGTCATCCTCTCTTTTTCTTAGACTGTGTTTACCTTAGTCTGCTTTACTCCTCTTTGATATTTGATATGTTTTTGTCATTGTGTGTGTGTGTGTGTGTGTGTGTGTGTGTGCGTGCGCGTTAGAGTGGTTTTGGATTTCACTAACAGTTATTTTTCCTCTGTTTGTGTGCGTATGTGTGTCTTCAGGATTTTTTTGTGTGTATGTGTGGTAGTGTGGTTTGAAATTTACTGGTAACATTTTTCTAATAGTTTTTGTCTGTGTATATATATATAAATATGTATGTATGTTTATATATATATATATATATATATATATATATATATATGTTTTCAGCTTGATGCTTTCGTGAAAGAACATGTCTGGCTCAAGACCTATTTAATGGTGTATTTAATGAAACTTGAACTTCCTCGTGTTTGTAGTTTAAATGTTTTTTACTTACTTATGGTATTTTTAAATGAATGCTGGTCCTTTTTCTTAGAGTGTGAATCTCTTAGCCTACTTTATCCCTCTTTTACTTTTGATATTTGATACGTTGTGTGTGTGTGTGTGTGTGTGTGTGTGTGTGTGTGTGTGTGTGTGTGTGCTTGAGTAGTTTCTGATTTCCCTTATACTTACTTTTCTCTGCGTGTTTCAATGTGTTTATTGAGTTTTTTTTTATATATATTTATATATCTTCATATACATATATATATATGTGTGTGTGTGTGTGTGTGTGTGTGTGTGTGTGTGTGTGTGCTAGAGTAGTTTCTGATTTCACTTATACTTATTTTTCACTGTGTCTTTGAATGTGTGTTGAGATTTTTTTTGTATATATATATATATATATATATATATGTGTGTGTGTGTGTGTGTTTATTTCCATTTTTGTGTACGATTCATGTTTTATTCAACTTTCGTTTAAATTTATCTATAAAATTTTTTTTCCTTTATTTGAAGTACCGTGTAGTCATTGTTTTGATATATTGGCATTGTTTTAAATTTATCACGGCTACATTGGTATAGGTGCTTCGAAACATTTAATTTTCTGTTTTCTTCTATTTTGATATTACTTCGGTGTAGAGATGTCCACGTATTAAAGGCCTGTGTTGATCCTATGTATATTTCTTTGCATTTGCTACATTCAATTATGCAGACTACGTTTTTTTGAGTTGTGTATATAAGTATATGTATGTGTATATATATTTATGTATGTATATATGCATGTATAAATATGTATGTATATGTATCTGTATTTATACATATGCATATATATATATGTGCATATGTATGTATATATATGTATATATAAGTAAATGTATGCTTATATATATATATATATATATATATATATATATATATATATATATATATATATATATATATAATGCTATAGCGCTACACGTTTACTATAATTTCACCGTCCAGCCATTATGCCATTGGAACTTGCTGACCATTGGCCAAGATAGTAGATTGTTCGCCAATGTCCCGGGATACTGGGGTTCGATCTCAGGTCGAGTCTTACAAAAGACTCAAAAACTGGTGCTTGATTCCTCCTTACCTAACATTCTGTACTATAAGATACGTATCAGGAGGTGCACGTGGTGTAATGGTTATCGTCGCAGGAATTGGACACGGCGACACGAGTTCAAATCCTCGACTGATTGCATTTCACATAGCACTAATACCCTTGGGAAAGGTATGAATCCAATTATTCTCCCTCCAGCTATGGGTAAATAGTAGGGCAGACTAGGTTCTTCAGCCTTGGTGAGGCAACTAGTCTAGGAGAAGGAAAACTCTGAATTAAAACCTGTTAAACTCCGCTTAAAAAATTGACCTTGTGTCATATCCTGCCCGAGCGGAGGGGTTGGGTAAATATGATAAGATACGTATCAAGGGTAGTGGAGCAATCCAGTGAAAGGAGTCGCGCCCTTCCCTATACTTCGGTGTTGTAGCTATTGAAAGGGAGCTTTTGAGTTGCCCTTGACTACGATCGCTAATTTTGCTTACTTATATATATATATACGAGGATCATAAGTTTCCAGACTTTTTTCGTATGGGCACTTTTATTGATAGTACACATATGAAACTCGAGTCCCCTTCGAAGTAATCCCATCCGGCTGCAATGCACTTGTTGTACAGTTCAAACAACTTCTGGAAGGCCCCATGGAAGTCCTCTTGTGTGAACGTGTCAATGACCTTCGCCACAGCCTTTTTCATCTCCTCAATTGTTTCATAACGACAGCTTCTGAGCTTAGGGAATAACCAAAAGTCACAGGAAGCAAGGTCTGTACTATAGGGAGGCTGAGGAACTGTCTTGATGCCCATCTTGGTCAAATAGTCTGTGACAAGGATGGAGTTGAGGACTGGTTCATTATCCTGGTGGAAATGTCACTGAGCTAATTTGAAGAGTGCTGGCCCCTTCCCTAGCAATCTCTTCCTAAACTCCCTTAAAACCTCAACGTAGTATTTCTAGTTGACTGTCTGTCCAGTGGGAACCCAGTGCATGTAGATCATGCTAGCGTTGTCAAAAAAGAGATAATCAAAAGTTTGTGAGTGGATTTGCTCTGTCTGACCTTGGGTCTGGGAGAGCCAGCATGCTTCCACTGGGAACTCTGTCTCTTGGTCTCTGGGTCATAGCAGTAGATCCAACTTTCATTGCATGGCATTTTTTCTAAGTTTAAAACAGAATTTTATTGCATATCGTTCTTCTAAAGTCCAGATTGCATTTTTGAAATTCACCAGCTGTGACAGTAGGGTGTGTTCCAATTCCTGCTGTAGCTGTTTGTTTAAACCTGAAATCACAGAAATTGGTTAGTCATCTCATAAGATGTATAACAATAACCTTGCGAATTTTCAAGAGTCTACGACAATTTTAAATGCCTGTACAAAAAAAGTCTAGAATTCAATACGTGTATATATATTTTTGAGTGTTTTTCTATATATTTCTTTTCTGTTTCTAGTTTCTATTACACGATTCTATCTGTTCTTCTTTTTCTTCTTAACTTCACATTCCTTCTCGCTATCTTCTTTCTTTATCTTCCACTTTTTTCATTTTTTCGAACCATTCCTCGTTTATATAATTTTTCTCTTTCTTTTCCCTCTTAACTCCATACAGAAATGGTTTTTCTTTTTCTATTTTCCATCTCTCTCTCTCTCTCTCTCTCTCTCTCTCTCTCTCTCTCTCTCTTATGACTCATTTTTGCCCTGTTTTCCTCTCATGCCGGAGAAGACTTTCTTTCTTTCTTTCTATTTATCTTTTTCTCATTTACTTTATCTCTTTCGTCTCTCTCTTTCTCTCGCTCCCCTCTCTACTATCAAGACTTTCTCCCTTTCTCCCCCCCGTCTTGGTTTTACTATGGTTCAATTAGGCAACGTTACGGATGGCGTCTTTTCGATCTTAAAGCAAACAGCTTTACTGTTGATGGTTTTGAGACGAACAACTAAAATGATCGATTTTAGTAGATAGGTATGAGGGAAGGTGTTGGATGATCAGGGCGAGAGTTCGACAGGGGTTGTGTGGGGAAAGTTGAGCAAAGCATCAGAGAGTGAGAGAGAGAGAGAGAAAGTGAGAGAGAGATGATAGGAAGCCAGAAGAAGGCCAAGATTCCAAGCCATAAATATAAGCCTGCTTCGTTCACGTTGATACTTATGTACTGGCACACAGGTTTTTTTTCCTCTATTCTTATTTACATATCAATTGATACATAGATATATATAGGATGTGCCAAAAGTCACTTGATATTTAAATGAATGAAAATATCGACCGGTCACAAAAAAAAAAGATAAAGAAAAATGTCATCTTTTAGCTGTACAAATAGGGTTCAGAATTTTTAGAACTATTTTTTCCTCTTTTTTTAGCATGGTTAAGATACAAGATTATCTATAATGAAATTATTCAATAAAAATGGACGACATTCAACAGCAGTACTTTGTGCTTGTAAAATTCAGTATAATTTGCGAAAAATTCATTATAAACTATTATAACGATGAATCTAATAAAATTTAGACGATCCTTACGCCCTATTCACCGGGTTGATCGACCTTCACAATAAGGGAAACGAAAGGTTACCCACGTTATGATAAGTTCTTTTCTTCTAACACTAGATATGGTTATCTGGTCTGGACTGGGGTGTCAATTTATATCAAAATCCCAGAGAATTTTATGCGTCTCATTTCCTTGGACAGATTTTGATTTGTGCATATACCATATACCAGCAAGGTGAAATTTAAATCTCTTGCACTATTACCCGTACATTTCCTTTCCCACCCAGTCGTACCTGGACTGTATTCCTTTTGTGCCAATTTGCTGCATTCGCTTCTAATGTTATAAACCGTTTCATCTCAATCTCCACATAACCTATACTTACTATTTTTTTTTTGTGTATAACAAGCTTTTGCTTTGATATGATTAGGTCTTATGGCGTTATTTTTGTGCTGAAGAGAGATTTTCACTTCTCAGCCATGTACACATCATTTCCATAGTTTGTCGCTTGAAATATCCATACAGTTGTTTTTCTTCCCAGTTTTGTTTTCTAGATTTTTTAAATTTATTGTTTTCCTGTATGTTCTACAGTCGTATTTAAACGACCTCTCGAATTAGACTGCGGCACAAGGACATTTTAAAGCGAGGATCCATGCATAGATCGAAACTCATGCATGGCCAGACTAAAATACTTGGTCCCGTCGGCATTCTCCTTTGGATGCGTTAAGCCATGAACTCAGCCTTGCATAACAGGTATTGTCTGGGCAGATAGCTCCCTGAGACAAAGCGCTTCAGACGAAATGTTCAATACTACCCACTTGGGACGTGCTCGGAAGGACGGTATATTGCGTTCGTCTGAAATCGGAAACTAAAAGCCCACAGTGTGTCTTTAAGTTATTCGTATTAATATTGCTATTACTGGCTGCTGTAATCTGTCTTTATTTGCTCTTTTTCTTGTATTTAAGTCCTTCAATTATTGTATCTTCACAAACCTCAACACTAGCGAGTTATATTCCTCCTTCTATTCTGGATAAATAGTGAGTTTGGAGACCAGTTGGTGAGAAGATGCTGGGATGAGAACATGTCCCAGAGAGGCTGGGCCCCCAGGCCCCTGATTGAGCCGTCCAGGAAAACAAGAAAGACACAACGCTGATGGCCATAAGAGTGAGGGTCAATATGTTGCAGTTCTGTTCGGTCTCCAACTCCCTCTCACACACAACCCTTTCAAATAAAGTGAGAGGTATATTTTTTTAAAGAAGTCTTCGCTCGTCTTTATTATTGTGCCATTATGATTCTGCATGTATATGTGTATAGTTGTATATATATTAATTGTAGCATATGACTATACAACAATAGGTTGTCTACACCATCATCGGAGTAAAACCTTGGGAATCTTCTTCAGGTTCTTCAGGTTCCTTAAAGTGGAGGGGTGCTATTTAAATGGTCTTTCAGTGTGGCTGTTGGATACCTCACTTATTATATTCCTAGACAGCCACAGGTTCTACGTTCCGAATTTTAAAAGAAAATTAACTTTTTCTTGTTTGTTTGTTTGTTTGGGTTTTAAGGCATATCAAGCTTTGATAGTTATTTAATGCCAAATCTATTTTTATGTAAAGAAACAGTTCTATTTCAAACAACTCAGTTCAGCATAAGTTCATAGTTGTCAAGAAAGTTTTCATTTTAAGCTATTCAGTTTAGTCTAGCAGTTCTATTTCAAACAATTCAGTTTAGTATAAGTATAGTTTTTGCTTACAAACAGTTAAACGTCAAAACAGTTCTATTTAAAACAATTCAGTTTAGCATGCAAAAACAGTTCCATTTCACACAAGTACGCAGTTTAGATGTCAAAACAATGCTATTTCAAACAGTTCAGTTTAGCATAAGTGCACTGTTTCGTTCTGTTTGGCATATAGATAGGACTCTATGAAGTGCTACCACTCCGAGGCAAAGTGAATCTGTGAACGATGGCAATGAAGGGGTACTCTGCATTCCCCAAAACTCCACATTACTGGAGCCTCACCATCAGATTATTTAGTGTCGTATCCAGGATACTCCTGGGGGTTCTTACCCTTCAGCAGAGAAAGAGTCGGTGTATTCTACAGCCCGAGCCGACTCGGCAATAAGTTTTTCTTGTTAGGTTGTACTTATTAATGATCGATACTGTTGTTACATTATTTCTCCTTCGATTATTCTTCTATCGATATAATTTTTATATATTCATCTAATCAGGTTATCTTTTATCTTTTTTTGTTGTTGTTGGCAAAGAACTGCTGACTTCGGCATTAGATAACCCAGAATGTTTTGACATACCGTAAACCCAGCCAATGATAGAATTATTCATGTGTAAACCCTGTATCTATGTTTTCACATGAGTAAGAATGTAAATCTACTGATCATGAAACTAATTCATTGAATTACATGTCGGTCATATAACTACCTGCCTCGAGATTCTGCTTATGAAACTCTTGCTTTTATTCAGGCTCGAACCTAGTAGTGAATTTTGGACTTGGTTAGACCGTAAGTAAATTTTGCGACCTTAATTGAGTGACCCGAAGGCTTACTTTTCGATCGCTACTACACAGAGGTGTAGTGGAGAGCGCTATTCCTTTCCTTGGATTGTTCCCTTTTACCCTTGATCTTTACCTTATAATGCTGAGTGTTAAGCAAGGCGGCATCAAGTACCATTTTTGAGCCTTTTGTATGACTCGACCAGGAATTGAACACTGGTCTCCCGGACCTTTGGCGAACACTCTACTCATCAGGTTAAAGATACATGAATATGCGAGCTTCCTTTTTTTCAAAGAGGCCCCTTCAAACTGTAAGACTCGCAGTTATCGATTTTTTAGTTTATACTTAAATCTGATATGATAATGTTATTTACTATGCTTTGCTTAGATGAGGCACAAGGCCAGAAATATTGGGTGCCCAGAGAGTATTGAAGTTTCGATGGTTTGTTAATCAATTTTTCTTACCCTAACATGACTTTGAGGAATGTGTAGTTCTCTTTCATTGCCATTACTCGCAGGTTCCCATCTGACTTGGAGTCATATTACTTTTTTGGGGTCACTTCTATGGGTCAAATAGAGCTATTCAATCATTTACTTTTCTAGAAACCATTTAACCGTGTGCAAACAAATATTTGATGTTAAACTAAATTATTACTTTTACGTAACAATGTTTGAAACTATTTAACTGTGTGCAAACAAATATTTGGTGTTAAACTAAATTATTAGTTGTACGTAATAATGATTGAAACTATTTAACTGTGTGCAAACAAAAATTTGATGTTAAATTAAATTATTAGTTTTACGTAATAATGCTCGAAGCTATTTAACTGTGTGCAGACAAATATTTGATGTTAAACTAAATTATTAGTTTTACGTAATAATGTTTGAAACTATTTAACTGTGTGCAAACAAATATTTAATGTTAAACTAAATTATTAGTTTTACGTAACAATGTTTGAAACTAATTAACTGTGTGCAAACAAATTTTGATGCTAAACTGAATCATTTGTTTTATGTAACAAACTATTCAACTGTGGGCAAATGAATGAACTCTGATCGTTTAAAAATTGTTTAATTATCTATAATATAATGTTGATATTCCATAAAAAGTCCTAATCTTGGCTTCGTCTCATGCAAAATAACACAAACGGGGTAGTTAATAAAGATCGAATTCCGAATACTGGATAACAGGTCTTGCGAGACATAATTGCTTACCATTGCGCTACGGTGGGCTTTCTATGTTTGTCCTCAGCAACCCATCCGTACAGGCAGGATGCAACTTAAGGTCAATTTTTAAGCGGACTTTTACAGGTTTAAATTCACAGTTTTCCTTCTCCTAGACTGGTTACCGCCCCAAGATTAAAGAAGTCGGTCTGCCTTAGCTGGATGGAGAATGCATTGATTCCTACCGTTCTCAAGTGAATTAGCTCTATGTTAAATGCAAACAGCTTCGTCCAAGTTTTGAACTCGTGTCGCCGTGTCCATTTCCAACGTCAATTACCATTACATCACGGACACCTTCAGGTGAGCTTTCTATGTTACTAACTGAGCATCAGTATGTCTGGCAGAAAGTCACTATATTACAGTACCCAATAAGGATAGAACTCTCACCTCTTAGTCGGTAAGACAAGCTTAGTAATGATCATGCTACTGTGAACTTCGTATGTCAAAATGTTGATTCATCAAGCGTGGGGTGAATCATAATTTCAACAGTAACACATTTAAAGCATTTAAGTGTATTTCCCTAGCAAAATCTCGCTACGATGTGTCGTTTAATTTGTTACGTAAAAGCACAAGAATTCTAGCAACAGACTGGCTGGCCAGATGAACGCGTTAAACATCGTGCTACAGCGAGTGACTCAATTTAAAGCATTTTAAGTTGATTTCTCAGCAATAATAATCTTATAATACAAAGTTGAATTAGTTGTTCCCATTTTTTTAAATTACTTCTCCAAGATTCGTCTTATACACGAGTATTTGCGCTATCTACATCGCTACATTGGCATAATGGTTAGAGTGTTCGCCAATGGCCCGAGAGACCTGGGTTCAATCTCCAGGTCGAGTCATACCAAAGACTCAAAAAAATGGTACTTGACGCCTCCTTGCTTAACACTCAGCATTATAAGGTACAGATCAAGGGCAAAGTGGAGCAATTAAGGGAAAGGAGTAACACCCTCCCCTACACCTTGGTGTAGTAGCTATCGAAAAGGGAGCCTTCAGCTCACCCTCCACAACACTCAACTTTTTTTTATATCGCTGTATCGTGCTCAGATTTTTTTAAGCTTTAGTTAGGTAGGCCACAACAGTGGGGCAACTAGTGAGGAGCGAACTCATTGCATGAGTTTTCTGATAATCACGCTCTGTGTATTATGAGGCACACGGTGAGAATCGAACTCGTTTTACATTACGCTATAGCAGGCGCCTGCACATGTATGTACTTCATTTACCTTAGAAATATCCATCGTTGCGACGGATTTTCCGGGGGTGAGGTGTTACGTCGTTGGGCTAGATTGCAAAAGTACCTAACTTGGTCCATCGACAACATTTGTGCGTCACCAAAAAAGAATCAAGCTTATTTGCAGCGTTCGTTACGTAAAACTGCATTTGCACAATGGTAACATATTTGTGTTTATAAATATACTTCTCCCCCAACCTCTCTCTCTCTCTCTCTCCATTGCTTTTTATTACCACTGAGCAATTTCTCGACGTCTTTGCTTTGATGGAAATACTCTCGCTACTATTGCTACAGCTTCTACTGCTACAACTACTACTACTACTACTACTACTACTACAAGGAGAATGTTGTCTGTCGTGGCTCAGCTCGTTTTGACGTTGCTTTTCTGAACCATGGTGATTAGTTTGTTCGGAAAATAATGTCATCTTTCGTAGACCGAAAAATTTTACAAGAATATAACTACAACAGACTGGTGGCTACAGTAAGTAATGTCCCTTTTTGGAAGACGGAAAATTATATTTCAAAATCATTTTACCGATCGGAAGATTTGGCTAGAATTTTTACTATAGAAGACTGACTGCTACAAACGTAGGGTATAATTCGTAAGAACAATGTTTACATTAGTTTGTTGGGAAAGTAAAGTCCCAATTTTTAAAAGGGAGGAAATTTTTTTCTGGTTTCGTAGATCAAGAGATTTTACATCAACTCTGCCATAGACTGATAGCTAACCTGTGTGAGCTGTAATTGAAAGATTATGGATTTGTTCTGACGCTATATATATATATATATATATACTTTAAGAAAAACAACGAAACCGGTCACATAGGATTATAAATTTATTTCCATCCTGTTACGCATTTTTGAATAGACACATGGTAGTGGGAGGGAATAGTGGGAGAGAGTCGAAGAGGGGTGAGGAATTACCTCTTCATGCTCTGTATTATTGATACATTGAGTTCTTTACCAGGAAAATTTTAAATATTCATGCTTGAATAACTTCTTGTCCTGATGGAATCACTCCCAACTCTGGTTTTGAGTTCGAGTCTCATTGGGTGCCCCATTCATTTGGCCTTGTGCTAAATCGAAGTAAAGACCTTCGTAAATTACCACTCCCAACTCTGGTTTAACTGGACCAAAAATATATACATATATATATATGTGTGTGTGTGTAGTAATCCACTGATAGACTGTTTCGTTGTATCACAACTCTTCAGTGTGGCTACACCTGTGAGATGCTTCAGACCGAGATCGAAACCCGGCTGACTTTATCAGTCAGATATCTTCCCCAAGGTCTATTGTCACCACAGCGTAAGTGAAGGATTTTTTACGTATACATTTTTACATATATGTTTTCGGTTTCGGAAGGTCCCTATTCATGGGAAGAGCTATTGCATTTCAGCGTATGTGGTAACTAGCCATTCCCCACTTGAGCACTCAAACAACGGGGGGAACATATATGTAGATATATATGTATAGATAGATAGAGAGAGAGGGGTGTAGTGTGTGAAA
>OY757942.1:33024695-33034115 GCA_963585895.1 Sepioteuthis lessoniana
TAAACCATGCATAATCTATAAACCTTAGTTTTTCTCCATTTATACCTTTGAGAAAGGCATGAACTCCATAATCCCCGCCTGCTAAGATTTGAACAGTATCACTACGGTCCTTCTGCAAGGATAGCTTTGGCATTAGATAACCCCACGAAGGTTGACATGCCATTTACCAAAAAAAAACAAAAAACAAACCAAACCCTTTTGTTTCTGTTTTGAAAGGCTCTTTTGAAACTGCTCCGAGCTCTCCAGTAATAATGAACCCAACTCATATTTTATTTTCTATATTTTTGTTTCAGTTTTCTGTCATGGTTCAGCGTTCGAAAATTTTTTTAGAAAATTTCCTCTTTTTCGAAGTGTGGAATGGCCTATCGATAAACGGAGCGAAAAATGAAATTGGTGAACAGTTTGTATTCACTTTGCATTAATTCCCCTTTAGAAAGGCGTGAATCCACTTTTTACTTTTAACTATGGGTAAATAGCATGACTGTTGACTTCCTTTAACCTACTAAAGGCCATCGATCTTGTGCTTGCTTTGTCGGCTGGGGCTGCAGAATACACCAACAGCATCTCTGCAAATGGCTAAAACTCCTGCAACGAGTGTCCTGGATATGACACTAAACAATCTGAGGGTGAGGTTCCAGTAATGCTGGAGGTTTGGGGAATGCAGAGTACCTATTCATTGCCATCACTCCCATGGTCCACTCTGCCCAGGAGCGGTAGCATCTGATAGGGTCCTTATCTAGGGGTCAAATAGAACCAAACTGTATACTAATGCTAAACTGAATTGTTTGAAATAGGAATTTTAAGATTTAAACTGAATTGTTTGAAATAGAACTGTTTTTACATTTAACTGTGGGTAAACAAAAAACTGTAGTTATGTTAAACTGAATTGTTTGAAAAAGGACTGTTTATATCCATAAAATGAGTCTGGCATTAAATAGCTTACATTGGTTGATGTGCTATAAAACCAAACCAAACCATCTTGTGCGTTTAATGATTGATCAGATTAGAAGTCATTTTTTTTTTTTTTTTTGGCACCTTGTGAACTAATACAACCGGTGGGATATTACTCAGTGAGGAGATGGGCACCGTCACGTAACAAAAATGGCTGATACAAATATTGAGATTCAGGCATTTTCGATGCATTATCTTAAATTGGGCCTCACAGCCACTAAATTTGCTCCCAGAATTTGTGAAGTGTAAGAAAAAGGAAACGTTACCAGTCCATACTGCCAAAAATCATGTAAAGTTTTGAGGAAGGGGTGACTTGACCGTTAAAATACGACAAAGAAGTAGAATCCAATCAGCTGTTGATTTTGACACTTTTCAAATGTAAAGTAGACCAGAACAAGAACTCGTAAACTTTCAATAGGACAAGGATCATTAAAAGATGATACAGGTTGAGTATTGCATAAGCTGAAAAATACTATTTGTTAAAATGAAACATTGAAAAGAATTTGAAATTATTTTTGACACGTCTTCATATTAATGGAATAGAGAGTGATTATTTATGCAGTGTCAAGGTTATCGTCGTAGGAAATGGAAATGGCGACTTCCTTGGGTGAAGCTGTTTTCGTTTCACTTCATGCTAATGCCTTAGAAAAAGGCATGAATCCATCCGTTCTTCCCCAAACTATTGTTAACTCGTAGGGCAGACTAGGATTTTTAGTCTTGGTTTGGCAAACAGTCTTGGAAAAGAAAGACTAGATTTAAATCAATTTTACTCCACTAAAACTTGACCTTGAAGCGGTTGATTTGTTTTATCACAATGGTATAATTATGAAGAACCCTATGAGGAATGACTTTGGTTTGGTTTCTTTGTTTAATGGCATATAGACCTTTGTAGGTTATTTAATGCCAAAGTCATTCTCCTAGAAGAACAGTAATGGTACAATTTAACCCATAGCTGGGAGGATAAGGGGGTTCATACTTTTCCCAAGGGTATTTACCCGAAAGCGAACGTAATAGCGCAACTGGAGTACGAACTCGCGTACTACGATTCCGCAGTCCATTGCTTTAACCATTACACCACGTGGACACCCCCAGCAATGTGACTAGCTTTCTTAAAATTACACCACCCGACGAGTTGTGAGTCACTGGTTTCCAAAGCAAGTTCATTTCATACTCTATTACTACCGTAGTAAGTTCGAACCCCATTAAGTGCTTAATATGTATGGCCTTGTGCCAGCTGAGGCTTATTAAAATAGCTATATAGTAACATTGTAGCTTATATATGTATTTGTTCACCGTGGTCTTCCCTTGGTACTTTCTAAACCTGAAAGTTAAATAAGAATAAGAAGATCGTGTAGCACCAATCACTTAAGTAGGGGAAGTCTTGCTTGCCTTGAAAAGAAGAGCGCTGTGAAATAAGCCTAAGGGGAATACATTACTACAACTATCTAATTCACCTAAAGAGGTCAACACACAGATCTGCACTTCACTGATAAATGTGCGCATTCTTCAAGGACATTTACTTGAACTCACATGTAAGGAATTGCTTACGATAAATTGACAGGCTTTTGATCAAACATGCATCACATTTATACAAACACTCGTGCATCTAGTTCATTGCCTTTAACTGTCTATCAATCGAGTTTTGTTTACATCCCTCTGTCTATCCAACTCAGTCTACCTTTCTTTCTTTCTTTCTTTCTTTCTTTCTTTCTCTCTACCTTGTTCTGTTTTATATCTCATTCTTTCTTTCTTTCTATATCTCTCAGTCTACCTTTCTTTCTATACACTTCATTCTGCTTGTGGGCACCTCGGGTAGCGTAATGGTTAGCAAGCTCGACTAGCAAACCTACACGAGTGAGTTCGAGTCTCATTGGGTGCCCCTTTCATATGGCCTTGTGCCACATCTAAGCAAAAAGCTTAGTAAATTACCACTTCATTCTGCTTGTATCGATCAACCTATCCAGCCCAGTCTACCTTTCTTTCTATCTACCTCGTTCTATTTTATGTCTCTTTATCTATACAGCTCAGACAAACTTTCTCTCCACCTCGTTCTGTTTTATATCTCATTCTTCCTTTCTTTCTATATCTCTCAGTCTACCTTTCTTTCTTTCTTTCCACCTCGTTCTGTTTTATATCTCATTCTTCCTTTCTTTCTATATCTCTCAGTCTACCTTTCTTTCTTTCTTTCTCTCCACCTCGTTCTGTTTTATATCTCATTCTTCCTTTCTTTTTATATCTCTCAGTCTACCTTTCTTTCTTTCTTTCTCTCCACCTTGTTCTGTTTTATATCTCATTCTTCCTTTCTTTCTATATCTCTCAGTCTACCTTTCTTTCTTTCTTTCTTTCTCTCCACCTCGTTCTGTTTTATATCTCATTCTTCCTTTCTTTCTATATCTCTCAGTCTACCTTTCTTTCTATTCATTTCGTGCTCTTATGTATCTTTCAGTCTGTCTAATTCAGTCCATCTTTCTTTATTTCTTTCTATACACTTTATTCTGCTTATATCGATCTACCTATCCAGCTCAGTCTACTTTTCTTTCTATCCACCTCGTTCGGCTTACATCTATCTATCTATCTATATATCCAGCTCAGTCTACCTTTCTTTCTTTTTTCTTCCTTTCTTTCTTTTTTTTCTTTCTTTCTTTTTTTCTTTCTTGCTTTCTTTCTTTCCACCTCGTTTTGCTTATATAATTTACAAAGCTCTTTGCTTCGATGTGGCACAAGGCCGAATGAATGGGGCACCCAATGAGACTCGAACTCACTCGTGTCGGTTCGCTAGTCTAGCTTGCTAACCGTTACACCACCAGAGGTGCCCTCCACCTCGTTTTGCTTATATCTATCTATCCAGCTCAGTCAAACTTTCTTTCGATTCACCTTGTTCTGTTATATATCTCAGTTAATCTTTCTTTCTATATCTCTCAAACTACCATTATTTCTATTCACGTCGTTCTATTTCATGTCTCACTGTCTATGTAGCTCACTCTGCCTTTCTTTCTTAATATATTGTTCTGTTTTTTTTATTATCCCAGTCCAACTTACTCTCTATTCGTCTCGCTCTGTTTATATCTCCCTCTGTCCATATCAGTCTACCGTTCTTTCTATCCCTCTCGTTCTGTTCAGATTTCTGTTTTTCCATTACTGTCTACATTTTCAATTCATCTCGTTCTGCTTATATCTTTCTATCTAACTCAACCTACCTTTCTTTCTTTCGTTCACTCTGCTTATATCTCGCAGTCTATCGACCTCAGACCATCTCTCTTTCTATTCATCTCGTTCAGTTTATATATCTCTCTGTCTCTCTATCTCAGTCTATCTCCCTATCTGGTATCTCAATCTAACCTTTCTTTCTATTCATCTCATTCAGTTTGTATCTCTCTGTCTATCCTTCTCAGTCTATCGATCCCTCTTAGACTACCTTTTATTATTTTTCAATTTACCTTTCTGTCTATCAACCAAAGTCTGTCTTTCTTTCGCCTAATCTTACTCTGTTTATACCATGCAGTCGACTTTTCTATAAATCTATCTATCTATCTATCTATCTATCTATCTATCTATCTATCTCAATATGCTTATCTATCTATCTCAATATGCTTTTCTATCTATCTATCTATCTATCTCAATATGCTTTTCTATCTATCTATCTATCTATCTATCTATCTCAATATGCTTTTCTATCTATCTATCTATCTATCTATCTATCTCAATATGCTTATCTATCTATCTATCTATCTATCTATCTATCTATCTCAATATGCTTTTCTATCTATCTATCTATCTATCTCAATATGCTTTTCTATCTATCTATCTATCTATCTATCTATCTATCTATCTCAATATGCTTTTCTATCTATCTATCTATCTATCTCAATATGCTTTTCTATCTATCTATCTATCTATCTATCTATCTATCTATCTCAATATGCTTTTCTATCTATCTATCTATCTATCTAAATATGCTTTTCTATCTATCTATCTATCTATCTCAATATGCTTTTCTATCTATCTATCTATCTATCTATCTATCTCAATATGCTTTTCTATCTATCTATCTATCTATCTATCTATCTATCTATCTCAATATGCTTTTCTTCTATCTATCTATCTCAATATGCTATCTATCTATCTATCTATCTATCTCAATATGCTTTTCTATCTATCTATCTATCTATCTATCTATCTATCTCAATATGCTTTTCTATCTATCTATCTATCTATCTATCTATCTCAATATGCTTTTCTATCTATCTATCTATCTATCTATCTCAATATGCTTTTCTATCTATCTATCTATCTATCTATCTATCTCAATATGCTTTTCTATCTATCTATCTATCTATCTATCTATCTCAATATGCTTTTCTATCTATCTATCTATCTATCTATCTATCTATCTATCTCAATATGCTTTTCTATCTATCTATCTATCTATCTATCTATCTATCTAAATATGCTTTTCTATCTATCTATCTATCTATCTCAATATGCTTTTCTTCTATCTATCTATCTATCTATCTATCTATCTATCTCAATATGCTTTTCTATCTATCTATCTATCTATCTATCTATCTATCTCAATATGCTTTTCTTCTATCTATCTATCTCAATATGCTATCTATCTATCTATCTCAATATGCTTTTCTATCTATCTATCTATCTATCTATCTCAATATGCTTTTCTTCTATCTATCTATCTATCTATCTATCTATCTATCTATCTCAATATGCTTTTCTATCTATCTATCTATCTCAATATTCTTTTCTATCTATCTATCTATCTATCTCAATATTCTTATCTATCTATCTATCTATCTATCTATCTATCTATCTCAATATGCTGTTCTATCTATCTATCTCTGTGAATATTTTTTTCTATGTCAGATTGCCCCCTTTGATCTCAGTCCATCTTTATTGTCTCTACTTCAGTTTTTTCTTCTTTCTCTCTACCTCAATCTACCTTTCATTTTCTCTACCTTAGTATAACTTTCTTTCTCTCTGCCTCAATATACCTGTCTTTCTCTACACTTCAGTCTGTCTTTCTTTCTATCCATCTCCCTTTGTTATATATCGCTCAACCTTTCTTTCTGTTATTGTTAATCTAACTTTCTGTTTGTCCATCTGTTCACCTTTCTGTCTATCCATCTCTGTCTAATCTTCTGTCTAGTTGTCTCAGTCTACCTTTCAGTCTATCCATTCGTAAACCCTACTGTCTATCCATTTCAGTCTAACCTTCTGTCTCTCTCTCTTAGTCTACCTTTCAGTCTATCTGTCTACCTTTCCGTATATTCACCAGTCTAACTTTCTGTCCATCTTAGTCTACCCTTCTGTCTATCCATCTCAGTCTACACTTCTGTCCATCCCAATCTATCCTTCTATATATTTCTGTCAACCTTTTAGTCTATCCATATAAGAGGATCATTAAATAAGTTTCCAGACGTTTTTCGTATGGGCACTTTTATTGATAGTACACACATGAAACTCTAGTCCCCTTCGAAGCAATCTCCTCCGGCTGCAATACACTTGTTGTACCGTTCCAACAACTTCTCTTGTGTGCGCGTGTCAATGACCTTCGTCACAGCCTCTTTCATCTCCTCTATTGTCTCATAACGACAGCCTCTGAGCTTAGGGAATAACCAAAAGTCTCAGAGAGCAACGTCTGGACTATAGGGAGGCTGAGGAACTGTCTTGATGCCCATCTTGGACAAATAGTCTGTGACAAGGATGGAGTTGTGTACTGGTGCATCGTCCTGGTGGAAATGTCACTGACCCGATTTGAAGAGTGCTGGCCTCTTCCCAAGGAATCTCTTCCTGAACTCCCTTAAAGCCTCAACATAGTAACCCTAACCCTAACCCTTTGGCCAATCAACTTTGGTGTATTGACTTCCTTACTCCTCCCACACCTCTCATCACCCCTCAAAGACCCCTGCCTTCCTTGAATCTCTTATGCCACTCAAAAACTGATGCTCGATTCATGCAAGATGCTCCAAAAGCAGTCTGAAGCATTCCATACGTTTCTGTGGCATTTTTTGCAAGTTTAAAACAGAATTTTATTGCATATCATTCTTCTAAAGTGTCCTCAAGTCCAGATTGCTTTTTTGAAATTCACCTGCTGTGATAATCAGACTTTAGTAGGGTGTATTCCAATTCTTGCTGTAGCTGTTCATTTGAAGCTGAAATCATAAAAATTGGTCATTCATCTCATATAATGCATAGCAATAACATAGTGAATTTTCAAGAGTCTACGACAATTTTAAATGCCTGTACAAAAAAAAAAGGCTGGAAACTTATTGAATTCACCACGTATCTACTCTTCTGTCTATCAATCTCATTCTATTTTCTTTCTATCCTTCTCATTTTGTTTATATCTCACTCTGTCTATTCATCGTCCTCCATCTTTTAATCTATCCCTTTCGTTCTGTGTATATTTTAGCTTGTTGATTCATCAAAGTTTATCTTTTAATCTATTTATCTTAATTTCTTTTACAGCTTCGCAATCTACTTTTGTCGGGGTGTGTCCTCGTGGTGTAATGGTTAAAGCGATGGACTTCGGAATCGTTGTAAGCGTGTTCGAATTCCAGTCGCACTATTATGTTCACTTTCGGGCAAATACCCTTGGGAAAGGTATGAACCCCCTTATCCTCCCAACTATGGGTTTAATTAGATAACCAACAAAGGTTGATATGCCATTAAACAAAGAAACCAGACCTTTCTATTTTGTCCTGTTTCTACTTATCTGTGCTTAACTTTTTATCAATATCAGGTTCAGTTTATTTGTAAATCAATTTAAATTTATCTATCTATCTATCTATCTATTTATCTAAGTTTATATTAACTTATCTTAGTTGGTCTATTCATATCTATCCTCATATGCCTAAATAATCTATCAATCTATCTATCTATCTCTGTCCATATCTATCTATCTATCTATCTATCTATCTATCTCTGTCCGTGGAGGTGCCCGTGGTGCAATGGTTATGTCGAATGGTTACCGTCGCAGGATATGGACACGGCGATACGAGTTCAAATCCTGGACCTCACATTTCACATAGCACTAATACCCTTGGGAAAGGTATGAATCCAAAATATTCTCCCTCCAGCTATGGGTAAATAGTAGGGTAGACTAGGTTATTCAGCCTTGGTGAGGCAACTAGTCTAGGAGAAGGAAAACTCTGAATTCAAACCTGTTAAACTCCGCTTAAAAATTGACCTTGTGTCATATCCTGCCCGAACGGAGGGGTTGGTAAATATGATCTATCTCTGTCCATATCTATCTATCTATCTATCTATCTATGTCCATATCTATCTATCTATCTATCTATCTATCTAAGTTTATATTAACTTATCTTAGTCTGTTCATATTTATCCTCATATGCCTCTATAAACTATCTCAGTTTATTCATATCTATCTATCTATCTATCTATGTCTGTCCAATATCTATGTCCATATCTATCTATCTATCTAGCTATCTGTCTGTCAAGTTGTTTATATCCACGTCACAACATTTTTGTTACTATTCTTTTATTCCATTCAAAACTAAGCATTTTTCGCATCAGTCTATCTTTCTTTCAATCTTATCCTCACCTCACTTTCCCATCGATCTGTAACACATATCGAACACAAGTTTCGTTTGTACCCGAGTTTGTCTTTTTAAATCTGCCTATATTTGAACACAGCCTGGTGTAGGCATTCATCAACTTACGACCAACGCAACTAACGACCAATCACACTTACAATCCCAACAACAACAAAAACTACATTCAACTAAAAAACAAAATGTAGGATATAAAATATTAAAAATAAGATTTACAAAATGATAAAATATGCTGACAAAATGGTAAAAAGTGAAAACCGTGATACTATGTAACAAAAATGTTGTTCCTGCATAATATGCGTTAATTCCTTATTGCTTATGTTGTAAAAGTGTTTTTTAAAAATGGTCTTAATTCTCTTGAAACATTGCTTTTGGTCCTTAGATTATATAAGAGATGTTTTGTTCCTTGATATGTATTATTTACTAATTGCTTATACTACAAAAGTGGCAAAAATTTCCTTTAAATCTGAAATTTGGCTCTGGATAATGAAATTTAGAAATTGACTAACTTTTAATGTAAAAACTGACCAACTTGCACATATTCATTGATGTAAAGCGAATCAAAATTTGCGCATTTAATGTAAACTAATACACAAATGAATAAGAAAATGATTAGAACTGAGTATTTATTTATTTGTTTGTTTATTTATTTTGCTTTGCGACTGATGTAAAATATGAATCCGTCCCCAAATATTGTCTCCAATTAAAATTTTTTAAATTTCATCGTTCAACTCAGAAATGCAAAATCTAAAGAAAAAAATGTTTTTTTTTAATCTGTTTAAGTCGAAAAAATTGGGAAAATGTCGGCTGTGGCTGTAGAATACGTAGACTGCATCTCAGTAGAGGAATAAGGTCTCCCTCGCAACGCACACACTCCATA
>OY757942.1:33034315-33069315 GCA_963585895.1 Sepioteuthis lessoniana
CCCCACAAGACACCAACTATACGACCACTTGCCTCCCATCACGAAAACTATACAGGTTAGACGAACCAGACACGCAGGACACTGCTGGAGAAGCAAGGACGAGCTCATCAGTGATGTACTCCTATGGACCCCCACATATGGCCAAGCAAAAGCAGGACGACCAGCTCGAACTTACATACAGCAGCTATGTGAGGACACAGGATGTAACCCTGAAGACTTGCCAGAGGCGATGAATGATAGGGAGAGGTCGCGAGAGAGGGTCAGGGATATCCGTGCTGGCGCCACGACATCATGATGATAATATTCATATATATTTAAAATATAAAATTTATCATACGGCATAATGGCTACCGAGCTAGATTGCAATATTATAATGAGTTCGAACTCGATTCCAACAGATACGTTCACTTTCAGACTAATACCTTTGAGAAAGGTCTGGACTCCCTTATTCCCCGACAAATACTGGTTAAACAGTACCACAATAGATCTACAATAAATAAAAAAACCAAACCATATTTACTCATAAAAGCTATTTGGAATTAGGAAAATACTATGCTCTGAGCACAAAAGTGCAACCCAAAATCACATTGTTTTAGCAATAAGATAAAATAAAACAAGCGAAAATCTCACGACTCTGAGTTTGAAGGTGCTAATCCACAAGTGACGTACCATCGACGCGTCTGAAGTCTGTTGAATTCAATTGATCAAGTATCTGTACTACAAGGATCATTAAATAAGTTTCCAGACTTTTTTTCGTATGGGCACTTTTATTGATAGTACACACATGAAAATCTAGTCCCCTTTGAAGTAATCTCCTCCGGCTGGAATGCACTTGTACTTTTCCAACAACTTCTGGAAGGCCCCATGGAAGTCCTCTTGTGTGAGCGTGTCAATGACCTTCGTCATAGCCTCTTTCATCTCTTCAATTGTCTCATAACGACAACCTCTGACCTTAGGGAATAACCAAAAGTCATAAGGAGCAAGGTCTGGAGTATAGGGAGGCTGAGGAACTGTCTTGATGCCCATCTTTGTCAAATAGTCTGTGACAAGGATGGAGTTAGGGACTGGTGCATTGTCCCGATGGAAATGCTACTGACCCGATTTGAAGAGTGCTGGCCTCTTCCGACGGAATCTCTTTCTGAACTCCCTTAAAACCTCAACATAGTATTCCTTATTGAATGTCTGTCCAGAAGGAACCCAGTGCATGTAGATCATGCCAGTGCTGTCAAAAAAAGGGATCATCAAAAGTTTGTGGGTGGATTTGCTATGTCTGGCCTTCTTGGGTCTGGGAGAGCCCGCATGCTTCCACTGGGAACTGTCTCTTGGTCTCTAGGTCATAGCAGTAGATCCAGCTTTCATCGCATGGTATTTTTCCAAGTTTAAAACACAATTTTATTGCATATCACTCTTCTAAAGTTCAGCTTGCATTTTTGAAATTCGCCAGTTGTGACAATCATGCTTTATTTAGTACGGTGTATTCCAATTCCTGCTGTAGCTGTTCATTTAAACCTGAAATCATAAAAATTGGTCAGTCATCACATAAGATGTATAGCAATAACATAGTGAATTTTCAAGAGTATACGACAATTTTAAATGCCTGTACAAAAAAGTCATGAACCTTATTGAATTCACCACGTATATATATATATATAGAGAGAGAGCGAGAGCGAGAGACCACTTTGCATAATAGAAGAATGACGTCAAATATTCTTGTACACCCGACTTCAGTGGGTATATCGAATACTGCATCAAGTTCTTTCGTAAACTGTCCAAGTTTGATATCTAGTTTGCCAAGAATAATTTTTGTAAAGGTTTGTCGGTGATTTCATAAGGGTTTCCCGGCAGATTCTTATAATGTTCTTTCCACTTCAGAAGTATTTTTTCTTGGCAGGCAGCTTTTCTGTTTCTATTTTTTACTTTTAATACTGTGTCAATAGAAATGCAAAATCAATAGTTCACTCACCTGATGGAAACACTGACTTTATTGACATTAACGCTGGAGTCTTGCAAGGAGATACATTTGCATCATATTTATCCATACTCTGCTTAGATTACATGCTTCGAATGTGCATCGATCAAATAAAAAAATGGTTTCACATTGAAAAAGGCAAGAAGCAGAAAATATCCCGCAAAACTGTGACAAACGCAGACCATGCTGGGGACCAAGCGCTTCTTGCAAATACACCTGACCAAGCAGAATAGCCTTCAACAAGCAATAGAATATATTGGCCTGTGCGTGAATGAAAATAAAACAGAGTACATGTGTTTTAAACGAGAAGGAGCTATCTCCACTCTAAATGGCATGCCTAAAATATTAGTAGACTTTTTCACATACCTCTGCAGTAATATCTCATCTACTGAAAGTGATTTCAACATAAGTCTATTGAATGCGTGGGATGCTAATGATAGGCTATCGATCCTATAGAAATCTAATCTGTCCAATAGAATAAAACGGGATTTCTTCCAAGCTGTGACTGTGTCCATACTACTTTATGCATGCACCACATGAACACAAACAAATGCATTGAGAAAAAGCTAGACCAGAATGACATAATATTGCATGCTCTCTTCAACAAATCCTGGAAGAAACAACTCACAAAATAGTTGTACGGCCACCTGCCCCCATCTTACAAATCATTCAAGTAAGACGAACAAGAAAATGTGGGTCACTGCTGGAGAAGTAAGGACGAGCTTATAAGCGACGTCCTCTTATGGACCCCTGCGCGTGGACGTGCTGGCAAACAAAGACTTACTTACATCAGATCTATAATGACACAAGATGCAACCGAGATGACGAGAGAGAGAATCAGGGGACTCCGTGCCGTCAGTGTTAATTATATATATATATATATAAGTAAGTAAAGTTGGTGATCGTAGTCGAGGGCGATCTGAATGCTCCATTTTCAATAGCTACAACACCAAGGTGTAGAGGAGGGCTCTTCTCCTTTCCCTGTATTGTTCCACTTTACACTTGATATGTACTCCACAATGCTGAGTATTAAGCAAGATATTAAGTATCGTTTTTGAGTCTTTGGTATGACCCGGCCTGTAACTGAACTCTGGTCTCTCGAACCCTTGCCGAACACTCATACCAAAGACTCAAAAAATTATATATATATATATATATATGTGTATATTATATATTTTATATATATATATGTGTGTGTGTATGTGTAACTGGTGATAAGAAACTGAGACACTCCTAATTTTCTGACTATGAGCCTGATTACGTCCCCGGGTAATTGTCAACCATGACCTTGATCTTACTAACAAATTTCAGAGATTTTTCTTATCAGAACGATCAGACTGAGGCTTCCGAGCTGCCGTACCTTCGTAATTACCACTGCACTTATTCAAAGCTTTTCGAATCCTCTGACATCAGATTGACACCAAAACACACCGAAAGTACTGGAGCTTCCTTGTAAATGCCAAACAGTATAGCATAACTTATCCGACGTTCTGGAAGAGTGGATTACGTCATGATGTTTCTTTCTTCGCAGTCAATTCTCAACTGACTAGTTTGCTCAACACTTACTGTATATACCCTATCACTTTGCCATAGCCAGGAAGTGACACAAGGTCAGCTTTTAGCAGAGTTCACTTGGTTTAAATTTAGAGTTTTCCTTCTTGACCTGTTACCTTACCAAGAATAAAGAACCTCATCTGCCCGATAATTTACCAATAGATAGAAAGAGAACATTAGCATAAAGCGAAATGTGATCGATTCCGTCCAACATTTGAACTCGGGTTTTCCGGTCAATTTCCTACGACGATAACCGTTATGCTACAAGCGCTTTCAGTTAAGAATAATTTTCGGTAATTTTTTTCTTTTTACTGAACAATTCCATTTTAATCTTAAAATCGTACACCGGAAGTTAGCTGCTATCTTCTTAGTTTTAATTTACTAAGCTTTTTTTTTTTTTTTGCTTAGATGTGGCACAAGACCGTATGAATGGGGCACACAAGGAGAATCGAACCCACTCGTAAAGGTTTATTAGTCTAGCTTGCTAACCATTAAACTTTCCGAGGTGCCCTAATTTACTAAGTGTTTATTATTTAGATTTAGTATAAGTCCGTATGAATGGGAATTGAACTCACTCGGGAAGGTTTACTAGTCTAATTTTCCAACCATTACACCACCTGAGGCGCCCTTGCCAGCATCTTAGTTGTTAGGGAGGAAAACTTTAAAGGGAAGTAATTGGTGAGAAAATTGGTGTGAGGTAAAAACGGAAATTTAAAATGTAAATGGTTCGTAAAAAAAAGAAAAGAAGCAAGAAAAAATTGATATCTCAAAAAAGAAGAATTAAGAACGTTAAATAAAATGAACTGTTCGGGCGGTGGTAACCTAATCAAGGAAATGTTAGATAAACAATGATATATATATATATATACGTGGAGCATTCAATAAGTTTCTTGACTTTTTTGTACAGGTATTTAAAATTGTCGTAGACTCTTGAAAATTCACTATGTTATTACTGTACATCTTATAAGATGACTAATTTTTATGATTTCAGGTTTAAATGAACAGCTACAGCAGGAATTGGAATACACCCTACTAAAACCTGATTGTTACAGCTAGTGAATTTCAAAAATGCAATCTGGACGTGAGGACACTTTAGAAGAATTATATGCAATCAAATTGCTTTAAACTTGGAAAAAAATGCCACAGAAACCTATGGAATGCTTCAGACTGCTTTTCGACCATCTTGCATAAGTGGTATAAGAGATTGAAGGAACAGGGAGTCTGTGAGGGACGATGAAAGGTGTGGGAGGAGTAAGGAAGTCAATACACCACAGTTGATTGGCCAAAGGGTTAGGGTTAGGGTTACTATGTTGAGGTTTTAAGGGAGTTCAGGTGAGATTCCGTCGGAAGAGGCCAGCACTCTTCAAATCGAGTCAATGGCATTTCCATCAGGACAATGCACCAGTGTACCACTCCATCTCTGCCACAGACTATTTCACCAAGATGGACATCAAGACAGTTTCTCAGCCTCCCTGTAGTCCAGACCTTGCTCCCAGTGACTTTTGGTTATTCCCTAAGGTCAGAGGCTGTCGTTATGAGACAATTGAGGAGATGAAAGAGGCTGTGACGAAGGTCATTGATACGCTCAGACAAGAGGACTTTCATGTGTGTATTATCAATAAAAGTGCCTCTATGAAAAAGTCTGGAAACTTATTTAATGATCCTCGTATATGTATATATATATATATTCATAGTGAATAAAGACAGTGAATATCCAAAGAATGAGTACTAAATGCACGGCTATTTAATACAAAATATACCTTCAGAGCAAAATATTTTTTTGTTGTTGTTTAAAAAACAAGAAATTTAGAATGGAATACTATTTCTATTTTTTTTTAACTATAATGAATAGAGTATTCACCAATGGTCCAATCCCAGGTCGGGTAATACCAAAGACTCAAAAAAATGATACTTGATACATCCTTGCTTAACACTCAGCATCATAAGGTACGTATCAAGGATAAAGTGGAGCAATCCAGGAAAAGGAGTAGCGCCTTCCCCTACACCTCGGTGTAGTAGCTATTGAAAAGGGAGCCTTTGGGTCGCCCTCAACTACAGTCGCCAACTTTACTTCTTCATCATCATAATCATGTCGTGCCGCAGGCACGGATATCCCTGACCCTCTCTCGCCACTTCTCCCTATCGTTCATCGCCTCTAGAAGGTCTCCAGGGCTACATCCCGTATCCTCATATCGCTGCTGAATGTATGTTGAGCTGTTCGTCCTGCTTTTGCCCGGCCATATGTGGGGGTCCATAGGAGTACATCACTTATGAGCTCGTCCCTGCTTCTCCAGCAGTGTCCTGCATGTCTGGTTCGTCTAACTTGGATAGTTTTCGTATTGGGAGGCAGGTGGCCGTATAGTTGGTGTCCTGTGGGGTGTTGCCGCCAGGACTTGTTCAATATTGCTCGCGGCATTCTTGTGTAATTGCCGTCTAGCTTCTTCTCCAGCCGTTTAGTTAGCGCCCACGTAATGCAAAAACACTTTACTTATATATATACATATATATATATATATATATATAGAGAGAGAGAGAGTGATATAGATATATAAATATATATAATTAATATGGCAGACCTTTAATTAAAAACTCTGGTTTCTGTTTATTGATTACTACCCTCTTATTCCTAAAATGCATGAATTTCCAATAACTCATCAACCTGGAATTCCTTTAGGACCAATAATTTCAGGTTCAGGCAGTGCCTCTAATAAATTCGCCAAGTCTTTAGCCAAAATATTAACTCATTTCTTTGGCACTTTTAGCGATTCTCATATCAAAAACTCTAGTGATCTACTCAATAAAATTAGGAATATAAATCTAAAAATAAATCTTTCGCCCGTCTAGACACAAAATCATTACAGACTAATATTTCTGTAAGTAAATGTATTAAACGTTTAGAAAATCATTCGAAGAAAGCGTATATTACATTGTTGTATTTTGACCTTCGACCCGGCTCAAAAAATGCTATTCCAAGGTGATGCACCGTAAGGAAGTGATACACTCCAATGGCCAGTAATCGAAAGAGATCGCGTGGGCGGATTAAGGCTGATAATATAGGACAAGGTGAAGGTCTCACTGTGTCACTACAGAGTGATGCACCGGAAGAGAGTGACCTCTGAACTGCATGACAGTTATTTCCGCTTGATAATGATTAAACATTCGATTTCAAAGATCGAGTGGGCGTCGAACGATTATATAACTCAGTTGAGTTCGACGAGCCGGGGGCAGTGGAGTTGAAGATCGGACAGAGTTATAGACGAGATGTGGTAGGGAAAGCCACATCAGGCCGAAGGGGCCTTTGGGCCCTGATGAGTTGAGGTCCGGAGAAGATGCTGATAAGATGCCGTAAAGAAAGCCATCACCCAGCAGAGTGGCCTCCGGGCCTCCGGTTCAGCAGCCCTGGAGAACGAGAAAGCCACAACGCTGACGGCCATAACTTTGGGGGTCAAAATATTACAGTTTATGTTCGGTCTCCAGCTCCCTCTCACAGTAAAACCCCACACAACCTTTTCGAACCCTTACAAATAAAGTGAGAGGTAAATATATTTATAAAGAATCTTCGTGCGTCTGTTTAATTATTGTGCCGTATCATAACGACACATAAGAATATAACAACATTACATTTACCAATTAACAAAATGATCAGAATTTGTACGTTATGCACTAAACGTTGCTTTTTTTCAGTATGATAGTTTTTTCATATATTCGGTTTTACCCATGATCTTGCCTCTTTGTAGCGTTTCTACTTGTCTTGTTCTTGAATTTCTTTAAAATTCATTATAAATATCCATGGTATTTTCATTATGTAGAAGATATACTATTCATATATCTATAAAATATAGATATAAAAATATTACTGATAAATTGAATTTACCATAGGTTTTACCGACGAACTAGAAATTAAAAGAGGGTGTCCTCGTGGTGTAATGGTTAAAGCGATGGACTGCGGAATCGTAGTACGCGAGTTCGTACTCCAGTTGCGCTATTACGTTCACTTTCGGGCAAATACCCTTGGGAAAGGTATGAACCCCCTTATCCTCCCAGCTATGGGTTAAATAGTACCAGTACTGTTCTTCTAGGAGAATGGCTTTGGCATTAAATAACCTACAAAGGTTGATATGCCATTAAACAAAGAAACCAAACCAAACCAAACCTAGAAATTAAATTCACCTTACGTATTTTAGATATATTGATAAAGGATTAAAACAAATAAAAATTTACAGTTTATCCTAAATCCACAAATAAAAATTACCACGTCCATTTTTAATCACATCATAATGCCAAGTAAAATAATCGAAAGCCCTGTCGGCTGGGACTGTAGAGTACACCGACCACATCTCTTCAGAGGGTAAGACCCTCCCCCAACAACGAGTGTCCTGGATATGATATTAAGCCACTTGATGACAAGGCTCCAGCCATGGAGATATGGGGAATGTGGAGTACCCGTTGATTGCTATTGCTTCCTGGAGTGGTAGCACCAAATAGGGTCCTATCTATAAGTCAAACAGAACCAACTGTGTGCAAACAAATAAGTGATGTTAAATTGTGATCGTTATATCGTTTTACTTGTAAAAATTTAACTGTGTGCAAAGAAGAGCTCAGGCTCACTTAAGAATATTGACTACCAAACGTGTTTACAAATCGTATATATATTTGATATATATGGATGAAACAGGTTTTGGCATTAAATAACATACTATGGTTGATCTGCCGTAAAACCAAATCAAACTAATTCGTATATATTATATATATATATGTCTAAAGAGGATTTGGTATTAAATAACCTACAATGGTTGATATGCCATAAAACCAAACCCAACCAAATCGTATATATCCAATATATATGTGTAAAGAGGATTTGGCATTAAATAACCTACAATGGTTGATATGCCATAAAACCAAACCCAACCAAATCGTATATATTCAATAAATATGTATAAAGAGGATTTGGCATTAAATAACCTACAATGGTTGATATGCCATAAAACCCTACCAAACCAAATCGTATATATTCAATAAATATGTATAAAGAGGATTTGGCATTAAATAACCAACAATGGTTGATATGCCATAAAACCAAACCAAATCAGACCTAAAAAAATTAAATAAATATTAGTATTTATCTTAAAGCCATTAGGATATTAAGTCCCAAATCTAAAAAAAAAAAATAGATTATTTGGTTCATCTTCTAAAATATCTTGTACCACGTGTTAGAATAAAAGATTTTTGAATTTACAAGAAAGAAACAATATCATCATCATCATATCGCGCTGGTAGCACGGATATCCCTGACCCTCTCTCGCCACTCCTCCCTATCGTTCATCGCCCTAGGTAGGTCTTCAGGACAACATCCCGTATCCTCACATAGCTGCTGAATGTATGTTCGTGCTGGTCGTCCTGCTTTTGCACGGCCATGTGTGGGGGTCCATAAGAGTACATCTCTTATGAGTTCGTCCCTGCTTCTCCAGCAGTGTCCTGCATCACAATTTATAACGTAAACATGCAGATAGTTGTGAAAACCAAAATGTTTGAAAATATCAAATATTAAATACATCCTCTGAAATATATATATATATATATATATATATATATATATATATATATATCGAATAAAGATGTAAATTATTAAATTAAAACACTGATCTACAAATTAATAAATTTTATTTTTTAAATTGAATGAAAGGTCTGATGCAAAATAGACGTTACAAAGTCTTTTCTTGTAGAAAAATATTATTCAGTGCGTAAATAATTGATGAATTTAAAGATTCATACATAAAATATAGCAATTTTGTTTAGTCTTAATCTAATGGATTAGTTTTGGGTTTTTATAGGATCTCTGTGTGAGTGTATCTCTTTGTACAAGAGAAAATATATCATGCGTTAGTATGGATAAGATTGGAAGTTAATTTTTTATCAGTAATGAAGACTGTAATTGCAGTACAAATAGTTATGTAAAAAATAACGTATTCGTTAAACTTAAGATGATTAAACGATGTTAAAATTAAATGCAAACTTGAAGGAAAAGAATGTTAGATTTTCACTCCGAAGATATAAACTGAAAATTTCTGAGTAGATTTGGAATACATCTGTATAACCTACAAAAGAATTATCTATTCTATTATTTATTTATAAAATTGAGGTAGGCTCAAAACTAGATAAAAGGGGATGATTTATAATTTAACTGGTCAGAAAGTGCGTTTTTCACAATCTAGAAATGAAAAGCTTTCTTATATTATTTTGGATTTTGATCCTTCAAATTTTTCACGGCAAATCAAATATTGTCTTCTGAAAGAATCAAAGAAATTAAAAAACTAGCGCGTAAACGCTGACTGGTCCATAAATTTGAAAATACTGATCGAAAAATTACAGCTTTTCGAACATATTTTTGTGCAAAAATTGGCTTTTTTTTTTTTTTGGCATAAAAATCAGTTTATTTCTCATATATATATATATATATAGTATGGAAATCAGTTCATATATATATATATATACATAGTATGGAAATCAGTTGAGATATATATATATATATATAGCATAGAAATCAGTTGATATATATATATATATATATATATATATATATATAACCGGCCCACTGTTTACTAGGCAGAGACCGGGATTCAAGGGATTCAATCTCAGGTCGAGTCATACCAAAGACTCAAAAAATGGTACTTGATGCCGCCTTGCTTTGACACTCAGCATTATAAGGTAAGATCAAGTATAAAGATGACCAATCCAACGAAAGGTGTCACTCCCTCGGTGTAATAGCTATTTGGGTGGCTCTCGAATATGGTTGTACTTTATTTGCTTATATATATATATATATATATATAAAAGCAAACCAGAAATATCTGATGGTATTTTTATTTAATACTACGAGGAAAACAGTGAAGCATTTCTGTCGGCGTATATTAAGATTAACGAAAGGAAATATCGATGCATAAAAACAGGTTTCTTTTATACATATTACGACACCACCATTCATAGTTTGCCAACGATTACAGCACGCAAGCTGTTCTACCTAATTTCTAAACTAAAGAGCCTTGTGTGGGCACATATAAATCAGAACATGTGTATTTATGCATAGTCTCCCTCTTTCTTTCTCTGTCGGGGAGGGTGTCCTTGTTGTGTGGGATCGTAGTAAGCGAGTTCGAACTCCAGTCGCGCTTTAACGTTCACTTTCGAGCAAATACCCTTGGGAAATGTATGAACCCCCTTATTCTCCCAGCTATGGATTAAATAGTACCACTACTGTTCTTCTAGGAGAATGGCTTGGCATTAAATAACCTACAAAGGTTGATATGCCATTAAACAAATAAACCAAACCAAACCCTCACTGTGCGTGTCAATTTCTCTTCAGATAATTTTTTTAAAAAGTCTTAACAGATTTACCCAATTTTGTTTGTTGACTGTGTCGGTGCTTTTTTGATTAGTGTGTGTGTGTGTGAGTGTGTGTGTGTGTGTGTGTTTTTAAATTTTTTTTTTAATGTCCCTTTCAATAGTTTTGAACGAGAAGGCAGTTTTAGGTAACTCGTTCTTGCATAAAATTGTTGGTTCAATGGATTTGTAGAGCTTTTCTTTACTTCTTTGTTGTTTTTTTTACGTTTAGTTAGAAACTAATTCAACAGAGGAAACAGTCACGCCATCTAAAAAGAAAAAAAAAATTGTTTACCACCGAAAAAAAGCGTTATTTTGGAACAAACAAATAAGAATTCTCGACTTCCCTCATCAGACAAACATGAAAAGTCAAAAAGATCAAATCCATGTCATGTATTCATGAAAGGGATGTCACGTCCGAGAATATACACGATCATGCGCAGAGTTATGCACAGAATTTTAGAGCATGTGCAGTTTTCGATTATAACGTTACAGACGCTTAAAGAAAATGGAACCGAAAAAAAAGTTTTTCCAAAATTGGTAAAGAGCTTAACAGCAGAAGGACCATTCAACGCCTCGTCTTAAAGAGGTCTGGTTGATTACCTGGTGTCTGAGGCGTTCCTAAAAAGGTAATGCCGACAGAGCTAAGCTATTTTTACACAGTCCCCTCACCCCACCGTGCATGGGGAGCATCTCAACCTTGAAAACGATTTAATGTTGAAAGCCGCTTATACTGCAGGGGCAAGATAGATGTCTACGTTTAAATTTGTAATGACCGTGTGATCAACTTGTATATGTATTGATGTATTTTTGGCAGTTCTCTGTACTTCTAAAATAAAAAATATTGCATTTATTACAAGTAACTATCTGGATTACTGGTTAAATGGTTGGTTTTATGGCATGTCAAACCTTATTGGGTTATTTGTCGACAAGTACTGCTTCCATTCTTATCTTGACACAAATAATTTTAATTCATTTATATGGTTTCAAATATTTCTATCTAGCACAAATAATTTTCAAACAAATCAATTTAATTAATAGCAGGTACTTTCTCAAGGGTATTAGTGCTATGTGAAATGCTATCAGTCTCGTCCAGGATTTGAACTCGTGTCGCCGTGTCCATTTCCAAGACGATAACCATTACACCACGGGTACCTACAACATTATGGTTTGTAGATTTCTCCAGGGAATTTGATTCCTCACTCAGAGGGAAGGCTTTCGATCATATGCAAATCAAACCTGACCGATAAAATGAAACGCAGTTTCTTCCAGGCGGCGGTCGTGTCGATACTGCTGTATGGATGCACTACTTGGACGCTGACTAAACGGTTGGAGAAGAAGCTAGACGGCAATTATACCAGAATGTTGCGAGCAATATTGAACAGGTCCTGGCAGCAACACCCCACACGGCGCCAACTTACGGCCACCTACCACCTATCAAGAAAACTATACAAGCTAGACGAACCAGACATGCCGGACACTGCTGGAGAAGCAGGGACGAGATCGTAAGTGATGTACTCCTGTGGACCCCTGCATATGGCCAATCAAAAGCAGGACGACCAGCTCGAACATTCATACAGCAGCTATGTGATGATACGGGATGTAACCCCGAAGACCTGCCGAAGGCGATGAATGATAGGGAGACGTGGAGAGAGAGGGTCAGGGATATCCGTGCTAGCCGCACGTCATGATGATGATGATGATGGCCTCCATAAAGAAACTGTTACCACCCTAATGATTTTTTATAAAACACAAAAGCAATAGTTTTCTCACCTGATGGAGACACAGACTTCTTTAACATTATTTTGCGAGAAGATACATTAGCGCCATATTTGTTTATTATCTGCTTAGACTACGAGTCCCTGCTGCATAGTCTGGAAAAACCATTAGAAGGCATCGGTGTCAACGTAAACGCAAATAAAACAGATTGGTTAGTCGGTTGGGTTTTATGGCATATCAACTTTTCTAGGTTATTTGACGTGAAATCTGTTTTTATGTAAATAATCAGTGCTATTTAAAACAATTCAGTTTAGCATGAGTACGCAGTTTAATTGTGAAAAACATTTCTATTTCAAGCTATTCAGTTTATTCAAACAGTTCTCATTCAGCTAATTCAGTTTAGCGTAAGTACAGATTGTGTTTACACAGTAAAATGTCAAAAAAGTTCTATATATAACAATTCAGTTTAGTGTAAGTACAGTTTCAATGTCAAAAACGGTTAAATTTCAAAAAATTCAGTTTAGCATAAGCACGCAGTTTAAATGTAAGAACAGTTTAATTGTCAAAAACCTTTCTATTTCAAGCTATTCAGTTTAGTGAAGCTGTTCTAATTCTGCTAATTCAGTTAATTATAAGTACAGATTTTGTTTACACACAGTTAAATGTTAAAACAGTTCTATATTAAACAATTCAGTTTAGTGTAAATACAGTTTCAATGTCAAAAATTAGTTCTATTTCAAATAACTCAGTTCAGCATAAGCACTCAGTTTAAATTTAAGTACGGTTTAATTGTCAAGAACATTTCTACTTTAAGCTATTCAGTTGAGTCAAACTGTTCAGTTTAGCATAAGTATGCCGTTAGTTCTATTTAACCTGTCACGTCCTTCCACGCCGGGCCAGAGTGGACCAGGAAGCAATGGCACTTAAGGGGTACTCCGCATTCCCCAAAGCCCCAGCATTACTGGAACCTCACCATGAGATTTTTTAGTGTCATTATCAGGACACTCGTTGGGCGGGTCGGTGTATTCTACAGCCCCAGCTTACTGGGAACAAATAAAACAGAGTACCTGTATTTTAGCGGGTAGAGTGTTCGCCAATGCTCCGGGGGAACTGGGTTCAACCCAGGTCGCGTCATAGCAAAGACTTTTAGAATGGTACTTGATACCTCCTTGCTTAACACTCAGCAATATAAGGTACGTATCAAGGGTAAAGTGGAGCAATTCAGGGAAAGGAGTAGCGCCCTCCCCTACACCTTGGTGTAGTAGCTATTGAAAGGGAGCTTTCTGGTCACTTTTGATTGTGGTCGCTAACTTTACTTTCAGCCACTCTAAGTGGCAAGCATCGGAAATAAATAGACATGTTCACATACCTCGGCAGCAGGGTCTCATCAACAGAAAGTGATGTTAATATACGCCTAGCGCAATCGTGAACTGCTATCGATAGGTTATCGATCTTATGGAAGTCTAATCTATTTGATAAAGTAAAACGGGATTTCTTCCAATCAGTGACTGTTTCAATACTAATGTATGGATGCACCATATGGACGCTAACAAAACGTATAGAGAAAAGGCTCTATCTTGGACAAAATCTGGAAGCAATACCCCACGAAAGAATATCTGTACAGACGCCAGCCTCCCATAACAAAAACCATCCAAGTGAGATGTAAAAGACATGCAGGACACTGCTGGAGAAGCAAAGAAGAACTCATAAGTGACGTTCTTCAATGGCCCCCAACACATGGACGTTCCAGTGTTGGTCGACTAGGAAGAACTTATTTGCATCCGGTCTCTGTAGATAAAGGATGTAGAAGACCTGATTGTTGCCATGGATGATTAGGACAGATGAAGAGAGAGAGAGAGAGAGAGAGAGAGAGAGAGAGAGAGAGAGAGTGAGCCAGGGAAATCCGTACTGTCAATGCGACTTGATAATGATTATATATTATGTTTTTGTATACATATATATTTGCATATATATATATATATATGTGTGTGTGTGTGTGTGTGTGCACGTGATCGGATGGGAAGTCCCTGAGGCATAATACCTAAAGTGCTGGACAGCAGAATCGTTGTAAGCGAGTTCGAATTCCAGTCTCAATTAACTCAACTTTCGGACTAGGTTGGAAAAGGTATGAAGCCTCTTATCATCCCAGCTATGCGCTAAATAGTCCATCAGCTGGTTTATTACAACAATGGCTTTAGTATTAAACAACCCACGATGGTTAATATGCCAAGCAACCGGGAACCATATATATATATAAGGGGTGGATATACCGTTGAATAAATACATTTCAATTGTTTTTTTTTTCTTATTTTTTGTCAATATTTTTAACTTTTAGTTCGTAATTCGATTTACCATGTAAGTATAAAGTTCAAGTGGATTCTTAATTTGTAGCTGTCCAGTCACTTAAACCGAATATTTAAAGTCCAGTGTGTAAAAGAAAGAATATCAAAATTTTCCAGCAAATCCAATTGAGAAACAACGAAAAGGATGCAAATAAAAAATGTCGTTTATTCAGAAATCCGGAATAGCTGTCCAGTCACTTGAACCGAATATTTAGAGTCCGGTGTGTAAAAGAAAGAATATAAAAAATTTCCAGCAAATTCAACTGAGAAACAACGAAAAGGATGCAAATAAAAAAATGTCGTTTATTCAGAAATCCGGAATAGCTGTCCAGTCACTTAAACCGAATATTTAGAGTCCGGTGTGTAAAAGAAAGAATATAAAAATTTCCAGCAAATTCAACTGAGAAACAACGAAAAGAACACAAATAAAAAATGTCGTTTATTCAGAAATCCGGAATATGAAATAATGATTATAGCCATATTTACCCAACCCCTCCGCTCAGGCAGGATATGACAAAAGGTCAATTTTTAAGCGGAGTTTAACAGGTCTGAATTCACAGTTTTCTTTCTCCTAGACTAGTTGCCTCACCAAGGTTGAAGAACCCAGTTTGCCCAACTATTTACCCATAGCTGGAGGGAGAATAATTGGATTCATACCTTTCCCAAGAGTATTAGAGCTATGTGAAATGCAGTCAGCCTCGTCCAGGATTTGAACTTGTGTCGCCGTGTCCATTTCCTACGACGATAACCATTACACCACGGGCATAATTATATAATGGTTATAACGTTTTGTTGAGGATTGCAAAATACTCAGATTTTACAAGTTTCATATTTTAAAAAGAGGAAAAAAACTTTGTAAAAAAAAATTGAGTACTTAAAATTACTCCGGGTAAAGACACCAAATCATTGCTTTAAGTCCGTCATTTCGATCCAGTTTTGTTCAGCTTAGCCAGCTTGGTGAACTGTAGAATACATCGACTACATCTGTTCAGAGCTGTAAGACCCCCACCCCAAAAAGTGTCATGGACATGACTCTAAATTATAAGACAAAGGAGCTTCAGTCATAGAGCTTTGGGAAATGTGGAGTACCCCTTCATTACCATTACTCCCATGTCCACTCTAGCCCGGAGATATTACAGGGTTCCATCTGTGGGTCAACTTGAACTGTTTGACCATTCAACTGTGTGCAAATTTAACAAATGCTATTAAATTGAATTGTTAGGGTAACACTGCAATAGTTGAAATCATTTGATTGTGTGCACGTGAATGAATAGCGTTGAATAGAATAATTAGCGTTAAATTGCAATACTTCAGACTATTTATCTGTGAGCAAACAACAGAAATACTAGTGTATAAACAAATTAGCTCTAACTCATTTAAAGATAAGAATACCAACAAATTATTCTCTTACAAATCACAGATGTATAACCATTTAACTGTGTGCAAACAAATGAGCATTGGCTCGATTAAAAATGTTAATAACAAACTGTTTCTTTACAAATCATATATACATATATATATATATATATATATATATATATATATATGCTCCCCTACCCCTGTGGGGTTGAGCTCTCTAGCGAGTGAAGTAATGGTTGCCACTAGCATAAAGCAAGGCTCTTCAGATGAATTGAGATCTCGGTAGCCGTTAAGCGGATATATGTAAACAAAACAAATGTGATACATAAGCGTTTAAATTCCCTTGATTGCGCAGGTTTCCTCGTGGCTGAGTGGTAGAATCTTGGATTGGCGTTTCAGTCAGCCAGATTTCGATCCCAGCTTTGGGAATCTAGCCTGTCTAGCCACACTGAAGAGTTGTGATACAACGAAACAGTCTGTCTATGGATGACAATATGAATATAAATATATATACGTATAAATGGTATTTGGCATTAAATAACCGACAAGGGTTGATATGCCATAAAACCCAATCAATCTACCAATTTTCTTTGTATTAGCGGGTACGCGAATGATCTACCGAGCATTTCTTTTAATTATCACAACAGCACCAAGTGGCTGTAATAGCTATTGTCAGTTATGACAGGGAACGTGTAGTTATGGCCTACTTTTAATGGTTGTGAGTTTGTTTCCGACGTGAAGTCTTTTACAAAGGCTTGGAGGAATTAGTAACGCCACCTGGTGCTTTTTTTGGAACGGTACGTTTCGTGCATGCATGCTAAAGTCAAGTGCGTGCCTTCGTAGTGACTGCCATTTTGGCTTTAAAAAGCATCTGATGAATATTTGCAATCTGTCTCACACTTCAGTAAAATCGGAAACAAAACAGCGAAAATGAAAAAGATTTTTTTTATATTTAGATCTTCCATAAGTGAACATTGATATTTTTAAAAACATTTTTTTGAAGTAAAGAATTTTTTTTTAATCAGTTTACTTTCTCTCTTTCTTTCTTTCTCTCTTTCGTTCTTTCTTTCTTTTTCTGTGTGTTATTTACCTTGCTTTTATTTTTGTCTACTTCCATCACTTTTTCTCCATCCAAATCTCTCTCTTTCTCTCTTTTCCTCTCTCTCTCTCTCTCTCTCTCTCTCTCTCTATCTATCTATCTCTCTCTCTCTTTCACACACACACACACATACACACACCGTTACTTCCTTCTTCATCTACCCATCATTCAGTTTTTTTTGCCTGCTTGTTTCTGTCTCTCTCAAGCTATCGTTACTCACTCTCTTAAGCTATCAACATATTTCTCCTCTCTCTCTCTCCTCCCTCCTTCTCTCTCTCTCTCTCTCTCTCTCTCTCTCTCTCTCTCTCTGCTAAAGTTTCTTTCCCTTTCAATTCATCTGTTTCTCTTTCTGGTAACCACCCAGCGTCTTTCCTCTTTGACTATTACCTCTCCTTTTCTCTCCCTGCTTTTTTACCCTTTACTATCTATCCATCTATCTATCTATCTGCATGATTAGCAAAACACGTATAAACCGATTTCTTGTAGAAACTGGGTCACTTTTGAAATACTTCAAAACTAACTGTAACTATTTACCAAACTTTGTTTTGTTCTACTCAAAGACAGAAGTCCTGACACACCCAGTGAGAATCTCTCACACAAGAGTAAAAATATGGACAGTTTGTCGAATTCTGAGGAAAATAAATTTAGTACCCTTTAAATGAGAAGGTGAAATTATAATTACATAGGATGCTCATTATTGTTTAACTTCGCTAATATGTTCTTAAGTGGTTACCCATTTAATTACTGAAAAGGTTCATCTTGCTTAACTTTGCTGGTCTGTTTTACTGTACATTGTTATTCATTAGGCTTTGCTTACTTTGACAAACAACCCCCAGACTGCCCACAATACTTACTGTTTTTAATTCTAATTATTGAAAAGTCTCCTCTTGCTTAACTTCGTTGACCTGATGGGAATCAGTACATTTTTACTAAGCTTTGCTGGCTCGAGCATTCAGAAGTTAAGTTTCTTACTGTATTCAAGTTCTGAGAATTAATTTTTATTTATTGCGGACTTTTTTTCCTCATCTTGGTAGTTTTTGTGTAGTTTCTTCTTTCACTACGTTTCGGCCAAATTTCTCCTCTGGCCTTCTTCAGGTGATTTTACCGCGACCTCGGATAGGAATGTTGAGTCTTGTAACCGTATCACCAGTAATTACTGCCTTCCATAGTTGTTGTCTTTCATAATTACTGCCTTCCATAGTTGTTGTTTATAAGAAAAAAACTACACAAAAAATCTGAAAATGAACGGGATTGCCTAACCTCTAGGTATAAAATAAGCCAGGACAATATGTCATGCCGTTAAACTCTATCAGTCTGAATACTAAGCAGTTTTCCCGCTACTTAACTTTCGGAATTTAGTCCTTTCAGAGGTTGATGTTATTTGTTGTTGATTTTCTTCTCCAGGTCCCCAGACATTCGCTCACCATGCTGTAATCGATTATAAGCAACGCAACACGGCCTTCGTATTCCAGTTTTAGACTAAGTTTGGATTAATCAAAACATTGCTAATAAAGATACTTGCTTCTCGTATTGAAACGTTTTCTTGTCTTTTAGCTTGCAATGGGTATGAAATATTCATCTGACCTAAAAACGGAACGATTTAAAACCACCTGCTGTAAAATACTGTATAGTATTGCCAAGCATTAATTATCATCGACTCAGTTTCATTAGATGCTCTTTCGCGCCAATATTGCCGGGGGTCAACGAATAATGAAATAAATGGTTACAACTAAAAATTAGATTCGTCGTTTTAAACGAAAAGATCAGAATGAATTTCCGTGATGATAAAAAATAAAGAAAAAGAAATAAACATGATTGAAAACTTATATGTTATTGAAAAAAAGAAAAACGAAATAATTTTTTTTCGATAGAAAAGGTTATATCAGAAACAAATTCAATTTTGAATCAAAGGATATATAGAACTGAAAATAAATTTGAAACAAAAATAAAAAGAAGAATCCTATGTAATTAAAAAAATCTATCTTCAATACTTTGGATTTTCACATGTCAGTCTATTTATCTATCTATCTATCTATCTCTTAATACCTCATTGTCCTCGTGGCGTAATGGTTAAAACGGTGGACTGTGGAATCGTAGTAAGAGAGTTCGAAATCCAGTCGCGTTATTATGTTCCCTTTCGGACAAATACCCTTGGTGAAGGTATAAACTCCCTTATCCTCCCAGCTATGGATTTATTAATGTCACTACTGTTCTTCTAGAAGGATGGATTTCAGATTTAATAACCCAAGAAGGTAAATATGCGATTAAACAACAAACATTAACTTTCATTACAGTTTTCAACCTGTTTCTGTTTTTATTACATGGTTAAATGCATGCATATATATATATATATATATATATATATATATATATATTTACGTTAAGGAAATCTGTCGGTGTTTTTTCTTTTGACAGGGCATTGCGCTAGTGGTTGATTATCAGTTATATAGCGCTAAGTTAAATGCAAACATTATCATCTCGGATTTGAATATATATATATATATATATATATATATATATGCAGCACAACTACGCATATATATATATATATATATATATATATATGCTTAGCTGGGCAGTATTCCTTCATCAAGTCAAATTTGGTTATTGTCTACATATTTTTATTTTGACCTGTTCAAGTCACCGTATGGATGTTTTAATATCCGGTCGAAATTTGCTAATAAATTTTCCAAAATTGATTTATTCCTAAGTAATTTCAGCCCTATCATAGACCATGTTCAGGGGATGTGTATATTGCAAAAAGAATACAACCTTAGCAAGTACAATACATCATTGTAAGCTTAAGCGTTCTATTTTCGCTAGTGTAATGTAGCGCTTTTTTTAAATCAAGTTCTATAAATGGCAACAGTAGCTAAAGACAATTGAGTACATTAGCACTGGATTCGAAATTAATTTTATGGAGGTTAGGACGTTTATTTCTATTCTATAGGGCTTGAAGAATCTGTAATCTTTGTTTGCTATTTTGTTGCTCCCTTATTGTTGTCACTTGAAACTACACCAAAGACCATAACCGTAGCCGGAAACTTTGTTTTCGTCACCCTCAAGCGTTGAACCGTCCGGATTTGCATTTTGAGGGTGCTGGCAATGGTCATGTTGTCATAACTTGGATCGGTAGAAGACATGAGTTGTACAGCGGCGCATCTCCGATCTCGCTCGTTGAACATTGTGTCACTTTCAGACATGACAGAAGGCTCCTATCGCTCAGGGGATTTGTACACAACTGGCCAAGTAGTAAATGGTCTGCAACAAAAAAAAAAAAAAAAAGAAAGAAAACTGGCTTTCATTAAACGGAAATGGAATCGTGTCGTCTTTTCTAGGGTGACAATTTTATCGTTCCACCCTGTATATATATATTGCTCTAACTTTGATGTGAATAGGATATATGTAATAGATACTGGGGACATAAATCAAAGAATCCATTGGGTGTCTTGAACAGATCCAGTTCGGAATCGGTAGATTGGAAGTGTCTGACCCATTTAGCCTAACATATATATATACATATACTTTCATCCATGACAGAGTTAAACGAAGAATAATTGAAGTATATTCCATTGCATACCACTCCACAATACCACAACGACAATGTTTTTTTCAAAATATCGCCATCTTAAGGAGAATTAAAACTAAAAGATTTCAAAATCCACACAAAACATAAGCCCTCCGCCCTTTCTCTAAATATTTAAAGTAATAAAACGTTACAAATCCATTTCTCAAACCACAAAACGCCATTTATTTAAAAAAAAAACATTCCATCGCATGACAACATATTTAGATTATATCAGCCTATATTCTTACGTTTTTCACCCCAAACACCTAATAGCCTTGATGAAGACTACCAACTGAATAAAAAAAAGGATCCAATATAATTATTTCCCATTCAAAAAATTATAATTTTGATAAAACATTTTTTATTCAGACAAGAATGCGAAGTCGAAAAGCGTTGGCACAATAAACGAACCACCAAACATATATCTTTCATTATCTTATATATATATATATATATATATGTATATATATATATATATATTAACATTACCTTTTAGCTTTTTCTAAATACATTCTGTCTTGTTTTTTTTGTTTAATGGCATATCAACCTTCTTGGGTGATTTAATGCCAAAGCCATCCTTCTAGAAGAACAGTAGTGGTACTATTTAACCCATATCTTGGATGGATAAGGGGGTTCTTACCTTTCCTAAAACTATTTGCCCGAAAGGTAATCTTATAGCACGACTGGAGTTCAAATTTGCATGCAACGATTCCGCAACCCAGCGTTTTAACCATTACACTACGAGAACCACCCCCATAAATTTTGTTGGATTCAATTCACTTCTTCTCACACACACACACACACACACACACACACACATATATATATATATATATAAGTATATATATTTATATATATATATATATGGAAGCAAATAAGTGAAGATAATTTCCTACTGTTTTTTTCTATTTCATTAAACATCCATCGTTGATTAAACGACACTCGATACCATCTTTTCTAAGTCCTGAAGATGGTTTAATTAAACCGAAACATATAACGTCGACTTTCTTTCACATCAATTTCTTCACTTTGGATTATTTCGTTTAACAATTTTTCTCCATATATGTGTATATATATATATAGGACAGAGAGAGAAAGAGAGAGTTGTAAACGAATATTTTGTAGGTAACATTTTTACACAAGTTAGTGCTTACTGGTCTGCACATAGTCTAATCGCTTCATATATTACCATTTATTGTAAAATTTTCAAATCAAGTAAATGATTAAATAGTTCTATTTGACCCATAAATGAAACTCTCCACATCCCCAAAGCTTCTCCGTTGGGCGTAGTCTGCTTCAAGGATATAATAACTGAGCTCTCCAGAGGAAACGAACTATGGACACGATCACTGATCTACAGCAGGCGCCTAATCCCGGTCGTACGGATGCTACCTAGCATTAAAACAAAATTTCGAATCGAAACACTGACCACTTGACCTCACATTAATTTATTGCTTTAATCGCTCACTTTCTCGTTGCGTTTTCATTTTTGGACGGACGGTGGTGGGGTTTGGGCGGGGGTGTCGAATGGAGGTTCAGATAGAGAGAGAAAGACAGAGAGAATGGGGGCGAGCGAAGTGGATAATTTGCTGAAGTCAGCAAATAGGCTAAATTCGAGGCGTCTTTATTGGCCCTTCTGTTGCGGAGCTGAAATCCATCCTGTGTTTGTGGGTCACACACGTTTCTACGTCGAATAGGATTATCGTCTTTGAGGAGATTTGTTAATCCCATTTCTAATCCGGTTTCTATCTTTCGTAAATTTCCAACTTGACTTTGCCCGCTTCAGCAACAAACCGTATGCTCCATTTCCTGCCCGTGGTTGCCATAGAGATACCTAACGGCAGACACAAGCTTCACACGCAAACACACACACATTCCTACGCACACACACGTGTATGCATATCAGACCTAGAAATCGCTAACAAATGCAAGTACACCTGCAAACCACGCGTACATATAGACATACACGCGCATTCGGCGTAATTGCTATCGTCGTCGACCAGAGTTCAAATACTAGATTAAATTTTTGCCTCTCCCATAACTTTTATGTCCTTCAAAGAAGCATGAATCCACTAGTTCCCTAACCACTCCGAGCTAGAAGTAAATAATAATGTAGATTGGGTACTTGGACTTCGGTAAGGTAACCAGTTTCGGAGAAGGAAAATTCTAGATACAAATCAGCAGTTCTCTGTTTAAGAATTGACCTTGTGTCACACCCAGCTCGGGGCGGAGGGGGTTGGATGAATGGGTAGGTAGGGGTGACCCTTTTATAAGAGTATTTTTGACTTCGTACGTGGTTAGACTGCGTTCACAAGCTTTGGTAAGACAACCAGTCTGGAAGCAGGAAAAATCCTCAGAGATTCCGGGTCCAGGTCGTTGAATTCAGACTTATTCTTTCCCGTAAACCTCTTCATCTAACAAGACTAGACTGCTCTGTCTTCTCTATTTTACCTACAGCTCAAGGGAGAATATATATATTTATATATATATGAGAGAAATGAGAGGAGGTGGAGGCCATGAGAAGGAGAAGTAAAAGGAGTTGTAAAGTTGGCGACCGTAGTCGAGGGGGACCAGAAGGCTCCCCTTTCAATAGCTACTTCACCGAGGTATAGGGGAGGGCGCTATTCCTTTCCCTGGATTGTTCCACTTTACCCTTGATACGTACCTTATATTGCTGAGTGTTAAGCAAGGATGTATCAAGTACCATTTTTAAAGTCTTTGGTATGACGCGATCTGGTATTGAACCCAGGTCTCCCGGATCATAGGCGAACACTGTACCCACTGGGAGGGAACTAAAAAGAGTTATATATATATATATATATATATATATATATATGTAAATATATATGTCGGAATGGTGGAGGCAGAGATTTTTCATCAAAAAATTAATTATATTAGAATTTCTAAATGAATTAGGTTTTGCCGATGTTATGCTTGTCACAATATTTGCATGGACTTGAATATATGCCTGCGTGAGAAGTGGTTGTGTTGTTTGTGCGTTTCGAGTTGTTAGTGAGATTTTTAATGGTTAGTGATGTGGTTTGTATAAGTGGTTAATTTGTCGTTGAGGGGTGTGTTGTATGTGTTAATGGGAAAAGAGATACGTTTGTGGGTAACAAAAGGATCTAGGAACACAAACGGTCAATTAAATTAGATGACAACTGAAATGCCCTTTTCTCCTACATAATAGACCTCAAACACGCTTTCAATTTTTCCCAATCCACTTTGATTAAACCCATACATTACAAAAAATCCCGTAGACAGAATCTTCAGTCATTTTCAAGACTAAATGCATTAAACAATGATATGGTTTCAAGCAGATTTCAACCTACTCGGTAGACATTATTTTACATAATAATATAAATCTAAAATGGATAATTCTTTTAGCAAAATTTAAGACATTTTTCTCCCACAATACTTCCATACTTCTAAAAGATTTTCTCTTTTTTTCATTTAGATATTCCAATATGGTCAAGTATTTGATGAAATGGGATATGCCACTCCAACATATATATCTTTATCTCTCTCGTCACCGCCCTTCTCCTACTCATGACCTCTTCCTTATATTTCTCTCACTTTCTTATTGAAGAATATATATATATATATATATATATATATATCCTACTCGTGTTTTAATGGTTATCATCATTGGAAATGGACACGGTAATCCGAGTTCAATTCCTACTCGAGGCACAGGGAAAGGCATAAATATAAAAATTCTCCCTCCAGCTTTGATTAGATAGTAGGGCAGACCAGGCTCTTTAACTTTGGTATGGCAACCCATCTAGAAGAACAAAAACTCAAAATTCAAACTTGCTGAATTCCACATAAAAGTTGACCTTGTGTCACATCTTGCTCATGGGAAAGGGATTGAGTAAATACATCTATGATTATATACGCATAACCACACCAGCCCAATCTCTTATGGCTGTAGAATACACCGACTTCATCTCTACAGGGGGTAAGACCCCCCAACGAGTGTACTGGATATGACACTAAACAATCTGATGGCGAAGCTCCAATAACACCGGAGCTTTGGGGAATGCGGAGTACCTCTTCATTGACCTTGCTCCCAGATCCACTGTGGTAGCACCTGAGAGAGTCGTATCTATGGTTTGAATCGAACTGTTTAATATGTAAACTGAGTGCAAACAAATGACTAATGTTAAGTTGAATGGCTTGAAATAGAACAGTTTTATCACTTAACTGTATGGAAACAAATGATTGAGATTTAATAGAATTGTTTATGATACATAACAATATTGGAACCATTTAACTGTGTGCAAACGAATGAGGGATGTTGACCAAAATAGCAGATCTTGAAACCATTTAACTGTGTGCAAAAAAAAACGAGCTCAGGACCATTTTAAAATGTTGCCGATAAAATCAGTTTACAAGTAATATATATTTAATATATATGTATAAACAAGATTTGGTATGAAGTAACCTACAATGTTCGACATGCCATAAAACCCTACTAAACTAAATCAGATATATCTAATATATATGTCTAAAAGGATTTGGAATTAAATAACCTACAAAGGTTGATATGCCATAAAACCAAACCAAATGAAACCAAACATAACCACACACATATATATTTATGTGTATATAAAGGAAGAAATAAAAGTTTATCTTTTTACTTACATTTTATCATCCGACCAGCTCTGGATAAATAGTAGGTCAGACTATGCTCTTTTACCTTGGCATAGGAACCAGTCTAGTTGACATGCTACGTTTTCTCGTATTTTGGTTTTAAGTTTAATTTACGGACTTTGTAAGTACATAATTTTGATATTTTAGTTTATATATATATATATATATATATATATATATATATATATATGCTTTTGATTTCAGAAACGAATATTTAAGAAGGCATTCTTCGACTGGTGCTGGCACGCTGCTTCTTTTTTCTTCACATTGGCTCACCGATTGTTCTCCAAGTGTGAAGTGGCTTTGTTAAGAGTTTGCCGCGATAGTTTCCTATCGAATTTCGTGGTCGATCTTGCAGGAAATGAATAGCATTTAAAAGGTGTCCCTATACATATATATATATATATATATATATATATATATATATATATATATATATATATATATATATATAAAGGGAGTTTATTAAAGGGAGTTTCCAACGAGAGGAAAAGTATTCTAAATACAAAATCAAATCCTTAAGAATGAAAACCGAAGAATTTTTTCTCTGTGCAGTTTTTAACTAAAGATTGGATCAAATTCAACAAAATTTAATTTGACTTAATGACAAAGAAAAAGAAGATATCGAAGAGAGTAGGAATAAAACATAAAAAAAATTGAATGTATTCTCCAATGTTTGTTTGTTTGTTTTTTGTTTTCTTATATTTGTTTTTTTTTTGTTGTTTTTTTGTTTGTTGGGGGGCACGAAATTCTTGAGATATTTCCTCATTTTAACAATAATCAGCGAAGGGATATTCAAATTTTTAAAGATAAAATAAGAATTCAAAGAAAAATGAATTAAAGAAAATGTGAAAGAGAAAAGGAACAGAGAGAAGAAAAAAAAATTTTTAAATGAAAAAAAAGAGAGAGACAAGGAAAAAGAAGAAAAAAGGAACGAACAAGAAGCTTGAAAATAATAAAGAAAAGGGTAAAGAAACGCTGTAGAAAGAGAAAGAAAGAAACGAAAAAGAGTGAGAAAAAAGAAAAGGGAGAAAAAGGGAAGAGAAAGAAAGAAGAGAAAAGGAGGAAGAGGAAAAGAAAGAAAAATGGGAAAATGGCATAAGAGAAAGAGAGAGAAAAGGATAAAGTAGAAAGGAAATGAAGGAGAAAGAGAGATGATAGAGAAAGGAAACAGAGAAGAGAGTAAAGGAAAAACGAGAGAAAAATGAAAGAGAAAGATGTGAGAAGGGAATAGGAAAGAAAAAAGAAGCAAGGAATAATAAAGGAAAAATAGAATAGACAAGGATAGAAGAAAAAGAAACGATAGGCCTGAGAGAGAGAAAGAAGAAGAAGAAGAAGAAGAAGAAGAAGAAGAAGAAGAAGAAGAAGAAGAAGAAGAAGAAGAAGAAGAAAGAGGCACGGAAGAGAGAAATTAAAGGCCGAAATAAAAAGGGAAAGAAAACGAGACTGAAAATGATAGAAGAAAGAGTACAAAGAGAGAAAGATAGTCAGTCAGACAGAACGAGAGAGAGAGAGAGAGAGAGAGAACAAACGGGGGGAAGAGAAAAGAATAAATAAAGAAATAAAAAAAATAAAACAGATCGAGAGAAGAAAGAAAGAAAGAAAGAAAGAAAGAAAGAAAGAAAGAAAGAAAGAAAGAAAGAAAGAAAGAAAGAAAGTTGAAACAGAAATAAAAAGGAGAGAATAGAATAGGAAAAATTTTCGACGCTCGATATAAAAAGAAAAGAGAAAAAAGGAAAGTTAAATAGAAAGAAAGGCAGAAAAACGTAATAAAAGAAAAAGAAAGAAAAGGAAGCATAGAATAAAAATGATTATGAAAACTGAAAAAAAGAACACGTAAGAGAAAGAAGAAAAAATAGACAGAAATACGAACGAAAAGAGAGAAGAGAAGAATAACGAAAGAGAAACATAAAGAATGAAATCAAGAAAGAAAAAAGAAAAGAAAAAGAAAGAAGAAAATGGGTGCCTGCAATAACTGCTCCCTCGTTTTACCTTGGAATTAATGAGAAATATTCAGTGTCAAAGGTCAAAGACTTAAATTGCCATTATCATCCCTTTCGTTCCTTTTCTTTCCGGGCGGTATTTTCTTAAGTCAGTTATTTTCTTTTGCTTCTAACGCAGTTCTCCGTACCCTACTTGTGGAGAAGTTGGTGGGGGTCACGCCTTTCCCCAACTCCTTCTCTACCCTCTCCACACTCACATCTGCAATCATGACGTCAAACTAATATTTCTGCATTGTCATTTAAAAATTTGACACCAAATTTCTTGAAGACCAATTTCATCAATGTCTGGCGAAAAGTTTCTTTGTCCAAGGCTGACGGCTAACGACTGAGGAGATCCCTCGTGAGAAATTTCTTTTTTTTTTTTTTTTTTTTTTTTAATGGCTGACATAATATCACGCGAGATTTGTGGGGCTAAGGATAGCAGACGAGATATCTCGATAAAAGTTTCTTGGTCCGAGAACGGCTAACATGATACCTCGTAAGAAATTTAGTTATTATTGGACGGCTGACGAGATATCACTCGAGATTTTTTTTTTTGATTCTTGAACAGCTGATGATATATCTTACAAAAAATTTCTTTTTGTTTTTTTAACGGCTCAGGAGATATCTCACGAGTTTTTTTGTTTTTTTTTTTATTGTTATTTCTATTCATCCATTTAATTTTTATTTTTTTTTATTTTTTGAACGGCCGACGAAATATCTCGCGATAAATTTCTTTGTTTCTTAAACAGTTAACGAAATACTTCAATGAATTTCCTTAAACTTCCTTCATGTTTATATCAAACTTCATCTTCTCTTTTTATTTCTTTATTATTTCTGTTTTTTTTTTCTTTTTCTATTTTATCTTTGTTGGTAGGGTATTCTTTTCGTTCTTTTTTTTCTTTTCCCGTTCATTTCGTTCTTTCTCTAAACTTCCCCTTCACTTTTTAACAACTTTTTGTATTTTCTTTTTAAAACCTTTTTTACCTCACCCTCCTCTCTCTCTCTCTCTCTCTCTCTCTCTCTCTCTCTGTTCAGTGTCTGTCTCTGTCTAAATGAATAAATAAATAAATAAATAAATAAATTCAGATTTGATTAATGTTTCTCCTCCTTGACCCCGACGACGAATTTAGGCTTGTACTCGACCCCAGACACTTGAAAAAGGAGATAACATTTGAAAGGTAACACAAATATCAAAATGATGGTGGCATTCTTGGAGTAAACTGAGGCTTTTCATAAAGAATATTCAAGCGTTCATTATCATCGAAATGGTCTCGTAACATGCTCAGGATGATGACGATGATGATGATATTAAAAGGGTGGGGAATGTGACGTCGATAAAGATAATATCGATAATATTTCGACTCTCTCTCTCTCTCTCTCTCTCTCTCTCTCTCTCTCTCTCTCCTTTTGTTTTACTGGACCTTTTCAACTAACGTTTACCTTAGAAGGGAAGGCAAACTAACTTTAAAAAACATCTACTTGAAAAGAATAATCGGAGTAAAAAAAGAGTTTGGTCAATGAGTTTTAGAACTTACGTTTCAGTTATAAGGAAATTTTCACTTTCTTTAGAATGTTACATAATTTAAATATGTGTAGATGAGGAATGAAAAGATAAAAAGAAGTATGGTATCTTTGTAGATAGATTGATAGATAGATAGATAGATAGATGAGGAATGGAAAGATAAAAAGAAATAAGGTATCTTTGTTGATAGATAGATAGATAGATAGATAGATGAGGAATGGAAAGATAAAAAGAAATAAGGTATCTTTGTTGATAGATAGATAGATAGATAGATACATACATACATAGTCCGAAAGTGAACGTAATAGCGTGATTGGAGTTCGAACTCGCTTACTACGATGTCACTATCTAGCACGTTAACCACTACGTTACGTGGACTCCCCTCGTCTAGAGTTATTTTATGTCTTGAGGTTAAGGAAACGCATTCACATTTGCATAAGTTTTTAGAAAGAGTGAAATAGGGAGAATTAACTCTCTCTCTCTCACACACACTTTTCTCTTTCTTTCTCTCTCTCTCCCTCTCTCTCTCTCTCTCTCTCTCTCTCTCTCTTTTATATATATTATAACAGTGTTGGTTGTCACTAAATCACTTTGTGGGTTTGTGTCCAACCAAGAGTAATACAATATGGAGATTGCTCAATATCTAGGATAGAGCTATTATATAATAATAATAATAATAATAATAATAATAATAATAATAATAATAAATAAATAAATATGTGTGTGTGTGTGTGTGTGTGTGTGTGTGTGTGTGTGTGTGTGTGTGTGTATCCTTCTAACATGTTTTATTTTTTGCTTATTTTTTTCTTTTTGTATAGTTATTGTGTTTCAGTCTTAAATGGTATTTTGGTGATTGCTATTTTTGTCATTACCAGATCTTTCACGCCTTTTTTCCAACTCCCACTACTATTGCCAGCGTAACTCATAAATTTCTCAAGAAATCCTTTTACCCAATTTTCATTTTTGTACACTTTTCCCTAGATTTTTGTTTTATCCATTCGATAATTCTTCATTTTTTATGTCTTCTGAACAGAATCCATCTTCTTAAATGACAGACGATAGCCTTCGTAATGTCGAGTGAATGCGCAAATGTATTCCATTCACGATTTCTCTTTCTCTCGATTTGCTTGTGTGTTTATGTGTTTCTCTGTGTCCATATATGTTTGTACGTGTGTGCGTATTTACCTAACCCCTCCGCCATTTTTTAAGCGTGCTTGAATTCACGGTTTTTCTTCTACTAGGTTAATGGACCCAATCTGCCCTACTATCCCACCCATAGCTTGGGAAAGAGGGTATGGGTTCATGCCTTTCCAAAACCAAGATTAAAGAGCCCAATTTTCTCGACTGCTTGTTCGTAATCAGGAAAAAACAGATCAATTCTTGTCTTTCTCAAATCAAAGCTAAAGAACACAGTCGGCTATCCTATTCTACCAATATCTCGGGAGAGAAGATACGGGTTCATGCCTTTCCAGAACCAATGTTAAAGAGCCCAATTTGCTCAACTGTTTATTCGTAACCAGGAAGAAACATATCGATTTCTGCCTTTCTTAAATCAAAGCTAAACAATCCAGTCTTCCATTATATTTCACCCATAACTTGAGAGAGAAGATACGGGTTCATGCCTTTCCAGAACCAATTTTAAAGAGACCTATTTGCTTAACTGTTTATTCGTAGCCATGAAGAAAAATATCGTTTCATACTCCTAGCTGGAGAGGGAACAAATGAATTCATGCCTTTCTAAAACTAAGGTTAAAATGCCTAGCTTAACATACTATTTACCTATTACTGAGGAGAAAACTTATGGATTCATGCCTTTCCCAAACCAAGGCTGGACAGCCCAGTCTATCCGACTCTTTATCTATGACTGGAGAAAGAAAATTTGAATTCCTGCCTTTCCGAAAAGCATTAGCGCAAAATGAAACTAAACCTGCTTCGTCCAGGGTTTGAACTCAGATCACCGATTCCATTTTCGCTGAAGATAAGCATGTCTCCTGATGTAGAAGACGAAAAAAAAAATGTAGAAGACTTTTGTATTTCTTGTTGTCAAATCTGAATCGATAACACCCAGTCGAAGATTTAAAAAATTGTCTAAGAGAAAATCCGGCAAAATGATATCTCCAGTTTAGAACATAAATAGCACCCTCCCGCGCTTTATAAGATTTAATACGAATCGATACAAAAATACATCGTCGTCGAAAATGGACCCGGCGACACGAGTTAAAATCCTAGACGAGACTGGTTGCATTTCACATAGCACTAATACCCTTGGGAAATGTATGAATTTAATTATTCTCCCTCCGGCTATGGGTAAATAGTAGGGGAGTGGTTTCTTCAGCCTTGGTGAGGCAACTAGTCTAGGAGAAGGAAAACTCTGAATTCAAACCGGTTAAACTCCGCTTAAAAATTGACCTTATGTCCTCTCCAGCCTGAGAGGAGGGGTTGGGTAAATATGGAGACAAAAATACAAATTTATTCAAAATCTAAAACAAAATAAGTAAAAAAAGGAAAAAAAGGAGTTTTTCTTTTTCTGCAGACTTTTTTCTTTAAAGCACAAAACGTTGGTCCTATGTTACACATTGGCGAACACTCTAGTCATTAGGCCAATGGCCTGGTTAAAATTTATTACAAATCATTATAAAAATACAAATAAATTCAAAATTTTGATACAAATCCATACAAGATTACAAAATAATTCGAAATTTAAAACAAATTGATACAAAAATACAAATTAATTCAAAATTATATTCAAATCAATACAAAAATGCAAATTTATTTAAAATTTAAAACAAATCGATACAAAAATACAAATCAATTCAAAATTTAGTACAAATCGATACAAAAAAACAAATAAATTCAAAATTTAATACAAATCGATGCAAAAATACAAATTTATTCAAAAGTTAAGGACAAATTAAATTTTACTTGAAAAGGCAAAAGAATTTACTATTTTCATTTATTATTGTCATCATTTTTAGATTTTATCTTCCAAATGCTTGCCCTCACAAGTAATATATACCTGAAGCCTAACTCTGAACTTCCGAAAAGGTATCCCCGTGGCGTAGTGGTTAGCGTGCTGGACTTCATAGTCTGCGAGTTCCAACACCAGTCGCACAATTACATTCAATTTCAAACTCATTCCTTCAACTCACTTATTCACCAATCAATAGATTAAATTGTCCCACTACTGTGCTTCTACAAAGATGGCTTCGGTATTAAATAGACCACCAAGGTTTACATGCCATTAAAACAAAGAAGTTCTGCTTCGATCGTCTCGTCATTGTCTTTTTCATTGCAAAAATTTCATAACAAATAAAAAATATATCCGTTGGTCCAGTGTCTGCGATTTATATCAGGTATCCCCAATGGAAGTTGCACAGTCGGCTAGTGGGGAGCCGTAGAATACACCGACAGCACCTCTGCAGAGGGATAAGACTGCACCCCTAAAGGAGTGTCCTGAATTGACGCTAAACAATCTGATGATGAGGTTCCGGCTTTGGGGAATGCGGAGCATCCCTTCATTTCCATCCCTCCCATGTCCACTTTGGCCCGGAGTGATAGCATCTAATAGGGTCCTCTTTATGGGTCAAATAGTAATTTACGAAGCACTTTGTTTGATGTAGCGCAAGGCCAAATGAATGGAGCACCCAATGAGACTCGAACTCACTCGTGTCGGTTTGCTAGTCTAACTTGCTAACCATTACTCCACCATTAATATGGGTCAAATAGAACTAAACTGCGTACTTGTGCTAAACTGAATTGTTTGAAATTGAACTGATTAATTGTATAAAAACGGATTTGGCGTTAAATAACCTACAAAGGTTGATTTGCCATAAAACCCAAACAACCAACCAACTAACCCAATGGAAGCAACCACTAGATAAGTAATTACCTAAATCGAAAATTACCCGCTCTCTCGAGTTTTGAACGTAAATAAAATATGCACCAGAATGATAGTTATAATGTGCCTAGTTGGTTGGGCCTGTAGAATACACCGACAGCATCTCTGCAGAAGGATAATATCCCCCCAACGAGTGTCCTGATATGACATTAAACCTTCTGATGGCGAGGCTCCAGCTTTGGAAATTTGGGTAATGTACAGTACCCATCTATTGTCAATGCTTCCTAGTTCATTCTGTCCCGGAGTGGCAGCACCTGGTAGGGTCCTATCTATTAGTCAAATAGAACTGTTTGACAGTAAAACCGTATGCAAATGACTTATGCTAAATCGAATTATCAGAAATAGAACTATTTGATCATTTAACTGTGTGTAATGACTGATGTTAATTAGATTGTTAGTGATTCATAGCAATACTTGAAACCATTTAACTGAATACAAAAAAAAAACTGAGCAGAGGCTCGTTTAAAAATGTCATTAACAAAAATATGTTTACAAATCATATGTATGTAACATATGTATAAACATTAAATAACCTAACAAGGTTGATATGCCATTAAACCCAACCAAACGAAAAATAATCGCTTATCTATGTGTGTTCTGATACCATTCACTTACAATATTAATAGCAATAGTAGTTGGTTCGTTGGTTGGCTTTTATAGCTTATCAACCATTGAAGATTATATAATGCCATATCCTCTTTATACATATATATTAGATACATTCGATTTGTAACCACATTTTGTTAATTGCATTTGTAAACGAGCATGAGCTCAATTTTTGGCTCAGACTTAAATGGTTTCGAGTATGGCTATATAACAGTCACAATTTAACATTAGTCATTTGTTTGCACACATTTAAATTGATATACATATAAGCTTTGTATATAAATAGTTGGTAGGTAATTTTATTTTTAAATGTGTTAGTCTTCAGATAACCTCAGAGGAAATTATCATAAGGACATAGATATGTAGCTTATATTTAAAGACTTGAGGCTTCAGATATACTCAGAGGAAGTTATTACAGGGGAATAGATTTGCAGCCTACAATTAAATACTTGTGTCCTCTGGTATCCCCAGAGTAAGTTATTACAGGGAAATAGATCGGCAGCTTACATTTAAAGAGTTGAGTCTTCTGGTATCTTCAGAGGAAGTAATCCTAAGGGCGTAGATATGCTGCCTACATTTAAAGACGAGTCTTCTGGTATCCTCACAGAAAGTTATTACAAGGGAATAGATCAGCAGCCTACATTTAAAGACTTGACTCTTCTGGTATCTTCAGAGGAAGTTATTACAAGGGAATAGATCGATAGCCTACATTTAATGACTTCCATCGTCTGGTATACTCAGAGGAAGTAATCCTAAGGTCGTAGATTTGCAGCCTACATTTAAAGACTTGAGTCTTCAGATATCCTCATAGGAAGTCATTACAAGGGAATAGATCGGCAGCCTACATTCAAAGACTTGAGTCTACAACATTTGAGACCTCTTTTCAAGAATATACCACGGGTCACCGATTCATCACTTGGGGATAAAATTGCAGCTTACATTTAAAGACTTCGTATTACCTGTTAGATTTTTATCTATGCGTCATATTAGTTAATGCAAACAAATTTTAGTATTAGATAGGAATACTTGAAATTATGTAACTGCGTACAAATTATTTGTATGAATAATAGTCTCGGGGAGCTATAATTGTGCACTAGGGATTATATTAGTAATAATTACTTGAAACTATATAAATAATTGTAACAAAAGAAGACTGACTTTGACCCAACGAGGATTGACATGCCATAAATCCAATTAAGAAAAAAATTCTCTTTGTACATATAGAACGCACACAAGGCTTTTACAAATTGGAACATATTTCGGAATGATTATTTGAAATGCCATTAAAGTCGATAGAGTAATGGGGATAAAAAAGGCGCTTATTAAAATTGATTTTTCAAAATGATATT
>OY757942.1:33074315-33134315 GCA_963585895.1 Sepioteuthis lessoniana
TTATCTATCTATCTATCTATCTATCTATCTATCTCAGACTGTTCTTACTTTGGTGTCTTATCTATCTATCTATCTCAGACTGTTCTTACTTTGCTGTCTTATCTATCTATCTATCTATCTATCTATCTATCTATCTATCTATCTATCTCAGACTGTTCTTACTTTGCTTTCTTATCTATCTATCTATCTATCTATCTATCTATCTATCTCAGACTGTTCTTACTTTGCTGTCTTATCTATCTATCTATCTATCTATCTATCTCAGACTGTTCTTACTTTGCTGTCTTATCTATCTATCTATCTATCTCTCTATCTATCTATCTCAGACTGTTCTTACTTTGCTGTCTTATCTATCTATCTATCTATCTATCTATCTATCTATCTCAGACTGTTCTTACTTTGCTTTCTTATCTATCTATCTATCTATCTATCTATCTCAGACTGTTCTTACTTTGCTGTCTTATCTATCTATCTATCTATCTATCTATCTCAGACTGTTCTTACTTTGCTGTCTTATCTATCTATCCATCTATCTATCTCAGACTCTTCTTACTTTGCTGTCTTATCTATCTATCCATCTATCTATCTCCGACTGTTCTTACTTTGCTGTCTTATCTATCTATCTATCTATCTATCTATCTCAGACTGTTCTTACTTTGCTGTCTTATCTATTTATCTATCTATCTATCTCAGACTGTTCTTACTTTCGTGTCTTATCAATCTATCTATCTATCTATCTATCTATCTCAGACTGTTCTTACTTTGCTGTCTTATCTATCTATCCATCTATCTATCTCCGACTGTTCTTACTTTGCTGTCTTATCTATCTATCTATCTATCTATCTATCTATCTATCTATCTATCTATCTATCTCAGACTGTTCTTACTTTGCTGTCTTATCTATATATCTATCTATCTCAGACTGTTCTTACTTTGCTGTCTTATCTATCTATCTATCTATCTATCTCAGACTATTCTTACTTTGCTGTCTTATCTATCTATCTATCTATCTATCTATCTATCTCAGACTGTTCTTACTTTGCCGTCGTATCTATCTATCTATCTATCTATCTATCTATCTATCTATCTATCTATCTCAGACTGTTCTTACTTTGCTGTCTTATCTATCTATCTATACATCTCAGACTGTTCTTACTTTGCTGTCTTATCTATCTATCTATCCATCTATCTATCTCAGACTGTTCTTACTTTGCTGTCTTATCTATCTATCTATCTATCTATCTAAGACTGTTCTTACTTTGCTGTCTTATCTATCTATCTATCTATCTATCTATCTATCTATCTCAGACTGTTCTTACTTTGCTGTCTTATCTATCTATCCATCTATCTATCTCAGACTGTTCTTACTTTGCTGTCTTATCTATCTATCTGTCTATCTATCTCAGACTGTTCTTATTTTGCTGTCTTATCTATCTATCTATCTATCTATCTATCTATCTATCTCAGATTGTTCTTACTTTGCTGTCTTATCTATCTATCCATCTATCTATCTCAGACTGTTCTTACTTTGCTGTCTTATCTATCTATCTGTCTATCTATCTCAGACGGTTCTTACTTTGCTGTCTTATCTATCTATCTATCTATCTATCTATCTCAGACTGTTCTTACTTTGCTGTCTTATCTATCTATCTATCTATCTATCTATCTATCTATCTATCTCAGACTGTTCTTACTTTGCTGTCTTATCTATCTATCTATTTCAGTCTGTTCATTCTGTTAAGTATCACCTTTTTACTTTTCTTTCCTTGTTACTTATTTTCTCTTCTGTCTTCTTTTCTCTCTCTCTCTCTCTCTCTCTCTCTCCCTCTCTCTCTCTCTCTTCATCTCGCTCTCTTTAACTTCTCATTTCATTCTCCTCTCCTGTTCAATGTTCTTCTTTTATTATTAATTTAATTCTCCTCCTTTGTTCAATATTTCCTTCTCACTTTCCTTCTCTTTCTTTCTTTTCTCTCTCTAAATCCTCTTTCTCTCATTCTTTTCATTCTCCTCCCTTATTCAATGTTCCCTCCCCCTCTCTCTCTCTATCTATCTATCTTTCCTCGCTTTTGAATTTCATTCCTTCCTCGCTTATATATTTCCTTCTCCTACCATATTCAATGTTCTCTTCTCTGTCTGTCTGTCTATCTGTCAGTCTGTCAGTCTCTCTCTCTCTCTCTCTCTCTCTGTCTCTCTGTCTCTGTCTCTCTCTCTCTCCTTCCCCGCTTACGCATTTCATTCTCCTCCCATTTTCAATGATCCCTTCTCTCTCTCTCTCTCTCTCTCTCTGTCTGTCTGTCTGTCTCTCTCTCTCTCTCTCTCTCTCTCCCTCTCTCTCTATTGTATCCTTTTTTTCCTTCGTGACTTTGAAGCAAGGCAACAACATGGCGGCAAAATGCGTCAAATACAATCCATTTTTTGTTTGTACAAGACAAGATTTCCGATCACTCTAACGACGTGACTATTTTTAAAAAATCAAAAACAAAATAATACAACTATTTTTCTTTTTAAAAGATAACAAATTATATATCAGTTCAATATTACAACAAACATTCAACAAACATCTATGTGTGTCTTATTTTATTTATTTCATTTTTTTTCCAAATCACTGAATTCTGTTTCCACTTCCTTATTTATTTGTTTTGTACCTTTTCGTTTCGGTTGTCGTTCTCTCCGTTTCGGCTTTTTTAGATACTTTGTGCGCCGAAACGAAATCAAAGAGCGGAAGGCGTTTTTTTACACAGGTGCATGCTATTTCAAAAAATAATATTAATGGAAGAAAAAAAGATTTTAACAAAAAACACACCTTCTGGGAAAACCTCCTCTCCCCACGAAAATAAATAAATGAATGAATAAATAAATATATAAAATTTTGCATCTGAAAAGTCTTCTTATTTCATTGGTATTTATTTATGGAATATTTATATTACGACAAATGACAGATTTTCCTGCTTATCAGGTTTCGTTTAATGGCATGTCAAATTTTTGTGGGTAATTTAATGGTAAATCCTGTTACATACACACACACACACACACGCACGCACGCGCATATATATATATATATATATATATATATATATATATATATATATATATATGCGCATTAAATCTTCATTAGAGCGTTTAAATTATATGGTTTCAAAAATTTTTTATGGTAGCTCGTTTGTTTAGGGATTTAGTGCTAAAATATCTATATCTAACTCCGTTAATTTCTTCTTACTCCACCTTAATTCCCTGGCGTCTTCTGGTTCTTTGAAGGCTGCAAAAGAAATTGTTGAAGAAAAGAAGAAAGGAGGCCAAGATACCTTTTATATTTTGACATTATTTCTGAGTTCAACAACCATTCTGTGGGTAAAGAAATCATTTCTGAATCCAAATGAAATGGTTGTGCCTCGTAGACAAGGTGTTAAAATGTGTTAGTCGTTTTCGGGCTGATATGTCCATTATTCGGTGTATTTAGTCGTGGGTTGCTGGTAACAGCTGATAGGGGAGAGTACAAGACTTGAGCGGACACGCGTGCTGCCAGCTAGCAGCCGAGGGAAAAAGGTCCGTCTAGTATCAAAGGTAAAGCTGAAATGAGGGTGAATGCCTTTTTTTTCCTGCGTATGCATCACTCCTACTTCCTGTCTGGGGGTTTCTGGGAGTTTCTGCATTTTTAAAATTTATTTTGATTTTATTTTTTTATCCGCTACACGCTTAACAATTCAAACGCCTCGATGAACGTTTAATGTTTTCATATTCAAATAAACGTGGTAGGAAAGCCACACCCCGATTGAGTTGGGGTCCAGAGAAGTTGCTGATAAGATGTGGTAAGGAAAGCCACACCCGGCCGAAGAGGCCCTCGGGAACCCCGATGGAGTTTGGGGACTAGACCAGTTGGTGATAAGATGCAGTAAAGAAAGCCATCATCCAGCAGAGAGCTGGGTCCCTGGGCCTCCGGTTGAGCAGCCCTGGAGAATGAGAAAGACTCAACGCTGACGGCCATAATAATGGGGGTCAATATATTGCAGTTCTGTTCGGTCTCCAGCTCCCTCTCACACGCAAACCTTGAGTAACCCTTTTCGAACCCTTACAATAAAGTGAGAGGTACATATTTTTCTAAAGAAGTCTTCACTCGTCCTTTATCCTTGTGTCGTTGTGAATTATTCTGCATGCATATGCATGTGTATATGCATATGAGTATATAACAATCTGTACTTAGCGAAAAAGATGACCTTGTGTCACATTCTGCCCGCGACAGAGATTATTACATATCTATCAATCTATCTATCTCATTCGGTTCATATATCTCTTTCTGCTCATACCTATCCCAGTACGTGTATCCTCTCTCTCCCTCTCTCTCTCTCTCTCTCTCTCTCTCTCTCTCTCTCTCAGTAAGTTAATCTATCTATCCAGCTATCTATCTCAGTCTCTCGATATCTAGCTAGCTCACACGGTACTAATCTATTTTGCTATTCATACCGGTAAGGCTCTTCTAATCTCTCTCTCTCTATATATATATATATATATGTGTGTGTGTGTGTGTGTGTGTGTGTGTGTGTGTGTTCATATAAGTTTGCTCAGATGTTTGTATTTCTCTATCTGACTCTGTTCATATATATCTATTTCACCATCTGAGTGTTCATATCTGTCTGTCAGTCTATCTGCCTGCCTGTCTTTTTTTTTGTGTGTTTATTTAAATAGTGTGAGTAAAAACAACTCCAAATTCGATGTTTAATGTTTAAACGCCTTTTCCTTTCTGGTGAACAGCATTTATAAAACATTTATAAAACATCAAAAATAGAATTTTCAGTTTTTTCAACACATGCAGTTAAAATTTGAGACTATTTGAACTTTGTCAATTTAATAGATTAGAAAGTGACATCAATTTTTCTCAAACACCTTTACATCTCAAATGATGTCAATTTTTCTGTTATGCTGACTATATTAGTAGGTGTGGGAAGTTATCTTCTCTATGTACAAACGCCAGGTATATCCCTTGTGCGGTAATTATTATTTTGAGAATAAGCTGTCTCATTGTTTTAGACCTTATATGGTTAATGGCGATTGTCCTCTTTGTAGCGGTAATTGATATTTTTTAAAATTCCGTACAATTCAACAAGTTTTATTGCCGGCAGAATCTAAACAAAGAAGAGGACATGCAATAATAACAGGCAAAAAGAGAAAGTTGTGTAAAAGTTGTGAACTCGTGTCGCCGTGTCCAATTCCTGCGACGATAACCATTACACCACGGGCACCTCCTGATATGACACTAAACAATCCGATGATGAAGTTCCAGTAATGCTGGAGCTTTGTGAAATATGGAGTACCCCTTCATTGCCACCATTCCCAAGTCCACTGTGAACCGGGGTGGTTGCGCCTGATAGGATTCTATGTAAGGGTCAAATAGAACTAAAATGCGTGCTAATATTAAACTGAATAGCTTGAAATAGAATTATTTTGAAATTTAAACTACGTACTCATGCTAAACTGAATTCATTGATATAGAACTGTTTTTCTTTGAAATTGTGCTTAGGCTGAACTGAATTGTTTAAAATAGAACTGTTTTGACAAAAACTATACTTATACTAAACTAAGTTGTTTGAAATAGAACTGTTTGACTAAACTGAATAGCTTGCAACAGAAATGTTTTTGACTATTAAACTGTGCACTCGTGCTAAACTGAATTGTTTATAATAGAACTGTTAATTTGCATAAAAATAGATTTGGCATTAAATAACCTACAAAGGTTGATATGCCATAAAACCCAAACAAACAGAAAAACATACAAGATGATTTTTTTTCATGTTAATTAAAACTATGTCTGGTCTTCTGGCCGAGATTAGGTGATCCGTTTATATCTCAAAATCATTGAAAATCTTTTGCATTTCATTCGATAGGACGAATCCAGGTTTATGCATATACCATTTGGATATATGGGCAAACTTTTTGCACTATTCCCACATGATCACCTTTCCTACCCAGTCATGCTTAGTTTTGTACTCCTTTTGTTCTAGTTTTCTGCATTCGCTTATCATGTGATCACTCGTTTCATCTCAATCTCCGTATAACCTACATTTGCTCTTCTGCTGCGTTTTATCAATTTTCGCTTTAATATAAATGGTCCTTATGGTTGATATGCAACAAAACTCAAAACTACAAACAAACAAACAACACAAAAATATAAGTATAAACTCTAGATGTACGACATTCCGACATACGAGGATCATTAAATAAGTTTCTATACTTTTATCGTAGGGGCACTTTTATTGATAGTACACACATGAAACTCTAATTCCTTTCGAAGTAATCTCCTCCGGCTGCAATGCACTTGTTGTACCGTTCCAACAACTTCAGGAAGACCCCATGAAAGTCTTCTTGAGTGAGTGTGTCAATGACCTTCGTCACAGCCTCTTTCATCTCCTCAATTGTCTCATAACGACAGCCTATGAGCTTAGGGAATAACCAAAAGTCACAGGGACCAAGGTCTGGACTATAGGGAGGCCGAGAAACTGTGTTGATGCCCATCTTGGTCAAATAGTCTCTGACAAGGATGGAGTTGAGGACTGGTGTATTGTCTTGGTGAAAATGCCACTGACCCGATTTGAAGAGTGCTGGCCTCTTCCCAAGGAATCTTTCCTGAACTCCCTTAAAACCTCAACATAGTAACCCTAACCCTAGACCTTTGGCCAATCAACTCTGGTGTATTGACTTCCTTACTCCTCCCACACCTCTCATCATCCCTCACAGACTCCCTGCCTTTCTTGAATCTCTTATGCCACTCAAAAACTGATGCTCGATTCATGCAAGATGGTCGAAAAGCTGTCTGAAGCATTCCATATGTTTCTGTGGCATTTTTTTAAAGTTTAAAACAGAATTTTATTGCATATCGTTCTTCTAAAGTGTCCTCACGTACAGATTGCATTTATTAAATTCACCAGCTGTGACAATCAGGATTTAGTAGGGTGTATTCCAGTTGCTGCTGTAGCTTTCCAAATTTTAACAATATTTTAACTTTCTCAAATTTTAACCGCATTCAAGAAATTTGAACCAGAAATCATAAAAATTGGTCAGTCATCTGATGTATAGCAATAACATAGTGAATTTTGTAGCAATAGTCATCTGATGTATAGCAATCAGTCATCTGATGTATAGCAATCAGTCATCTGATGTATAGCAATAACATAGTTAATTTTCAAGAGTCTACGACAATTTTAAATGCCTGTACAAAAAAATGTCTGGAAACTTATTGAATTCACCACGAACCTTCGAAACTCAAGATTCTCAGTTTGGATTTTTTGTACATTTTTCAGGTATGGAAATGCCATTTATTGGGGAAAGAAAGATTAGGCGTTTAAACATTAAACATCGAATTTTGAGTTTTGTAAAGGAACATATGCAGTAAAAATTGGAGAACATTTGATCTAGTTATTAGATTACGAAATTATAGCATTTTTTCAGAAAAACCTAGTGCATCTCAAATGATATCAATTCTTTTGAAACAGCACTGTATATATATATATATATATAATTTTTTCTGGTAAAAAAAAGAGGTCATCTATTATTGAGGATTTCGGCTTCATATCTTGACGAGCAAGATAAACAGGCCGTCCTCTGACTACTTTTCCAACGATCCTCGAGTCAATTGCTTCTGTTCTCGTTTTCGTCTTTTTAAAGGCCTTATTCTTTTTTCTTGTTTATTTAGTAGCGTGTTTGATCGGCAGGCTTATTGATGGCTGTTTTAGGCTTTTCAAACCAAGCGAATTCAAGTTTAATGTGACATTATCAAAGTTCACCTATATTCTATTCATGTTTAATGCTTTTGACTTCCTTCCTATTTTGGATTTCGATTTTTTTTTAATTTTTTTGTTTGGTTTTTTCTTGTCTGTTTTACTAAATCATTCATTTCTTTGTGTTTCATCTTTTTTTTATCAAACTCTTTATTACCTCCCTTTTTTTTCTTTTCTTTATTCTATTTTCTTTTTTTCTTTTTGCTTTTCATTTTTTATTTGCTTTTTTGCGAACTTTTTTGTTCTTTTTTTATGTTCTTTTCGATTTTCCTCTCTCATTTTCTTTTTACTCAGTTTCTTTCTTTCTTTCTTTCTTTCTTTCTTTCCGTTTTTTTTTATTTCGTTTTCATTCATATTGTTTTTTTTCTTTCTTTCTTTCTTTCTTTCTTTCTTCCTTTTACATTTTCACCTTTAATATTCAATTTCTTTCTTTGTAGTTCTTTCTTATTTTCTTTTTTTTTTACTTTTCTATCTATTCATTCGTATTGCTTTTTTTTAATTTACTTCCTTTTACTTTCTTCGTCATTTCTTTCTTTCTCTTTTCTTTCTTTCTTTCTTTCTTTACTTATTTATTTCTTTTTTAATTTTTCTTGTTTTTTTCTTTGTTTTGCATTCTTTCTTTCTTTCTTTGATTACTTTAAAAATATAATTTTTTTTCCCCTTTTTCGTTCTCTTTTTTTTTTTTTGTTCTTTCTTGTTTCTTTCTCCATTTTCTCACTTTTTAAAAATTTTCTTGTTGCTTTTCTTTCACTGACATCCTTTCAAATTCCTTTCTTTTACTCTCTTCGCCTTTTTTCCTTCTCCTTTCTTTTTTCTTTTTTTTTCTTTTTCTTTTTTATTTTTTCATACCTTTTTCCTTTTCTTTCTTTTCCAATCTTTCTTTCTTTTTTCTTTCTTTCTTTCTTTTTTCTTTCTTTCTTTCTTTCTCTGTTTTCCGTTTTCATTTTTCTTTTTTCATTCCTTTTTCCTTTTCTTTCTTTTCTAATCTTTGTTTCTTTGTTTCTTTCTTTTGCATTCTTTCATATTGCTTCTCTTCCTATATTCAACTATTCTTTCTTTCTTTTTTCTTTCTTTTCCTTTTTTCTTTCCTTCTTTCCCTTTCCTTTCTTTCTTTATCTTTTCTCTTTTCCCTTTAATATCTTTTTTCCTCCCTTTCCTTTTTTATCTATTGTTCTTTCTTTTGTTCTTTCCTTTTCCCTTCTTTCTTTCTTTCTTCTTCGCCTTACTTTTATCTGTTCTTACCTCCTTCTTTTCAATGCTAACATATTTTTCCATCTTTATTTATTTTTACCTTTTGCTTTCTTTCTTTTTCCTTTTTTTTTTCTTTTTTGCTCAACTGACACTCTAAAAGCTTTTCTTTCATTATAAAAAAAATCCATCATTCTTTTCTCTCTCTCTCTCTCTCTCTCTCTCTCTCTCTCTCTCTCTCTCTCTCTCTCTCTCTCTCTCTTTTTTTTTTTTGTATTCATTTTCATGTCAATTGTTTTGTGCAATTTAACTTCAACATGACTGCCTTTCAGAATACATTGATATGCACCCGATGGCTTCTCACATGGTACTCTCTGATTAATTTTTTTTACCTTTTCATCTCACTCATGTACTCTCTCTCTCTCTCTCTCTCTCTCTCTCTCTCTCTCTCTCTCTCTCTCTCATCCCTCGTATCCCTCAACTCACTTGGCCTTCTACCCGTCTCTTGATCAGTTTGTTTGGTTTGATTTGGTTTGATGGCACATCACCCATTGTAGGTTATCTAATGCAAAATCATTTTTTATTCATAGAAACAGTTCTTTTTCAAACAATTCAGTTTAGCATAAGTACACCATTTCAATGTGTTGTATTGTGGCTCGTACCACGTGACTTCCGGTATCGTGGAGGTATAAAAGACGTCATGTTTCTTAACCACGGGGATTCTGCAAGATGTCGGTCAGGTGCATTCGCCAGAAGCTCCATATCATCGGTGTAGTCAGCGTCAGTAATTGTTTTTGCGGGGTACGTTCTGCTTCTTTCTTTTGTTAGCGTAAAACTATATAAACCACATTAAGAATTTTCAAAAAGATTTTGAAACTAGATTTCAGGATCTTTTTAACAGGGAAACTCCAGGTTATTTCTTTATTTGATGTTGAAGTGGAAAATACAAATTTCGACAAGAATTTGTTGAAATTATTTTAGATCTTGAAGCGACTTCTATGTATACATTTAAATGAATTGGATATTACTGGAGGGAGGAAAAATATAGTAAAATATCCCAAGCTCTGTGAATTAACCACGGGGATTCTGCAAGATGTCGGTCAGTAATTAGACCAACTTCGGACGTAACACCCCGAGCCTGATACTTATTATATTTGTTGGACGTACAGTCCAACAAATATAATAATTTTTTTCATAATGAAAGAAATTCACAGAGCTTGGGATATTTTACTATATTTTCCCTCCCTCCAGTAATATCCAATTCTTCAGTTGATAAATAATTAACTCTTTATTTCACTGTGTATCTCTTCCTTACCACGATACAAAACAATGACAAAAAACAGTTCTATTCCAATAAAATCAGTTTAGCATTGGTACACAGGTTCAATATTGAAAACAGTTCTATTTCAAGCAATTCATTTTACCATAAGTACACTGTTTAGTTTTATTTGACCCACAGAAAGGACCCTATCAGGTGCTACCACTCCGGTCCTTAGTGGACTTGGGAGCAATGGCAATGAAGGGGTACTCCGCATTCCCCGAGGCTCTAGCATTACTGGAACCTCACATATCCAGGACACTCGTTGGGCGGTGGGGTCTTACCCCTCTGCAGAGATGCACTCGGCGTATTCTACAGCCCAACTCGACTGAGCAATGATCAATATGTGTTTCTGTCAATCTACTTGTCACACTGTCGAAGGGTCTAGAATATGCCGACGGTGAGGTTAAACTGCACCAAGGTGCCTTGAATATGAGAGTCAAGTGTATCCTGTGGAGAAGCAACAGTTCTGGAGCTCTGAGAGTGTGTATAGTATCCCTTCATGGCCTCTAATGGTAGTACTTAGGTCACATCTATTGATCGAACAGATTTGTTTAAACATTCTTTTGTATTATATAGGAATACTTTACATCAGATGAGTAGTGAGAATAGATACAGGAAGCTCTAATTGTTTTACTAAGATAAATAGACATAGATAGATATTGATAAACAGATATAGAAAGAAATGTTTTGGTAAACGGAGATAGATAGATAGATAGATAGATAGATAGATTATTAAGATGCTGAGATAGATAAGTACTGGCAAATTATCTACGTTAATGTCACCATTCATATCTATTGATGATATGTGGGAGGAAATGTGATGGCTTAACGCTTAAAAGCACGGAGAATGAAATCGGAAAACTGAATTCGAATCCTCTGTGGGTTCAATTCATTCAACTTCCATAGGAAAGGGCATTTATTCAATTCTTCCATTAACAATAAGTCCGGCATTTGTTTGGAATGAATTTAATGTCCGATTTTTTTAGTATATTGTTTTAATGAAAAAGATTATAGAAATATTTTATCATTTACATAATCTTCATTGCTTCCTAAAACCTCATTCCATCTTTCAACATGCTTATAGATGCCACGCTTGTAAAATGCTTTAGGTTTTGATGTAAACAATGAGACTAGCTCATGTTTAACCTCTTCTCTTGATGTCAACCTGAGATCATCCAAATGAACCCCTTTCTATTAACTAGATCGATTTTTGTCCAAAGCTATTTTCAAAGGACGAAGTTGATAGCAGTTTGATATTCGTGGTGATCATTTGGTTTTCATCTAACACTTCGTAATGAATAATCCCGTGAATATTCTTCATACACTCACCATAATCTTTGGATGAAGTCCACTTCTCGTGTGCTGAACTGGTCTGAGTGGATCTATTTTGTCCAGGGCTATTTATTAATACAAAGCTAAAATATTTTCCCGAAAAAAAAAATCTGAGATATGCATTTGCAAAATTAATTTTAATTTGACTGCAATATGTTGAGGTCATAACAAATTTGAAATTAACAGTGGCAATAAAGAATGACTAAATGTGGGAAGGGACTATCTCAAAGGGGTCCTTAGAGACCCCTTAGGTGTGAATAAAATTTTGACAAGGTGAATAAAAGGGGTAAAAAAACCACTTGTTTATCTATACCATCATCAACATCATGTCGCGCTATCAGCACGGATATCCCTGACTCTCTCTCTCACCACCTCTGCCTATTGTCCATTGCTTCCGGCAGGTCCTCATGGCTACATCCCGTATCGGCACAGAGCTGCTGTATGTAGGTTCGAGCTGGTCGACCTGCCTTTGCTCGTCCATGTGAAGGGGTCCACGTGAATACATCCCTTATGCGCTCGTTCATACTTCTCCAGCAGTATCCTGCATGTCTTCTCCGTCTAATTTTGATAGTTTTCGTAATGGGTGATAGGTGGTCGTACAGCAGCAGTTTTGCTGGGTGCTGCCTCCAGGACTTGTTCAATATTGCTCGCAGCATTCTCATGTAGTTGCCGTCAAGCTTTTTCTCCATCCGTTTCGTTAGCGTCCATGTAGTGCATCCATATAGCAGTATCGACACGACCGCAGCTTAGAAAAACTGCGGTTCATTTTATCGGTCAGGTCTAACTTACATATGACCGATACCTATTGTTAGCTGTCAATGCCTTTGCTAGTCACGTGTCGATGTCTGTCTCAGCTGATGAGACACTGATTCCTAGGTAGGTGAACTTGTCAACTAGTTTCAGAGAGCTACCATTTTGTGTGGAGATGTCGCCTGTTTGATTAAGGCACATATATACCGTCTTGTGTGCAATGACATGGAGGCTGATGCCTGTAGCGGCTCGTTCCAGACTATGTAGCATGGTTTTGGCTTTGGCGGGTGCATTTGCTTGAAGCGCCATATCATCGGTGTAGTCAGCCTCAGTAATTGTTTTTGCGGGGTACGTTCTGCTTCTTTCTTTTGTTAGCGTAAAACTATATAAACCACATTAAGAATTTTCAAAAAGATTTTGAAACTTGATTTCAGGATCTTTTTAACGTGGAATCTCCAGGATTATTTCTTCATTTGATATTGAAGTGGAAAATACAAATTTCGACAAGAATTTGTTGAAGTTATTTTAGATCTTGAAGCGACGTCTATGTATACATTTAAATGAATTGGATATTACTGGAGGGAGGAAAAAATATCCAAAGCTCTGTGAACTGAATTACCAGAAAATCCGACGAACACTTACGCACGACATGCGGAAACACTGGACGTCTGTTTCGACCTTATTAGGTCCCATCAGCAGTGTATACCATGATCTCCACCGCTGGAGATCGGACCAGCGCCCACAGATTGCAGAGCCGAAACTCTACGACTGAGTTGTCAGTCCATATCGCACACAAGTGTCGCCAAATTAACTAGTCATAGTAATTGCGTGGCCAATTAACCTGAATGTGTCTTGCATGTTACATCCGTACTCTTTACAGAGGACACGTTCACCTCAAGGGCCACTTCTTCTCAAGAGGATTGAAAATACGCATCTGCGTAATTATTATAACCTCAAAAGCGAGGATATCAAAAAAATAAATAAATAAATAAAATGTATAAAAAAATAAAAAGATCAAAAAAAAAGATTTTTTTAAATTTTAAATAGATTTTAAAAAATAAAATAAATAAATAAAATCTACATCCCAAGCTCTTTGAAAAGCTAGTAAGATCGTTTACTAGCTTTTCCAAAGTCATATATGGTGGAATCTGGGTTTAGCCATATGTATTATTTTCTAAGTAAACTGAGAGAAACTTTGAACGTAGAACGTGGTGATTTGTAGCTCAAACGCACAAACCTACAACCGAATTTTTGAGATGTCCTTAGTACCCATCAAACACATCCTTCCTATTAAAAATTAATCAAAGAATTAAAGGCAGATTTTTAAAATTACATTGATACAGTTTTACAAGCTTAAACTTAAAACATTTTGAACAAAAATAAAGAATAATGCTGCAAACATAAAAAAGTCCATTACAATAAAAACGGAAAATGTCATAAATCTGAAGAGAGAATTCGTTACTTATAAACTGCAAAAATCTCCGTAAACGTGTACATATATCAATTCTAATACATCTTTATGAATAAATGTGAAATAATCCTCGGAAAACGCTTTTCAGGGTTGAGGGATGTTATCACTCTAGTGGGAGATACGGTCGATATATTTGTTTGCTCACAGTTTAAATAGTCAAACAGTTCTATTTTTAGGACCTTATCATTATATAAGACCCTATCAGGTGCAACCAATCCGAGTCAAAGTGGACCTGGGAGCAATGGCAATAAAGGGGTACTCTGCATTCCACAAATCCATCTTGCTTATTCATTTCCTATGTAGTCCTATCAATCTATTCACTTCAGTCTATTATTTATCTTCCAAGCTAGCTATCATAATCTGCTCTCATTCTCAAAAAAATCTGCATTCACAGGGCAAACATATTTTAAGTTTGATCATTTTTTAATTTTATCAATTAAACCGTGGGATTCAACAGGTTCATTTTTCGCGATCAAGACGTGGATAGAATTTGCCGAAAACTTCAATAACTCTAATGACTATATATATACTGGTGACACGAATTCAGATAGATAGATATATATGAACACACAGATATGAGTTGAATGAGATAGATAGATAGATAGATAGATAGATGAGACACGATGTTGGACATTCGTTATGTAGGTGTGGGTGAGAGCCAGTCAGAATATTCCGTTGTCTGTTTTGGCGAGAAACTCACAAAAAGGGCTTGCGCGCGAGATTTCTCACGAGACTGGAAGAAACGAGGGAAGAAAGGACCCAGTCGACAGAAGAGACTAGGGCAGAGAACAAGGTTGTCGACAGAAGTCGGGGGAATCTGACGATTTAATGTCATATCCAGAAAACTCAATGGGGGGAGTCTTACCCTTCTGCAGTGATGCTGTCATAGTATTCTACAACCCCAACCGAATGGGTTGATGTAATTTTTGTATTCATTATCAGTCAATACATTTATATGCTTGTAAAATATGAAGTTTCATTCACCCACCCCTTTCCGCTTATCTTTTCTCTACATCTTTCTAAATCTTTATTGCTTGTGTATAATTCTCACTCATGTATAACACGCGCCCCGAACTTTAGACTACGAAATTCCGGAGAAAAAATTATCGTGTATAATACGCTGTGACTTTTTTAGAATTTTTAGCAAATAAATTTAATGTGAATTTAACATTTGTTCAACTTCTTATCGGTTCGTATATACAAAAAATACGAATGTTTATAGTTTACATTCAGTGTTAAAACACAAAATTTCCTCGGTTACCCGAGCAAATGCACGGACATGTTTACACGAAAATGCATCAAGCGCGCGGCAACGATAAGCTCACATTGGAAGAAACAAAATTATAAACAAACACACACTCCAATGGATATTTCTTTGTAACAGCGTAAAACACATTAGTTTGGACTATAGATATAACTTACTTTCGTCCATCCGATTCAGACAATGGTGAGGCATGTGGCCGAAAAAGGGTGAATTGTCGTTTATACTTAAGTAATGAACGACATTTAACGACCAATTTTTCACCTAAAAAACTGAAGTGTTTTTGAACATGTCAGAATTCATCGTGGTTCATAACATTCAATATATGATACAAACACCTTTTTATGAATAAAAATTAGGGGTTATTCAATACACGAAGAAGTTCATGACTCGAGTATATATAGATTTTAGTTCCTGTGTATAATACGCGTGTCTAACGTTTGAGTAGAAAATACGGCGGCTTATACATAAATAATGACGGTATGTAGACTTTTTTTTTATTATAATGGCAAATCGAAACACAATCTTTAAAAATATGTCACAACAAAGTGCGTGTATTTCACATCGTTGTAAATTTGTCTTTCTCAGAATTGGTCTTTATTTGCTAAGTGTAATAAATATTTTCTCTTTTCAGGTAAGTGTATCTTTTCTGATCTAATCTCCAACTGTAAGTACGCTTTTCCTTTTTCTATATAAGGTGTTGTGAACAAATATATATTCGAGCAATATACTTATTCGTTCGCGTAAAACACTGCCATAAATTAGCACCTGTCGACAGGAAAAAACGCTGGAGCTTAATAGATTTAATCTTATCGGTTGTTGGAAACCACAATATTGGATAGGAACTGACAATTCAACCTTGATCAAATCATTTTTCAAACTGACTCCTTTCTAGCGTGGTTTAAATATCTCACTATATCTCGAAATTTATCACTATCTCTTTTCTGGTTGCATTTAACTGTCACAAATCAAATCTGACTGTCTGTATATCGGTTCATATCTATTTCCACCTATTCATACCTACATGTTCATATCTATCGACCGATCGATCTATTTCTGTTTGTTTATATCTTTCTATTTTAATCTGTTCCTATCTATGTAATCATTATTTATCAATTTCTCTCTCTCTCTCTCTCTCTCTCTCTCTCTCTCTCTCTCTCTCTCTCTCTCTCTCATGTATTTCATTGTTCAAATCAATGTTATTTTCTTTAAATCCATTTTGCGTATTCTTTTCCTATGTAGTCCTATCAATCTATTCACTTCAGTCTATTATTTATCTTCCAAGCTAGCTATCATAATCTGCTCTCATTCTCAAAAAAATCTGCATTCCCAGGGCAAACATATTTTAAGTTTGATCATTTTTTAATTTTATCAATTAAACCGTGGGATTCAACAGGTTCATTTTTCGCGATCAAGACGTGGATAGAATTTGTCAAAGAACTATGTCAAAACTTCAATAACTCTAATGACTATATATATTCTGGTGACTCGACTTCAGATAGATAGATATATATGAACCCACAGATATGAGTTGAATGAGATAGATAGATAGATAGATAAGACACGATGTTGGGCATTCGTTGTGTTGGTGTGGGTGAGAGCCAGTCAGAAGATTCCTTTATCTGTTTTGGCGCGAATCTCACACAAAGGGCTTGCACGCGAGATTTCTCACGAGACCAGAAGAGGGCGAGGGAAGAAAGGTCCCAGTCGACAGAAGAGACCAGGGCAGAGAACAGGGCAGTTGACAGAGGTCGGGGGAAGCTGATGGTCGAGAAAAGCGGCTACTAGAACCTGTGGACTGAGATGCCGGGTTGGCCAACGTGAGAAGATGAATCAGCATTCCCGGTGGCTTTATGGGAAATTCGCTCGAATACATGCTCGCGATAGCTCACAGAATGCTAGGAAAGTGTCACAAACTTCCTTCTTGCGCTTGGAGCTAACCCAAGTCCATGTTTGTTCGCTTTTCTTCAACCCTCACGGTTGTGTATGTTATGTTTTGTGTGTCCGCAAAGAAATGTGAAATACCCCTGATCGGAGATGAGAGAAACCACCAGACAATCGGATGGCCATGAGTAGTTTGGGTGGTTGAGATAGTGGGGGTCGGCCGGCGGTGTATTGTCACACAGATAGATAGATAGATAAATTTCAATAGATATGAACAAAAATTATTATAATCAATACATATACTTCCCAGATCATATCTGTATTAGTCCCCTCTAGACTATCAATATATATGTACGCAAACACGATCAGTATCCAACAGAAGGTGAAGATTCAATTTTCCTTCTCCAAGATTGGTTGCGTCCCAAGGCTATGGAACCTAGATTGCCCTCATATTTACCCATCGACGGGAGAAGACATGGATTCATATCTTTCTTGAGTAGAATTAGAGCGATTTGAAACGCAACCAGCTTTGGCAAGGACATGAACTTGGGTTACTCCGTCAATTTTATAAATCTATAACCGTTATGCTATGAACGCCATTTCAAAAGTGCATATATAAAAACTCTCTCTCTCTCTCTCTCTCTCTCTCTCTCTTTCTCTCAGTCGTATCTTTCTTAATATTAGGTTCATACTTGTATTAGTTTCCCCAGCTCTCTCTCTCTCTCTATCTATCTCTCTCTCTCTCTGCCTTTCTCTCTCTTTCTTATACATATATATGTGTGTGTGTGTGTTTCCGTGCGTATGTGTATGTGTGTGTGTGTGTGTGTGTAAGTGTATTGGAGTTTGTCATCATAAGCAACAGTAATAAGATGAAAATTTTAATCAAATTTGTTACAATGGAAAGTAACTTAAATTATATTTAAACAATTATCATATTGCCAATGTTCCTTCTGTAACTCTATTATCTCAGTTTCCTCTCTCTCTCTCTATATATATATATATATATATATATATATATCTTCCCGATTCTCTGCGTGTGTCTGTCCGTTTCAGTTGTTCCTCTCTCTCTCTCTCTCTCTGTCTTCACTTCCTCTACTTGCCGAGGAAACCCCTTGGCAGTATCGTGGCCTACTCTGCAACTCGCTTGCATCGCTAGGTGGCGCTCTGCCACCTTTTGATCATTGTTTTTCCCGCCAAAAGTCCATCAGCAATGACTAATCGTTTTTGGTAGTACGTGGTAAGAACAGTTGCGAAGAGGAAAAGAAAGAGAAGGAAAAAAAATGATAACAGCAGGTGGGCCAAACATTGGAGTTTAAGGATCTGGGTTTAGATGGGGGCGTGGAGTGCGTGGGTCTCAAGATGTTGAATGAAAGAGATTCCAGTTCTTGAAATAGCAATGGAGGAAACTGGATGTTTATTTTGACTGGGAGAAGCGTCTATTTATTTTGTGAGATTTGTTTATTTGTTTCTTTTTGTGCTTCGTGTGTTGATTGTACATAATTGAAAAACTGAAATAGAAGATAAGGTCGATTTTAAATTGAATGAATTTTAGGAATGTATTAGTTCGTGTAGGGAGATACGAGGATCATTAAATAAGTTTCTAGACTTTTATCGTATGGGTACTTTTATTGATAGTACACACATGAAAATCTAGTCCCCTTCGAAGTAATCTTCTCCGGCTGCAATGCACTTGTTGTACTGTTCCAACAACTTCTTCAAGGCCCAATGGAAGTCCTCTTGTGTGAGCGTGTCAATGACCTTCGTTACAACCTCTTTCATCTCCTCAATTGTCTCATAACGACAACCTCTGAGCTTAGGGAATAACCAAAAGTCACAGGGAGAGAGATCTCGACAATAGGGAGGTTGAGGAACTGTCTTGATGCCCATCTTGGTCAAATAGTCTGTGACAAGGATGGAGTTGTGGATTGGTGCATTGTCCTGGTGGAAATGCCACTGACCCGATTTGAAGAGTGCTGGCCTCTTCCCTAGGAGTCTCTTCCTGAATTCCCTTAAAACCTCAACATAATATTCCTTGTTGACTGTCTGTCCAGTAGGAACCCTGTGCATGTAGATCATGCCAGTGCTGTCAAAAAAAGGGATCATCAAAAGTTTGTGGGTGGATTCGCTCTGTCTGGCCTTCTTCGGCCTGGGAGAGCCAGCATGCTTCCACTGGGAACTCCGTCTCTTGGTCTCTGGGTCATAGCAGTAGATCCAGCTTTAATCGCAGGTCATAAGAGCATGAAGAACTGCGGGATCTGAATTGATCAGCTCAACCAACTCCCTGCTATAATGACAACGATTGATACAAGATGGTCCAAAAGCAATCTGAAGCATTCCATACGTTTCTGTGGCATTTTTTCGAAGTTTAAAACAGAATTTTATTGCATATCGTTCTTCTAAAGTGTCCTCAATCAGGCTTTAGTAGGGTGCATTCCAATTTCTGCCGTAGCTGTTGATTCGAACCTGAAATTATAAAAATTGGTCAGTCATCTCATAAGATGTATAGCAATAACATACTGAATTTTCAAGAGTCTACGACAATTTAAAATGCATGAACAAAAAGGTCCGGAAACTTATTGAAGGCACCACGTAGATATATTGCTAGAGACAGACAGACAGACAGGCAGGCAGAGACTGAGAATGAACAGACTTTGATATATTCAAATGTTCCTATTTGATACTAATTATTTGCAAGCTATAATATGCTTTCCAGTGGTCATTCGTACTTGATAAAAGTTATCATATTTACCCAACCCCTCCGCTCGGACAGGATATGACACAAGGTCAATTTTTAAGCGAAGTTTAACAGGTTTGAATCCAGAGTTTTCCTTCTCCTAGACTAGTTGTCTAACCAAGGCTGAAGAATCCTACTATTTACCCATAGCTGGAGAGAGAATAATTGGAGTTATACCTTTCCCAAGGGTATTAGTGCTATGTGAAATGCAATCATTCTTGTGCAGGATTTGAACTCGAATTGTCGTGTCCATTTCCTACGACGATAACCATTACACCACGGCACCTATATATTTGATATATATGTAAAAACAGAAAACTTTGTGCAGACAAATGATGATACTTTAAATAATCATTCGGATTCGATAGAAACAATTTAATTTAAAACAATTTAATTGAGTACAAAAAAGACTCGTCTAAAAATGCTATCAATAAAATGTATTCACAAATCATATATGTTTAATATATATGTAAAAACAGGTTTACGCATTAAATAACCTACAATGGTTGATATGCCGAAAAACCCAACTAAACCAAATCATATATGTTTAATATATGTGTAAAAACAGGTTTACGCATTAAATAACCTACAATGGTTGATATGCCGAAAAACACAACTAAACCAAATCATATATGTTTAATATATGTGTAAAAACAGGTTTACGCATTAAATAACCTACAATGGTTGTTATGCCGAAAAACCCAACTAAACCAAATCAAATATGTTTAATATATATGTAAAAACATGATTAGGCATTAAATAACCCAGAATGGTTGATATGCCATAAAACTCAACCAAACCAAATCATATATATCTAATATATGTATAAAGAGGATTTGGCATTAAACGACCTACAATAATTGATATGCTATAAAACCCAAACAAACCAAATCAAACCAATATATATATATATATATATAGGTATTCTTGGTCCAGTTAAACCGGAGTTGGGAGTAATTCCATCAGGACAAGAAATTATTCATGAATGAATATTTAAAATTTTCCTGGTAAAGAGTTCAATGTACCAATAATACAGAGCACTCTTCACCCCTGTTCTATCCCCTCTCACTCTTATGTGTCTATTCTGTTTTGTTTTTTTTATCAAAAAGATCTGAAGAAGTCCTGTTAATTTTTTTTCGTTTTTTTTTTTGAAATTTCAAAAATGCGTAACAGGATGGAAATAAACTTATAATCCTATGTGACCGGTTGCGTTGTTTTTTCTTAAAGAATATATATATATATATATATATATATATATATATATATATATATATGCTCCCCACTCCCGGAGGTTGATCACTCTGGCGAAGGAATTAACGGCTGCCGCTTGCGTAATGCAAAGCTCTTTGTATGAATTGAGCTCTCTGGTATCTGCTAAGGCAAAATGTAAACAAACGAAAGCTACTAGATAATGCCTTATAATTCCCGAGCTGGCGTATGTCGACTGGTGGCTGAGCAGTATGATAATAAGTCTAACGTAAAGTTGTGTGAGTTTCCATCCCAGCTCAGAACGTCCTACGTGTTTAGCCACTGAAGAGTTGTGATACAACTAAGCAATCTATCTGTGGATGATAATATATATATATATATATATATATATATATACTAAATAATTTACTATCTACCAGCATTCACGGTGACAACGAAAAAGAAAAAAACGCCAGAATTCAGATAACAATGTCCCGAATCACTGCCTGGGGAAAAAAGAAAAAGATTATCGGGAGAAAAAAAAAGAAAATGCCAACTTCGTCACACCAGTTGAAAAAAATCAAGAGATATGCAATCAGTTGGTCAAAAGAAAAAAAAAAACACCGCAAAATGCTGTTATGTTACAATTACAAAAAGTGCTCAATACTAAATAGAGCCTATTACAAAAATTAAATCGCGAGTCGGGACTATTCTACTGCAGTTTCGCATAAAACGGCTCCTCGGAGTACCATGCACCGACCTAGCATTGGTGCTAGGTACCCTGAGGAGCCGTTTTAGGCGAAACTGTAGTAGGATAGTCCCTTCTCGCGATTTAATTTATATATATATATATATATATATATATTCAATTAACATTATAGCAGAGAATTACAAATCCAATTGATCTTTATTTACTTAAAGGAAAATTAGTTTATGCGAAGATATTGCAAATTAATATCAATAAAGAAGTGGAACTTCAACACCGGATGCAGTTTATTGTTTTATTCTAGATGCAATGAGATTCGAGTATATTAGCCTGGTTCTAGTGTGTGCGCCCACAGATCTTTAATGTTTATACGTAAATAAACACAGCGTGCGTTGCCTGTGTATGCAAATAGGTATAATTCCAAAAATTGATCTGTCCTTGTGAGTCAGGGTGCTTGCAGGCCTTCTTCATCTGCCTGGGTATGTGTCTACGTCGATAAGGAATCGATCGCACGTACTAATTGTGGTTCTATGTTCAAATGTGCTAGGGTAAACGCGGCCTGTTTTTTTTTTTGAATGTGCCTCAAAACAGGAAACAGAAAACACTAAAATGAAAAATAAAATCAAAACGAAATCTAGAAGTGACAAAAAATATGCTAACAGTTACAAGAACGTAGTCCACAACTTCGAAAGAAAGAAAGAAAGAATGAAAGAAAGAAAGAATGGGCAACAAAAATAAAGAAAGAAAGAAAGAAAGAAAGAAAGAAAGAAAGAAAGAATGTGCAAAAGAAAGAAAGAAAGAAAGAAATGGTAACAAAACGAAAGAAAGAAAGAAAGAAAGAAAGAAAGAATGGGCAACAAAAAGAAAGAAAGAAAGAAAGAAAGAATGTGCAAAAGAAAGAAAGAAAGAAAGAAATGGTAACAAAACGAAAGAAAGAAAGAAAGAAAGAATGGGCAACAAAAAGAAAGAAAGAAAGAAAGAAAGAATGTGCAAAACAAAGAAAGAAAGAAAGAAAGGGTAACAAAACATAAGAAAGAAAGAATGAAAGAAAGATCGAATGAATGAATGAATGAATGTGCCAAAGAAAGAAAGAAAGGGTAGCAAAACGAAAGAAAGAAAGAAAGAAAGAATGTGCAAAATAAATGAAGAAAGAAAGAAAGAAAGAAAGAGTAACAAAACGAAAGAAAGAAAAAGTTTATTGAACGATTAGAAAAAAGAAAGAAGAAAGAAAGAATGAGCAATCGGACGATCAAAAGAAAGAAATCAAGAAAGAATGTGCACCCAAAGAAAGGAAGAAAGAAAAACAAGATCGTTAAAAACAAATTCTCCCTTTTGCCCGCCCCTGTATCATAGAAAGATTTCGATTTCCTCCTCCTCCCACTTCCACTTCTATAACTTATTCTTCACTTCCACTTCCTGCTCCTACTCCTGCTTCGACATCAGATCCTTTTTACTTTCACTTTCGCTTTTCCCGGCTATTCTTATCGTTAAGAATTCGTGCTTTCAGCAAAATCCATCGTGCGTCCTTCTGTGAGCGCGCGCGCTCTCTGACGTACGCATGTGCGTGTGGATCTTCTTTTTGAAAGGCCAACTTGCAGAAAACTGGCGGAAGAGGCGGAGGGAGGTACCTCTATGCAAATAAGCTGCTGTTTTTTCTCGACATGTGACCGTGTTCCTCTGTGTCATGGTGAGCCCCGGCGTGTGCCCCTCTATGCCTTGTTCCTGCTTGTGTAATCGCTTACTGTGAATTTATCTTATTGCTTGGAAGTTTGTGGAACGCGTCTAAATGAAGAACATAGGCTCCCTCCCCCGCCATTAGGTGCGCGAAAACTGTGTCTGTTGGTTTGGAGTGGGATGGATGTTGATGTTCTATGTTGTTTTGAAGCTGTTGGGTTGACATTTCTTTTCTTATTTTCTGTTTATGGACATCATGAGCATCTTTTTTCTTTCAAATAAACTTATTGAGGTACCATAATATATATATATATATATATATATATATATATATATATATATGTGTGTGTGTGTGTGTGTGTGTGTGTGTGTGATACTGATGTTATTATTTGTATTTAGTTTTATAATATAATCTAAATTCAACTTTACGCTGTGGTTTGAAACAGTATGTTCCTTAAACTCTATGACAGTTCTTTTACTGTTCTCTTCCAGTTCTTCCATGATTATCCGAAAGTTCATATAATTCTCTTAAAATTCTCATGCATTTCTTTGAATTCCCTTAGAATTACAGTTCATAAAAATTTCTTACACTTCTGATTAAGTTCTTATACAATTCTTTTGTAGTTCTCCTTCCTTGTAGTTCTTACAATTCTCTTACAGTTCTTAAAATATTATTACAATTTTGTTACTATTCACTCTTAATTCTCTTGCAGTTCTTAAAATTCTGTTTTAATTCTCTTATGTTACAGTTCTCTCAAAATTACCATAATACTCTTACAGTATTCGTACAAACCTCTCGCTGTTCTGACAATATTTATACAATTTTATTACAGTTCTCTTATAGTTATCTTACAAATCTCTTTCGATTCTTATAATTTTCTAACAGTTCTCTTATCATTTTCACAGTTCTTTAAGAATTCCGATGTAAGTAATTGTTATGTACCTGATTAGCATTTCTCTTTTTAGGTCATGTTTCCTTCCCTCTGTATTCACTAATTATCTTTGTAATCTTTTAAAACAAAGTTTAATAAAAACTTATTCTCGAGTGAACAATTCTGTTCTCTTAATTCTGAACTTGTCTTTGTTTTTATTGTTGTTTATCCAAAATGTCTGGGGTGTCCTCGTGGTGTAATGGTTAAAGCGATGGACTGCGGAATCGTAGTACGCGAGTTCGTACTCCAGTCGCGCTATTACGTTCACTTTCGGATAAATACCCTTGGGAAAGGTATGAACCCCCTTATCCTCCCAGCTATGGGTTAAATAGTACCACTACTGTTCTTCTAGGGAGAATGGCTTTGGCATTAAATAACCTAAAAAGAGTTGATATGCCATTAAACAAAGAAACCAACCAACCAACCAACCAAAATGTCTCTTATTTGTATAGATTACAATGTCTTGTTCCTACGTTTAATATTCTTAAAAATTCCATTGTTAAATCAAGTTATATTTTATCTTCACATTTACTAAACGCATTCTTTGCCCAGTCGGTTGGAGCTGTCGAATACGCCGACTGCAGAGGGGTAAGACCCCTACTCAACGAGTGTCCTGGATATGACACTAAACAGTCTGATGGTAATGTTACAGTGATGCTGGAGCTTTGGGGAATGCGGAGCACACCTTCATTGCCATCGCTCCCAGGTCCACTCTGGCCCGGAGTAGTAGCACCTGATAGGGCCCTATCTATGGGTTAAATAGAACTAAACTGCATACTTATGCTAAACTGTATTGAATTCGAACTTTTTCAATAAACTGAATACCTTGAAATAGAAATGTTTTTGACAATTAAACTATGTACTTACATTTAAACTGCGTACTTATGCTAAACTCAATTGTTTGAAACGGAACTGTTTTTGACATTTAACTGAGGGTAAACAAAATCTGTTCTTAAACTTAACTGAATTGGCTGAATTAGAACTGTTTGAATAAACTGAATAATTTGAAATAGAAAAGTTTTTGACAATTAAACTCTGTACTCATGCTAAACTGAATTATTTGAAATAGAACTAATTATTTGTATAAAAATGGATTTGGCGTTATATAACCGACAAAGGTTGACATACCATAAAACCCAAACAACCAACCAACCATAAACGTATTCTGAAAGGGTAATGCTGTTTTAATATGTTTCGTTTTTAAGCTACGTAATGTAATTGTAAAATTTCATATTTTATATATATATATATATATGTGTGTGTGTGTGTGTGTGTGTGTGTGTGTGTGTGTGTGTGTGTGTGTTTATAAAGGTTGACGGGGACTACACAAGTATACTACGTGCTGTTTTGAACAAATCCTTGAAGCAATACCCAACAAAGCCCATTCAGCTGCGGTTGTAAAGTACACCGACCGCATCTCTGCAGAGGAGTAAGACCCCCCCCGCCACCAATGAGTGTCCTGGATATGGCACTAAACCATCCGATGGTGAAGCTCCAGTCTTGGAGTTTTGGAGAGTGTGGAGTACCCCTACATTGCTATTGTTCCTAGGTCCAATCTGACCTGGAGTGGTAACACCTAAAAGGGTGGCTAAAAATCTATGGCTCAAATAGAAAAATAGAACATTTAAACCGAGTGCAAACAAATGACTTATGCTAAACTGAATTATTAGAAGTAGAACTGTCTGATACTTTAACAGTATGAAAACAAATGTGTGATGTTTAATAGAATTGTTAGTAATACATAGCAATACTTGGAACCATTTAATTTTTTGACGTAAGCTAAGTTTAATTGTTAGAAACAGAACTGTCTGATCATTTAACTGTGTGTGAGCAAATTACTGATGTTTAATTAAGTTGTAAGTGATACATAATACTTTAAACCAATTAACTAAGTACAAAACGTATAAGTAATGTTGAATAGAATTAAAAAGCAATGATGTTTAAATTGCCCAGTCGTCTGGGGCTGTAGAATACATCGACTGCTTCTCTGCAGAGGGGTAAGACACCTCTCGCAACGAGTGTCCTGAATATGACACTAAACAATCTGATAGTGAGGTTCCAGTAATACTGGAGCTTTGGGGAATGCGAATCACCCCTTCATTACTATTGCTCCCAGATCCACTCTGGCCCGGAATGTTATCACCTGATAGTGCCCTATCTATGTGTTAAATAGAAATAACTGCATACTTATGCTAAACCGAACTGTTTGAATTAGAACTGTTTGACTAAACTGAATAGCTTGAAATAGAAATGTTTTGACAATTAAACTGTACTTATATTTAAACTGCGTACTTATGCTAAGCTGAATTGTTTGAAATGGAACTGTTTTTAACATTGAAATGGAACTGTTTTTAACATTGAAACTGAATTATTTGATATAGAACTCCTGTACTTGTACTAAAAGGAATTAGCTGAATTAGAACTGTTTGAGTACATTGAATAGCTTGAAATAGAAATGTCTTTGACAATTATACATATTTACCAACCCCTCCGATTAGGCAGGATATGACACGAGGTCAATTTTTAAGCGGAGTTTGAAAGGTTTTAATTCAGAGTTTCCTTCTCCAAGACTAGTTGCCTAACCAAGGCTGAAGAACCTAGTCTGCCCTACTATTTACCCATAGCTGGAGGGAGAATAATTGAATTCATACCTTTCCCAAGGGTATTAGTGCTATGTGAAATGCAATCAGTCTCGTCCAAGATATGAACTCGTGTCGCCGTGTCCATTTCCTACGACGATAACCATTACACTACGGGTACCTCTTTGACAATTATACTGTAAGCATAAAAATAGATTTGGCGTTAAATAACCTACAAAGCTTGATATGCCATAAAATCCAACAAACCAACCAACTAACCTGTGTGCCTAAATTGAAATATTGGTAAAACATAGCAATACTTGCATCCATTTTACAATGTGCGAATGAATGAATAGTGTTCAATTGAATAATTAGTATTAAATAGCAATACTTGTAACCACTCCACTTCACTGTCTACAAACAACTGATTAATATTGAATAGGATTATTAATGTTAGATAGCAATAATTGAAACCGTTTAACTGTGTAGAATCAATAGCAATAGTAGCAAGCAAATAGATTTGTTCGAACTTATTTAAAGATAAAATAAGCGACAAACTATGTATGCAAAGAAATAACTGAGGTTAAATTGTGACTTATATAGCCATACTTGAAACCATTTAACTGTGAAAAAAAAAAATGAGTTCAGACTCCTTTACAATGTAATCAATAAAATGTGTTTATCATATTTACCAACCCCTCCGCTCGGGCAGGATATGACACAAGGTCAATTTTTAAGCGGAGTTTAACAGGTTTGAATTCAGAGTTTTCCTTCTCCTAGACTAGTTGCCTCACCAAGGCTGAAGAACCTAGTCTGCCCTTCTATTTACCCATAGCTGGAGGGAGAATAATTGGAGTCATACCTTTCCCAAGGGTATTAGTGCTATGTGAAATGCAATCAGTCTCATCCAATATTTGAACTCGTGTCGCCGTGTCCATTTCCAACGACGATAACCATTACACCACGGGTGCCTCCTAAAATGTGTTTATAACTCGTATATATATGATACATATGTATAAAGAGGATTTGGCATTAAATTACCTTGATTAGTTGATATGCCATAAAACACAACCAAACCAAACATCCCACAAAAAAGCAACTGTACAGCCACTTGCCCCTCATCTCATAAACTATCCAAGTAATACGAACAATAAATAGCAGTGGATGTTTGATAAAATAAAACCAACCATTCATCGCTATTTTAACAACATTTTTCATGAATCAAAAGCCCTGAAGAAGGTTATTATAACCGAAACGTAGAACGTCTACTTTCATAATAAGTCACCAAATTCGGATTATTTACGTTTTCAAAAAAAATTCTTCATATATATATAGATATAGATACATAAATATGCGTATATGTGTGTGTTTGTATGTCGATATGTGTATATATATATGCATATATATGTGTGTACGTGCGTAGTTTCCGTCGTCTCTGGATCAGTAATTTACTAAGCTTAGTTGTTGCTCAAAGCCTAAAGTTTGGGATGCCCAGTGAGAGTCGAACTCATTTAAAAAGATTTGCTAATCCATTACGGCACATAAAGAGCTCGGTTTGTGTGTGATTATGAATATATGTGTGTTTTAGAAGGTGTATATATATATATATATATATATATTCATATGCTAATATATGTGCGCATCCACGCGCGTATGTATATTATGTACGTATATATATATATATATATATATATATATATATATATATATATATATATATATATATATATATATATATAAGTGTGTGTGAGTGTGTGCATGTAAACATGCATTTTCTATTTGTGTCTATATATATATATATATATGTGTGTGTGTGTGTGTGTGTGTATAGGTTTCTAAAGTCAGTTCATGTTCGTGTGTCCGTTTTCCCAATCGCGTCAAGCTTGCAGGGTGGAGTAGATATGAGTAATTGTGTGATTGCATAAAGTCTGTTTACCTGTGCGCATGCGTGTGTGTGTTAGTGCTCGTGAATAGTGCATGCTTACACACAGGTGCGCATGCCCAGAGAGGTGAACTGAAACTTGAAGAGTCAGCAATCAATCTAATCTTTCATCAGGACGAAAGGGCAGAGAGAAATTAGGCAAGATAAGGATGAGTGGGTCGGGTAGGTAGGGAGGAAAATATGTGTCACAGGAGATGAGACAATGAAGCAAAGAAAGAAATGGAACCTCTAAAGAAAGAAAGAAAGAAAGAAAGAAAGAAAGACAGAAAGAAAGAAAGAAATGGTATTTCAAACAAAAAAAAAGAAATAAAGGAAGGAAGAAAGAAAGAAATGGAACCTCAGGAGAAAGAAAGAAAGAAAGAAAGAAAGGAAGGAAGAAAGAAAGAAACGAAATTTCAGTAAGAAGTAAGAAGTCTTGAACCCCAAAACAAGAAGAAACCGGACAAAAGTAAGAATCAGAAGATTGATCCCTCTCTAGAAAGAAATGGAATTTCAGTAAAAAGAAAGAAAGAAAGAAAGAAAGAAAGAAAGAGAGGAAAAAAGTAAGAAACGAAATATCTGGAGAAAGTAAGAAAGAAAGAAATGGAACTTCAGGAAAAGAAAGAAAGAAAGAAAGAAAGAAAGAAGGAAAAAAAGAAAGAAAGAAAGAAGGAAAGAAAGAAAGAAAGAAAGAAGGAAAGAAAGAAAGAAAAAAAGAAAAAAAGAAGGAAAAATTCAGGGAAGCAAAAAAAAAAAAAAAGCCTTAAAGTTCCTTAATCAAAAATGATCGAAATATTAAAATGTAGGGAAATATACGGACCAAAAGAAATCTTGAAAAAGAATAAAAAAATAGAAAGACGCGAAGGAAGAAAAATAAAGAAAAATAAGTAAGAAATAAAAAAGAAATTCAAAGCAAGACGTCTTGAACACAAAAACAAGAAGAAAACGGAACAAAAGTAAGAATCAGAAGATTGATCCCTTTCTAAAGAAACAAAAAAAGAAAATCAAGAACAAACCTGAAAGAAAGAAAGAAAGAAAAATAACTGCGAGAATTAAAACTGTATCGTAAAACTGACTGAATGAATGCAGGAAGCAAAGATTGAATCATAGAAAAGAAGGAACAAAAACCGCTTCAGAATATTCTCCAGCTGCGTTTGGGAAAAAGACTGGAAAATGGCGGGAATGCCAGAAATTGGCGGGGGGGGGAGTAGATCTTGGCGGGAAAATATTGAAAATTGGGTCGGTTATGAGTAATTCCTATTGTAATTGCCTCTCATTGGTTCCCAACGGGCAGTAAGAGTGTAAAATCCTTCACACAGTGAGATAGATAGATAGATAGATAGATAGATAGAAAAAAGAAAAGAGGAAAAGGGGCAACAAATGCAAGCCCAAAGAAGAGAATACTTTAAAACAAGAAAAAAAGCAGAATGTTAGTGAAGAGAGAGAGAAAGAGAGAAAGGGGAGAGTGCAGGAAATTTATGTAGAAAAAGAGAAGAATGGATGACCAGAAAATAGGGTAAGGAAAGCTCGACGAATAGAAGAAAAAAGAGAATAAAAATAAATGATAAATATTGCACTGAAAACAGAAAGGACCAGTGGCAAGTGATTACTACCTCTGTCTCGTATTAGTTGTAATTGTAACTGCAGTCCTACCTTGATTTAAATCACTAATTGGTTCGAGGAAGTGGATGTTGTAAGTTAAAACCGACGCAAGTCAAGACTACTTTTCCCACATTTGAATAAATGTAATTTCAATTAATTTGTCCTTGGCCCTTAACAATGTATAAATAGCGTCGCATTTTTAAAAATTTGCTTTGCTTTTGTTTATAGTATTTTCATAGTATTTAATATAGTTTATGAATTAGATAAAGAGACAGTGAGATTTACTGCGATTTTTTCGTAGAGGGTATGCTTAATACTATATAACTGTGTGCAAATTAATTGTAGTAAGGATAGTTATTTGAAAATATATTTATTAACAAGGCATTATTAGTAGTTTGGCCTACTGAGTGTCTGCCAATGGTTCTGGAGAGCAGGGTTTAATCCCTGGTCGAGTCATACCAAAGTCTCAAAAAAGATGCAGTTTGCAGTCATACCTAGGAAACCCCTGTTTTGTGGGGGAAACAGGATCATCTTACTCTCGATAGTGGGTAGTCAGCGTATAATAAACCCCACCAACAGAGCTATAAATATTTTGATTAAAAAAAGCAAAAAAAATTTACTTGCGCTTTATATATATCAGGGTCTCTGCAAAATCATTAAGTGTTCTATTAAAACCTTTTTTTTCCGACTCATAGAGGAACTAGATATTTTAAATGCCAATCCGGGAGGGTCACTTCCTGTGGAAGCCATCACTTTAAGCCAAATTTGTATCACATTCTCTCATCGTCATAGAAGTTGATAATTCCTACCTATGTGTTCATGCCAATTTGCCAAGTGTAACCCGTTAGAAGGCAATAAAATACGTTATTGATAATGGTTGGAGGTGCCCGTGGTGTAATGGCTATCGTCGTTGGAAATAGACATGGCGACACGAGTTCAAATCCTGGACGGAGTTGATTGCATTTCACATAGCATTAATACCCTTAGGAAAGGTATGAATCCAATTATTCTCCCTCCAGCTATGTGTAAATAGTAGGGCAGACTGAGTTCTTCAGCCTTTGTGTGGCAACTATTCTAGGAGAAGCAAAACTCTGAATTCAAGCCCATTAAAATCCACTTAAAAATTGACCTTGTGACATATCTTGCCCGAGTGGAGGAGTTGTTGAATTAATAACACTAGCCAGTCGGATAACAGGATAGAATGAGAGGCATTAATATTTTTAACACAAGAATGACACAGATTTTTAATGATTATCATGCTTTGCTAACAATCATAGATTTGGCCCATTCGATTGGAGCAGCAGAATACACCGACTGCTTCTCTGCAGAGGAGTAACACCCCACCACCAACAAGTGTCCAAGGCTCAATTGGTTGGGGCTGCAGAATACACCGACTGCTTCTCTGCAGAAGGGTAAGACCCCACCACCAACAAATGTCAAATGGCTCAATTAGTTGGGGCGGCAGAATACACCGACTACTTCTTTGCAGAGGGGTAAGACCCCACCACCAACAAATGTCCAATGGCTCAGTTGGTTGGAGCTGCAGAATACACCGATTGCTTCTCTGCAGAAGGGTAAGACCCCACCACCAACAAATGTGCAATGGCTCAGTTGGTTGGAGCTGCAGAATACACCGAGTGCATCTCTGCAGAGGGGTAAAACTCCCCCAACAAGTGTCCTATGGCCCAGTTGGTTGGAGCTGCAGAATACACCGACTGCTTCTTTGCAGAGGGGTAAGACCCCACCACCAACAAATGTCCAATGGCTCAGTTGGTTGGAGCTGCAGAATACACCGATTGCTTCTCTGCAGAAGGGTAAGATCCCACCACCAACAAATGTCCAATGGCCCAGTTGGTTGGGGCTGCAGAATACACCGAGTGCATCTCTGCAGAGGGATAAGACGCCCCCAACAAGTGTCCTATGGCTCAGTTGGTTAGGGCTGCAGAATACACCAACTGCTTCTCTTTGGCTGGGGGGGTAAGACTCCCTCCAACGGGTGTCCTGTATATGACGCTAAACAATCTCATAGTGAGGCTTCTGTAATGCTAGAGCTTTGGGGAATGCGGAGTACCCATCTATTGCCATCGCTCCCAGGTAAACTTTGCCCCAATCTATGGGTCAAATAGAACTAAACAGAGTAATTATGCTAAACTGAATTGTTTGAAATAGAAGTGTTTATATGTACACAGAGGACTTGGCATTAAATAACCAACAATGGTTGACGTGCAATAAGAACAAAGCAAACCAATCATAGATCTTCAGGGGAAACCCCGTTTGCATAGCGGCCAACATACACGTCTGTATCATCGAAGTGAGTTCGAAGTCTAGTCACGCTATTACGTTCACTTTTGGACAACTACGCTTGGGAGTATAGGCAATGAAAAGTTACTCCATACTCCCCTAGAGCTCTAAGATTGGTATATCCTCTGTATGACACTAAAATGCATCTAATGGTTAAGCTCCAGTCTGGGACGATTTGTCAAGTTGTTTGATTAATATTTTATGGCTTATCAACGTTTGCAGTTTATTTAATGCCAAATCCTGCTTTTGAATATATTTACCAAAGCTCCAAGACAGAAACCTTATCATGAGTTGCAGTTTAGTGTCATACATTTTACCAAATGTTTAGTCTGAAGAAGTTCTTCCGTGAATAAAGAACGAAATATTACTATTAAACCCGTTGTAAGTGTTTAATTTATCCATTTTCCCATTTATTTTCATTTTATTTTGTCCGGGGTTCAATCCTAGGTCGAGTCATACCAAAGACTCAAAAAATGGTAATTGATGCCGCCTTGCTTCACACTCAGCATTATAAGATAAGGGTAAAGTGGTGTAATGGCAATCGTCGTAGGAAATGGACATAGCGACACGAGTTCAAATCCTGGACGAGACTGATTGCATTTCACATGGCACTAATACCCTTGGGAAAGGTATGAATCCAATTATTCTCCCTCCAGCTATGGGTAAATAGTAGGGCAGACTAGGTTCTTCGGACTTGGTGAGGCAACTAGTCTAGGAGAAGGAAAACTCTGAATTCAAACCTGTTAAACTCCGCTTAAAAATTGACCTTGTGTCATATCCTGCCCGAGCGGAGAGGTTGGGTAAATAGGATAAGGGTAAAGTAGAGCAATCCAAGGAATGGAGTAGCACCTTCCCCGAAACCTTGGTGTTGTAGCTATTGAAAAGGGAGCCTTCGGTTCACCCTCGACGAAGGTCGCCAACTTTACTTTTACTATATGTAAATGGGTGAGTTTTGGTTGTGTGTGTATATATATATATATATATATATATATAGGTATTATTCGGTCCAGTTAAACTGGAGTTGGGAGTAATTCCATCAGGACAAAAAAAAACATTCAACAGTGAACATTTAAATTTTCCTGTTAAAGAGCTCAATGTAACTGACATTACAAAGCAATAATTTCTATAGGAAAAACAAAAACCGGTCACATTAGGATTATAAATTTATTTCCATCCTGTTATGTGTTTTTGATAAAATCAAAAACACGTGTTTTTTGATTTTATCAAAAACACATAACAGGATGGAAATAAATTTATACTCCAAATGTGACCGGTTTTTGTTTTTCCTATATATATATATATATACATTGCGATTCGCACATTCCGAATACGTTTTAGAATATCTTTCCCATTATCCTTACATAAGTCAAATCTTTTTCTGTCTGTCTGCCTCTCTCTCTCTCTCTCTTTCTCTCTCTCTCTCTCTCTCTCTCACCCAACACCTGGTGGCATCAGCCACGATCCATATACAACATTGTGCCTTGTTCGCATCTGCTACACAAGATCAGAGCATCAAGGCTTCCATAGGATCCGTCACGCATACCTGAAATCCAGAAATGCCCTGTTCACTCTTGGGTGTTCACGGCGGCTGCGGCGGTATTGGTGATGGCGGCGATCAGGACGCAGAGGGGAGCGAAGGCCGTGGACATTGCGAAAAGGAAAAAATGTCGGTGTGGTTGAGTAGTATGGAACCTGTGCCCATCGAATTCAAACACTCGTTTCTATCAGCTTATTAATTTTTTTTTCAAGAAACATTTTCGGGGATGGGAGATTTCATTATTTATATGTACGAATATCTGTATTAAACAATTGTTACAGAAAAAAAAAAGTTGTAAGATAGATAGATAGATACGAACAGACTGAGATAGATAGATAGATAGATAGATAGGTGAGTTTTGGTTGTGTATATATATATGTATATATATATATATATATTGCAATTCACACATTCTGTATTAATCAATTGTTACAGAAAAAAAAATTGTAAGATAGATAGATAGATAGATACGAACAGACTGAGATAGATAGATAGATAGATATACGAATAACGATGAAATATGAATAGAATGAGATAGATAAGAATAGACTGAGATTAGTTGAAAGATACAAACAGGCTGAGATAGATAGATAGATAGATAGATAGATTAATTAACATAGACTTGAATAGAGTGAGATTGAGGCAAAAGTGCTGAGTAATGTGATGACTAAGTTGAGGTCGCTGTTGTGCCGAGATGTAAGGATGAGATTGAATGTAAAACGTGCCTTTCGGCGCGCTAAGTTCGTCTCGCCTGGCTTCGAAGATTGCAAGACGAAACAGGTGCCATTCCAACATCTGCTTTTGCGTTCTCGCCCTTTTCGCTTCCTGTTTTTTAACTCCTCCCTCGTTACATCCTTCCTCTTCTTTTTTTTCTTTCTTTTTCTATTCCTTTCTTCGACTCCAACCCCTTCCCTAGTACGATTCTAGGATGAGTCGTTCTTCATTTTGTCTTGTCTCGTTCGCTTGCGTTTCACAACTCTGCTTCCTTTTCGTAATTCAGTCGAGCTTTTCCTCGCTATTGACAAAATAAAGGTGCAGTGGGTTGTGAATAAAGATAATAAGACTATGTTGCGCCAGTTGTCAGGGGCGGTCTGTTGTGCAAGCCAACACTCGTGGTCTTTGGATTCGGATTGCTTTTAACTGCGTGTCAACACGTCTCGGGATATTTTATACCGAAGGGTTTGGGAACTGCACTCATTGATAAACACGTCTAGGGTTATTTTCTTCTGAAAGGTTTGGGAATTACTTTAATTGATTGACTGATCGATTAGTTTTAACGGCATGTCAACACATTTAGGGTTATTTTATGACGAGAAGTTAGAGAACTATGTTCATATTTACATTTCTTGTTGAATTGCTGAACTGATTTGAAATACGCGGTGCCTTCAATAAGTTTCCAGAATTTTTTTGTAAAGGCCTTTAGGATTGTCGTAGATTCTTGAAAATTCACTATGTTACTGCTATATATATTATGAGATGACTGACCAATATTTATGATTTCAGGTTCAAATCAACAGCTACAGCAGCAATTGGAATTCACCCTACTAAAGCCTGATTGTCACAGCTGGTGAATTTCAAAAATGCAATCTGGACGTGAGGACACTTTAGAAGAACGATATGCAATAAAATTCTGTTTTAAACTTGAAAAAAATACTACAGAAACGTATGGAATGCTTCAGACTGCTTTTCGACCATCTGGCATGAATGGGGCATCAGTTTTTGAGTGGCATAAGAGATTCAAGGAAGGCAGGGAGTCTTTGAGGGATGATGAGAGGTGTGGGAGAAGTAAGGAAGTCAATACACCAGAGTTGATTGGCCAAAGGGTGAGGGTTAGGGTTACTATGTTGAGGTTTTAAGGGAGTTCAGCAAGAGATTCCTTGGGAAGAGGCCAGCACTCTTCAAATCGGGTCAGTGGCATTTCCACAACTCCATCCTTGTCACAGACTATTTGACCAAGATGGGCATCAAGACAGTTTCTCAGCCTCCCTATAGTCAAGACCTTGCTCCCTGTGACTTTTGGTTATTTCCTAAGCTCAGAGGCTGTCATTATGAGACAATTGAGGTGATGAAAGAGGCTGTGATGAAGGTCATTGACATGGTCACACAAGAGGACTTCCATGGGGCTTTCCAGAAGTTGTTGGAACGGTACAACAAGTGCATTGCAGCCGGAGAAGATTACTTCGAAGAGGACTAGAGTTTCATATGTGTACTATCGATAAAAGTGCCCCTACGAAAAAAATGTCTGGAAACTTATTTAATAATCCTCGTAGAACTGATTATTTGTATAAAAATTGATTTGACCTAAAATAACGTAAAAAGGTTGATATACCATAAACCCAACCAACCAACCAACCAAGTAAGATCCTGCTTATCTAAAACGTTATCTACAAAGTACTCATTTAGAAATCTTTGGTTAAACATATATATATGAACAGAATTTGGCATTAAATAACCTACGAAGGTTTTTATCCCATAAAACCCAAACACCAACGAACCAACCACTATTCCCTCTTCTTCTTCTTCTTCTTCTTCTTCTTCTTCTTATTATTATTATTATTATTATTATCATTATTATTATCATTTACTCCTTTGAGAGTTTTTTACACCGGCATCAGCAGATGATTTTTCACTGGAGTTTGAGTGACAGCAAGTCTCCTCAAGTCTCTAAGACTCTTTTCAGTACACTGGTCGATCTTAATAATGCTGTAGTTTGGATGGTCTCCTCTCGACCTCTTTTTTCCAATTCGTTTAATCCTTTTACTAATCCTTTTGGGACTCTACTGAGCTCACCAATCACAATTAGTATCACTGACACCTTCATGTTCCTCAGTTTTTTCAGCTCTCTAGCAAGGTCTAAGTACTTGTCTTTATTTTTGACTTCTTTTCACCCCTGTGGTCTGCCGGGACTGCAAAGCCAACTATAAAGCAGGTTTTCTTTTTTTCTTTTTTGTTGACTATCACTAGGTTAGGTCATCTGGCCGAGATTAGGTGACCCGTTTGTGTCTCAAAATTCCAGAGAAGTTTGTGCGTCTCATTCTTCAGGACTGATTCTGGGTCGCGCATATGCCGTTTGTTCGTATGGTCGAACTTCTTGCACAACTCATAGTGGATCACCTTGCCCATCCAGTCATGTGTATTCTTATACTCTTTTTGCTTACGCTTACTACATTAGCTTATTATATGAGTGATCGTGTCCTCTCTATCAACACTTAACCTATACATGCTATTTTGTTGCGTCTTATCTTTTTTTTCTTTGCTTTGACATAGTTTGTCCTTATGGCGTTGTTCTGTGCTGTTATCAGGAGAGATTCAGTTTCTCTCTTTTTATTATTGTTTACTCTTTTAGAGTTTTCGCATTAGCTAAAGCTGATGGTCTTTCACTGAAGTTTGAGTTATAACAAGTCACCTCAAGTCTCCAGGAGTCTTCTCAGTATTCTGACTGATCTCAGTAATGTAGTAGCTAGGATGGTCTCCACTTGTCCTGTTATTTTCAAGTCCTCCAGTCTCTTTAATAATCCTTTGGTAACTGTACCAAGAGCACCAATCACAATTGGAATAATTGTCACTTTCATGTTACACGGTTTTTTTAATTCCCTAGGAAGGTCGAGGTACTTATCTTTCTTTTCACTTTCTTTCAATTTTAGTCTCTGGTCAGCCAGGACAGCAAAGTCTACATTATTATTATAATTTACTCCAAGAGAATTTTTCACATCAGCATTAGCTGATGGTCTTTCAATGAAGTTTGAGTGATAGCAAGTCTCTAGGACACTTCTCAGTATTCTGACTGTTCTCAATAATGCTGTATTTTGCATGGCTCCAAGTCCTCCAGTCCTTTCAATAATCATTTGGTGACTGTATCAAAAGCACCAATCCCGATTAGCATAATCGTCACCTTCATGTTCCATAGTTTTTTCAATTCCCTTGCAAGGTCGAAGTACTTATCCTTCTTTTCACATTCTTTCAGTTTTATCCTGTAATCAGCCGGGACAGCAGAGTCGACAATTTTGCAAGTTCTCTTTCATTTTCTTTCATTTTTTTCTTTTTTTTTTTTTTTTGTTGATTAATACAAGGTCTCTCCTTCTGGCCGAAATTAGGTGATCCGTTTGTATGCCAAAGTCCCATAGGAGTTTGTGTATGTCATTCTTTAAGACAGATGCTGTGTTGTGCATATACTATTTCTTCGTATTATAATTATTTCACTAATGCGACAGCTTGTGGAATTTCACTAGAGTCTGAGTGACAGCTAGTCTCCTCAGTTCGAAAGAAATCTTCTGTATATTCTAGCCGATTTTAGCAGTGCTGTGGTCTGTATGGTCTTGATTATTCCTCTCATCTCCAATCCACCCAGTCACTTTTTTTTTTTGCCTTCGGGGACCAATGCGAGGGTACCACTATTGTAATATAATGGCTGAGGGATTTCGTTTTATATATCTTGCCTTTCGGTTTAGTTAGGCTGAGAACCTTTCGCTTAGCGCATGGGTTACTTAGGTGCAACATGAGCGCAGATGTTCACGCGCGCGGGGGGAGGATGTGTCATTCAGAGATGTCAAAATAAAAATCCCAGATAGGAATTGAGACCAGGTGATGGGTGAGGTCACGCACCGGAAGCGTGGGCTGAGATTTGAGAAAAGTCAGTTAGTTGAGTTTTAGCGTCCGAAGAAGACGGTTGACTTTCGGGGCTCGCCGAGGCCTTGCGGCGGGCGCCGCACGTGGTTTGGGACAGATGGAAAAGTCAGCATAGAAAGATTGTGCCTCTCTCTCCTGATGTCGAAAAACCTTTAAACTCAAAAAGTTTATAAAGTTTCGTACCTGAACTAAAAAGTCCTAAGTGTTTTTTGTGTTTCAGAATTCCTATGTTATCTATATGTGCGTTATGAACATTCTATGATTATTTCACGTATGGCTTTGTAACACTATAATTTGTATCACAGTCATCTTCAAAGTAATTTTAAGTTCTACATTCTAGTGTACTATATACGATATATTCTTTTCAGGATTTCGAAAGCATATTATTTGTAAGAAATTTAATGATAAAATATTCCTTAGAATATTTTCTATCATTTCTTTCTTTTTTTTTTTTCCTTCTATTTTTTTAATTTCCTATCGCAGGATTTGAAATTATTCCAATTTTTGTTCAGATTAATGTAATCTACCATCTTTGTAGAATTTGGTGAATATTGAAGATATAATTGTTTTCTTAGATTAAGATTTTGTGTCATACGTGTCATCTAAGGTAGAAATAGGTTAATAATATCTTATATCGTTAAATGACCTTCTGCTCAGAATGTTCTAGGTGTGTATTGTTGACTGTATTGGAAAATAAATGGAAAAATATGAAATCACGTCAAAATTGCTTTATTAAACTTGAGATTAACTAAAATAATTCTAAATATTTACAGGGGTCGAGATTTCTAAATACTACGAGATTTTCTTTCAAATTGGCAAACATCTTTCCCATATCAGTTGAAATATGAGCGTAAGCAGAGTCAGCCAACTTATCACATTTTAATTATACGCTAATATTTTGAACCACCAATATATATATATATATATATATGTGTGTGTGTGTGCGTGTGTGTGTGTGTGTGTGTGTGTGTGTAAACTGTGTGTATATATATGAATATACACGCACTGATTATATATATATATATATATATATATATATATATAATCTGTGTATATTTATAGACATAGGCTTACGTAATATTTCTTCATATATATATATATATATATATTCAAATTCTGTGCATGTATAGACATGTAGGCTTATGTAATATATATATATATATATATATATATATATATTTGAGGGTGTGAGTGGGTGCGTGTATGGATGTGTGTGTATATGTATGTTTATATACATATATAGGTTTGTTTATTAAGCATATTTTTTGACAATTTGTCAAGTATTTAATTAATTCTGATATTAGATATCATGGGTAATTATTCAGTATCCTTATGAAAATCTTTCTCTCTCTCTGTTATATATATATATATAGTTATTTCACTATGCCCAGATCTCTGAAACTTTTAAGCTGACATAATTCCTAAAAGGTAAAAGGTGTTGCCTCAAATTTCAGAGTATTACGATGTGAAATGAAATGCTTTTTCTTCAAAGAAAGAAAATTTTGGAAGAAAATATAGTTATTTATTCTTGTTGGGGGGATCTTGTGATACGCGAAATACGGCGACACAGTAAAGACGCTTATTCACTTTAGAAATGAAGAGATTGAATAATTCTGTTCAAATTGCCTTTTCTTTTCTTTTTTTTTATTTTTGTGACTCGTTTAAAAACCGCCTCCGGATTTGGGGAATAAAATCAATGTTGAGTTGCGTCTTATTTGTGGAATTTATATCCAAGCTAACTGCATCAGGAGATCCGAGCACTATCTCTAGTCTTCGGCATCGCCAGGCTTCGTCGCACGGTATTAAATACTAGGCATCATCACCAAACATCTTCACTGAGCACCGTCACTAAGTATCATCGTCGGGTGTCAACACTTAGCGTACAACCATGTATTATCACCAGTCATCATGCCAAAGCATCGTTGTCAGACATTAACACTAGGCATCATCTCCCGGAATTATCAACAGACATCGTCTCCTGGCATCATTACCAAGCTTCATCCCCAGTTATTATCACCGGTCATCATAGCAAAGCATCGTTCCCCGGCATCCTACCAGGCATTTTCTTATCAGCAAGCATTGTTGCCAAGCAACGCTGTAAGGCGTCGTCGCCGAGTATCAAAATCAAACATCGTTGCCAGGCATCCTACCAGGCATCCTCTCAAGGAATCATCAGCAAGCATTGTTCCTGAGTATCGTCACAAAGCGTCGTCGTCAGGTATTATCACCAGGCATCATAGCTATTCATCGTTACCAGGCATCCTCTTCAGGCATTGTCATCAGGGTCAGATATAATCGTCAGGTGTAGTCGCTAAACATCATCATCAGACATCATGGCCCGGCGACGTCGCCAGGCATCTTCCTCAAGTACTGGAAGATCATACTAGTCACTTTTGATTGAAATATTTGGTTTCTCAGCTTCACAAAACAGCCTCCCAATTCAACCAGATTGAAATATTTAGTCTCTCAGGTTCACAAAACAACCTCCCAACTCAACCCGATTGGCGACGTCGCCAGATCACGATGAGAAAAGTTTGCATCGTCATACCATCCCTTCTTTCGAGTCGTCCAAATCACCATTTTGGCTAAAGCGAGGATCACGAGAAACACCACACGCTTCTCACCCTGAAACGGAGGCAAAATGTTGTCAACGACGTAACCAACATCGAGCAGCACGAGCTGCTTGGGTTCGATGCGAGCCGTCCACTCCCCGACGTGATCCCAGAACGGACGAACTCGCTCGCGGTAGTAGAATGCGTTCTCAGCCGTTTCTTTCAAACCACTGCCGCAGCGAGTACAATCAGGCAAGTCTGCCTGGCCTACACTGACATTCAAGTCGAGAAGGGGCAACACGTTCTGTACAAGCCGCCAGGTGAGCGAGAACTCGGAGTTGTTCAAGAAGCTCGAACCTGGCGCCCAATTCCATTGGGAGTGGATTTCCTCCGCCGTCCGGCCGCGCCGTTAACTGAGAGGGTCCAAAGAGGAACCCACCATTAGTTCCCGATACAGTTCTTTCCGAGACCATGAAAGGTCCCTGGAACCAAGAAGGTTACGAAGGGCCGCTCGGCGCTCGCGAAGAAACGGTGATTCGTCCATCGGCTTACGTCGACCTTCAGCCTTTGGGTCTGACTGGAGGCGAGGAAAAGTCCGACTCGCCTTTCGTCTCCACACTGCGTCCTCCGACAAGGATCGGCCCAAGTATGCAAGACTTTCAACTGCACTCCTGCCTGAGGATTGTGGTACATTATGCTCATCCCTCTGCGGAACTCCGGTTGGAATCCGGCAGTCTCCAAAACAGACGCCAAAAGCTGATGATCAAAAACTTATCTAAATTGATCAGCGTTGCTTCAGTGCTGTCTCCTATCCCCTTTAGGACCTCGCGAATCAAGTGCAGATTGTTTGGGATCGATCTTCCCTTCACAGCGTAGGTTTGCTCAGGGCCGATCAGATCGCTGACAACCTGTAAGCTGTTCGCAAAAATCCGGGCCAAAATCTTTAACTCTGTGTTTAACAATGGTTGAACATATCCATCAGAATAGGCACAAACATGTGCGGCAGCCTCAAGTACACTTCGCAGGGCAAACCATCTAGTCCTGGCGACTTGTTAAGTCCGACCTGCTTCAACACATCACGGATTTCGCATTCAGTAACCACACCCTCCCAGCTAGCCGCTTTGGCCGCCCCAAGGCGGGGCAAGTCAGCAAGATAGCTGCAAAACTCTTGAAGCAGGAGATCAGGACAGCTGGCAAAGCGATCACGAAAGTGCGCCCGAAAGGCATCATGTATCCCACGATTCGATCGCAGCACGCACCCATCCGGGGACTTGATGGAATCGATATACCGACCGGGAAACCTTCGCACTTCTTCCACACGCGCAGTCGCGTTCGATTTCTTATCTTCGTTGATAACTCTTTTTAACCTAGATCTAACTAAAAATCCCTTGTAGCGCGTGCTAGTCTCATGCTCAAGGTCCCTCCTAGCTAGTTCTACGGTTAGGGCGTCTCTTCCCCCAAGCCACCGACAGGGAAAGTCTCTCTTCTATCGATTTCGCCTTCCTGGTCCTATCTAAATTGAGCTGTGGACCGTATTTGGTGGCGAAATCTCTAATCCTATCTTTAAGAGAAATCCACCACCTAATCCCTGTAAGCGTCCCCACTAACGCCCGCTTAATTAGGGATTCCAACTGGTCCCGGAAGTCCCGTATCTCCTGTAAGGAGGTACTGAACTTCCAGTAGCCGGCGAGACTAGGCCTATTTGCTAGCTGCAGACTGATCCTAACAAGTTAATGGTCAGTCAGCACTATCAAGTGGAACGTAGGATAACTAACGAAATCGCTATCAGCTCTTTTAACACTCTGTCCAAGTAGGAACCTACTTTGGCAGAGGGCGTCCTATCTAGCCTCAACCACATATCCCTCCCTGGGTGATCCAGACGAAACCTGTCGACCAAGTCATGGCGACCCATAAGGTCGATCAGGCTACTTTCACACCTTCCCAACCTACTAGCTGCCCGCCCGACCTTATCTATCTTGGTTTTTTTAGCCTTTGCGTTTTTTTAATGGTTTGCGTTTTAATGGCTTTTTTCTAATGGTTTGCGTTTTTTAATGTTTTTTTTTTACCCTTTATGCAGGAGATAAAATCGTCAACTTTTCGTCAGATCTTGCTTGGTTTAGTTTCTTTGTTTAATGGCACATCAACCTTCGTGAGTTATTTAATGCCAAAACCATACTTGTAGAAGAACAGTTGTCTGTTTGTTTGTTTTATTGTTTAATGACATAGCAACCTTCGTGGGTTATTTAATGGCAAAACTATACTTGTAGAAGAACAGCATTCTGTTTGCTTGATTTGTTGTTTAATGGCATATCAACCATCTTGGGTTATTTAATGCTAAATCCATTCTTCTAGAAGAACGGTAGTAGTACTATGTAACCCATAGCTGGGAGGATAAGAGGGTTCATACCTTCCCCAAAGGTATTTGTACAAAAGTGAACGCAATAGCTCGAACTTGCGTACTATGATTACGCAGTCCAGCGCTTTAACCATTACGCCACGGGGACAACCCCGATAACAGTTGTCGTACGATTTAACCCACTGACCATTGTGATCAGTGTATCGCCGCATCAATTTTCTTTGATTTTGCAGCTACTGAAGTAAAACCATTAATATCTATACAAGAAGCTGACTCAAACTTTTCGGGCTTTTTATCTGGGACGTCTAGGATTCGTGCCGGTTAGGAGTTCAAGGTCAATGATAGATTCTAGGCTGAATGACCCCCCCGGCTTTTACCGAGCCACCTTCGGGTCGGCGAATAATCATTGATAAGAGAAAAAAGAACAGGAAGAGAGAATAGGAGAGAGAGAGAGAGAGAGAGAGAGAGAGAGAGAGAGAGTAGAAGTGAAAGGTTTGGTTTTGGTTTATTTGTTTCACGGCATACCAACTCCTTATGGTTTATTTGACGCCGAAATTTGATTCCTTTGTGTTTATAGCTTTTAGTTTATTTGTTTAACGGCATATCAACTCGTTATGGGTTATCTAATGCCGAAATTTGATTCCTTTGTGTTTATAGCTTTTGGTTTATTTGTTTGATTGTGTACCACTTTCTTATGGCTTATTTAATGCCGAAATTTGATTCCTTTGTGTTTATAGCTTTTGGTTTATTTGTTTAATGGCATACCAACTCCTTATGAGATATCTAAAGCCGAAATATGATTCCTTTGTGTTTATAGCTTTTGGTTTATTTGTTTAATTGCATACCAATTCCTAATGGGTTATTTAATGCCGAAATTAGATTCCTTTGTGTTTATAGCTTTTGGTTTATTTGTTCAATGGCATACCAATTCCTTATGGGTTATCTAATGCCGAAATTTGATTCCTTTGTGCTTATAGCCTTTGGTTTATTTGTTTAACGGCATAAAAACTCCTTATGTGTTATTTACTGCCGAAATTTGATTGATTTGGAAATGTTTGATTATAATCATAACCTTTTTTGCTTTCAATGTTCAATTGCAGTCATTTTTAATCGTTTTTTTTTTTTTCATTTGTTGACAGTTGTATCAAATATCCCAGTTTAATACAAATAATTTGCACACTTATATGGAATCAAGTATCCCGGTCCAATCCTAGTCATTTTCAATCAGACCTATCTTACCCAGAGATGGAACCCTAATAGGTACCACTCACAGTCAGAGTGAACCTAGGAATAATAGCAATGAAGGAGTACTCACACTCTCCAGATAGCATCTTTTAGGGTCCCATTTAATACTCGAATAGATCTGTTTTAAAATAAGTTGTATTCGATAGGAATATTTGAAGCATTATAACAGTGTGTAAATCATTTATATTACATAGGAATACTGGAAACCATATAAATTATCTGTATTAGGATTTTGTATTTTGAAGCTTTAACTGTTTATATATATTATTTTCATAGTAAATTGAACCTATATGTCTGTATATAAATTATCAGGATTAGATTTGAATACTTGAAACTATAACTGCTCAAACAACTGATTATAAATACCATTAGATTAAAAAAAATTATTATTAAAATGATTATTAATACCATTAATTATTAATCAAAAATGATTATTAATACCATTAAATTAAAAAAAATTATGATCAAAATGATTATTAATATCATTAATTATTAATTAAAACTGATTATTAATACAATTAAATAAAAAAATGATTATTAATACCATTAATTATAAATCAAAAATGATTATTGATACCATTAAATAAAAAATGATTATTAATACTATTAATTATTAATTAAAAATGATTGATCATACCATTAAATAAAAAAAAGATACTTGACCCCATATAAAAAAAAAAGTCTGACTTTGGTATAAAATAATCCAACAAGGTTTGACACGCCGTAAAACCAATCAACCAACCTACCAACTTATGCTGATTTTTAAAGTCACATGAAGTGCTCCACACACATAGCCTTCAACCAGACAACACACTACTGAGTAAATAATTTTAATGGTGCATTTAGATGATGCATCAGTAAGTGCTCCACACTTCGGCCCGACTTTAGTAAATACATTTATTTATGCATATGGCAGAAATCCTATTGTTTCTCACTTATGGCCTTGACTCTGACTAAGTTTAAATTAGATAATTCTTTTATTAAAACATTGAGTTGAAATCCCATTGAGTACCCCAAACTTGTGTTCACCAAAGCGAAATTTAGTAAGTTCCTTTACTGATGTAATGAGGGAGGGCTCCTCACTTGTTGCTTGTACCTGACTAAACAAAGCTTCGAAAAAATCTGTCATTAACAGTATTACTCTAGAAACGAAAAACTTTCTGGATGATGGTGGTGGTGGTGGTGGTGGTTACAAAAGTAGAATTAAGACACCTATATGATGGTAGCGCTTGAGGTAGTGGGTAGCCACAGTGGTGACGGGGGGAGGTCATGGTGATCGTACAATTGAGGAAGGATCTGGCGATACAGATAGTCGGGAATGAGATCTGACAGTGTTTGTGTGAAGAGTGTGTTGGTTGGTAGTGAATGGGGAGGGGAAGGCAGGGATAAGAGAGGGGAGGCACGAAAAAATTAGTAATTGACTAATTAATCCATTCTCCTCGCTTAAATCGCCAAATATAATCCCCGCTACCCTTCCCCTCCCACCAGTCACGCCTAAGCTTCAACTCTTCCCCTCTCTATCAACCACCATTTTTAGGTCGCTTTTTTCTTTCTTTCTTTCTTTTTTCTTATTCTGCCCCACTGGAGGCGCTACACACCACACCCTTAACGCCGGCATTGACCTGACCGTAAAAGCAGCGAATTCATCTCCCAATCGTCTTCCTTTATATTCCAGTGCCGTCTATCATCGGATGCTAAAAATTTGACCTTGTGTCATATCCTGCCCGAGCGGAGGGGTTGGTAAATAGGATCATCGGATGCTAAGTTTTCTAAATCATTACTATCATCATCATTTATCTAGTGATCTGTCTGAGCATTACAACCAGTTCACCCACAACACATACACACAAACCTTCCCAGTCGGCTGGGGCTGTAGAATACACCGACTGCTTCTCTACAGAGGGGTAAGACATCCCCCCTGCAACAAGTGTCCTGTATATAACACTAAACAATCTGATGGTGAGGTTCCATCAGTGCTGGAGCTTTGGCGAATGCGGAGTACCCCTTCATTGCCATCACTCCCAGGTCCTCTCTGGCTCGGGGTGGTAGCACCTGATAAGGGCCCTTTCTATGGGTTAAATAGAATTATCGGCATGCTTATGCTAAATTGAATTGTTTGACTAAACTGAATAGCGTGAAATAGAAATGTTTCTGACAATTAAACCGTACTTACATTTCAACTGCGTGCTTATGCTAAACTGAAACCGTACCTACATTTAAACTGCGTGCTTATGCTAAACTGAATTATTTGAAATAGAACTGTCTTTTGACATTGAAACTTTATTTACACTAAACTGAATTATTTAACGTAGAACTGTTTTGACATTTAACTGTGTGTAAACAAAATCTTTACTTATACTAAACTGAATTAGCTGAATAAGAACTGCTTGACTAAACTGAATAGCAAGTAATAAATGTTTTTCACAATCAAACTGTACTTACATTTAAACTGTGTGCTTATGCTAAACTGTATTGTTTGAAATTGAACTGTTTTTGACATTGAAACTGTACTTACACTAAACTGAATTGTTATATATAACTGTTTGAATAAACTGAATCGTTTGAAATAGAAATGCTTTTGACAATTAAACTATGTACTCATGCTAAACTGAATTGTTTGAAATAGAACAGATTATTTACATGAAAATGGATTTGGCATTAAATAACCTACAAAGGTTGATATGCGATAAAAATCCAACCAACCAACCAACCAACCAACTAACTAACCACACAAACACGTATGGTGAGGTTCCAGTAATACTGGAGCTTTGAGGAATGCAGAGTACCCTTTCATTGCCATTGCTCCCAGGTGCTCACTGACCGGAGTGATAACACCTCACGGGGTCCAATTTATGAGTCAAATAGAACTAAACTGTGTCCTTATGCTAAACTGAAATATTTGAAATAGGAGTGTTTTGACATTTAAACTGCTTATTTATGCTAAACTGAAATGTTTGAAATAAAAATGTTTTGAGATTAAAACTGTATACTTATGCTAAACTGAATTGATTGAAAAAAGATTGTTTTTACATTCAACTCTGGGGCCGTAGAATACAGCCTTTTTGCAGAGGGCTAAAACTCCCCAATTGAGTGTCCAGGATAAGACACTAAACAATCTAATGGTGAGGTTCGAGTAATTCTGGAGCTTTGGGTAATACGGAGTACCCCTTCATTGCCATCGCTCCCATGTCTACTCTGACCCGGAGTGGCAGCACCTTATAGGACCCTATCTATAGGTTAAATAGAACTAAACTGTGTTTATTTCCTTTGACGATAACCGTTATACCACGAGCACCTCCTTGAAATAATGCAATTATTCGTATTAGATAGGAATACTTGATATCATATAACTGTGTCCCCCCAAAATTTTGAACCAGCTAAACTAAACGTAAATATGAATGTACAATGAATGCTATTGCATTATCTAAAGGCATAAATTAAACATAGATGGGTTGACATGCTGTTAAAATAAATCAGCAAATCAATCGATTGACAGAACGTGATAACTAGACTTTGTTTAGTTTTATGTTGCTCTGTTGGGCAGCATTTGAGCACTTTTTGATTTTTCAGTCACAGGCTAATGAGTAGAGTGTTCTCCAATGGTCTGGGAGACCGGTGTTCAATCCCAGGTCGAGTCATACCTAAGACTCAAAAAATAGTACTTGATGCTGCCTTGCTTAACACTCAGCTTTATAAGATACGGATCAAGGGTAAAGTGGAGCAACCCAGGGTAAGGAAGAGCACCCTTCCTTACACTTAGGTATAGTAGCTATTGAAAAGGGAGCCTTCGGGTCAACCTCGACTAAGGTCGCCAACTTTACTTGACATATATGCATATATATATATATATAGAGAGAGAGAGAGAGAGAGAGGTGGACTGAGAATTTCATATGATGACGTCATATCTACTGTTGATGACTTTTATCACCATTTTCGATCCAAGCATTGTAACATCACTGGAAGAAGTGTGTGTACAACAAGGCAAACTATTTGGTTACATTCCATGACACTATCTTGGTCAGCCTATGAACTTTTCAGCCCATCACCAATGGTCAAGGAGACCTGGGTTCAATCTCAGGTCGCGTCATACCAAAGACTTTAAAAATGGTACTTGATACCTCCTTGCTTAACACTCAGCAATATAAGGTACTATCAAGGGTAAAGTGGAGCAATCCAAGGAAAGGAGTAGCGCCCTCCCCTACACCTCGGTATAGTAGCTATTGAAAAGAGAGCTTTCTTGTCGCCCTCGACTACGGTCACCAACTTTATTTACTTTTATATATATATATATATGTGTGTGTGTGTGGGTGTGGGTGTGTGTGTGTGTGAGTGTCTTTTAAATTACCGCCATTGAAGAACCTACTCTTAACATTTGATCATCAGAGTGATTGTGAAGCATGAAAAACTGTAACGGGAGAACGGTCGGTGACTACAACTGTTTCATATTATATATATATATATATATATATATATATATATATATACGATGGTGAGCAGAAAAGTTCATATGATGACGTCATATCTACTATTCATGACTTTTTACCAATGGGATCTAAGCACAGCAACTGAAATGAAAAAGTGTGTTATCCGCAACGGGAGGCTATGTTTACCCTTATTTGGTCGCATCTCGGTCAGCCGATATATATATATATAGATATATATACGTATGTAAGTATTTATTCTGTTCCCTACGAGACCAAAATGTGACATAAGTTTGGTTTGATGTGGTGGTGCACCGCAAGAAGCAAGCCTCTTCTGGGGTGGTTTACAAATGCATTTTACTTAATGGGCACCTCAAGTATCGAACAATAACCCCTTTAGACAAGGTTGTTGGTGCTGCATGGGTGAAAGCTCCCAGGATCTAAGCTGATTAATTTCTCTCCCACCCGGTATATATGTATGTATGTAAACGTAATCTAGCCAAAAATATAGCTAACATAAAACACAGGGCATATGGTAGCCACATTTTATTAGAGCAATGTTCTTCAGATTCTCTTCGAGAATAATGCTATTTCCAGTCCAATTTTTAACTGAATTATACTTCTGTGAAGTCTGCACTTGCGTTGTTGGTCGTTTATCAATCAAACAAATTCTCCATTTAACGTAAATAAATTTGAAATCTTATTTAAATTACTTCACTCCGTCACAAAACAGAAGCACTGACATCATCGTGGACTCTGCTCTTACGTATTGATCTATGTATGTTATTGTAATTGTTGTAGCGTGTTAAGGAAGTGATACACAGTGAAATAAAGAGTCAATTATTTATTAACTGAAGTGGTACAGTCCAACAAATATTATTAGTCTCACGCTGTAGTTGTTCCGTCCGAAGTTGGTCTTACTACTGACCGAGATCTCGCAGAACCTCTCCGTGCTTAAGAAACACGACGTATTTTATACCTCCACGATACTGGAAGTCACGTGGTACGAGCTACTATACAACAGTAATACAATAAAAACGATACGGATACAGTCCCCGTAGCGTAATAGCTAAAGTTTTAAACTGCGGTCCCGAAGTAAGGAATTCGAAATCCAGTCACCATTTTACGTCCACTTTCAAACTAATATTCTTGGTAAAGATAAGAACCTCCTTATCTCTCCGGGCATAAGTTAAATAGTATCACTGCTCTGTTTCTACAAGGATGGCGTTGACATTAAACAAAATAACCGAAACCGAACCAAACAGAAAAACGGCACATTGTAGATATTAATAGAGCAATCCACTTAAAAGCCTCTAAATTAGAGAATAAAGTCATTTCAACGCCATTACGTAGTTTTGTAAAGTAACCAGTACTCTGTCATGGCCAGCAGGATGGTTTTAGTTGCCGTTGGCACTGACTTCGATCACCAACAAAAGCTCAACAGTAATGACCTTATACCAGTCTATATGAACTTTTCTCGTTTCGTGATGTTTTCTCTTTTCATCTGAGCCACGAAACTTATTCCACCGCTTCCATCTACCTCATCTATCTGCCCCCACCCCACTTCCTCCAACAAAACCCCTACTCACCATTTTCTCTGCCCCAATCAGCATAAATATAGCCTTAAGTTAAAGGTGTTCCATTTCTGGAATTTTTTTTATTTTTTATTTTCTATTTATCTATTTATTGTTTTTTGATTTGCCTACTTTTTTTTTTCTTCAGAAACTTTAGGAATGATAGGGTTGGGGTTGTGTCACCCAGTGCCTGGTGGCAGACAGATGGGACATTCTGGTTGGAGAGAGACGTTTACCTCTCTGGGTTCACATCTATGTTTTTGGAAGGGTAGGGGCACTGTTCATTAGTGTTGGATAATTAAATGAAAAGTACTCCTCAAAAAAAGGGTAGGTGCTGGGTACTCTCACTACTACTGTGACGTCACCTTCCTCTACTTTTCTTTTTAAAGATTCGTTCTTGAATCAAGGGTCGAAGCTGTTGTTAGCAGGAGTTCGGGATGCTGCGTGTCCCGGTGTAAACAGGAGTTACGGTTCAAATAAGCAAAAAGTATCAGCTCCTTGACTGTGACTTCAGAACACGAAAATATACATTAAAGAGGCGACCAGGAGAGCGCTAATTTAATCGAGAAGACAAGGAAAACAGAAGATAATACAATCCTGGTATTGTATATTTTATAAGCATGTGAATAGGCAAATTCATCGCCAAATTGTTCAAATTATCATATTACGAGACATAAAAATCTGATCTCTCCGATAGAATTAAACGAGATTCCTACCAACTTGTGGCTGTGTTAGTACTACTGTATGAATTCACCACATGAATGCTAACGAAAGGATTAAAGAAAAGGCTTGATAGGAACTACACAAGAATGTTAAAAGCTGTTTTGGAAAAAAATCAAGTAACACACCCACAATACAGTAACTATATGGCCATTTACCTCCCATCTCACAAACCATCCAAATAAGACAAACAAGACATGCTGAGCACTGCTGAAGAAATAAGCGTCGTCCTCTTATGGAATCCTACACATGGACGAGACAGTGTTGGCCGTCTAGCAAGGACTTACATATATCATTTCTGTGTGAACAGTGGATCTAGCCTTGAGGACCTGCCAGGAGCAATGGACGATAGCGAGAGATGGCAAGAGATGCTAACTCTCAACACGAGGATGATGATAATGATTACTTGAGAACACGTGAACGCATTATAGCAGCAGTCCATGATGATATTGATGCTTCTATTTAGGAAGGAGTTGAGGATTCTAAGTAGAATTGTATGGTTATCTCCGTTATATCGTGGATGTATATATATATATATATAATGTGTGCATTCATATATACGTGTGTGTGTACATACGTATATATGTATGTGTAACCATGTATATATATGTATATATATATGTATATATTTATATATATGTGTGTATGTATATATACATGAATATGTGTGTGTACATATGTTTATAAATGTATATATATACGTATGTATATATAAGTATATATATATATATATATATATATATATATATATATACGTGTGTGTGTGTGTGTGTGTTAAATATGTACAAAAAACACGTTCTTTAATATCAGGATATTATGACAAGTGACACGTACTTTTCTTCCCAAGTATGTGTTTTTTATGGTATTAAATTCTTATATATTCGGTGGAATAATGGTTTGCAAGCGAGACTCACCAACCTTCATGAGTGAGTTTGAGTCTCAGTGGGTGCCCCATTCATACAGGTGTGTGCCGCATCTGAGCATTCAGTTCTTATATCGCATTATATTGGAACTCATGCGGGCCTCCAAAGAAAAAATATCGTCAATTGAAAAACTACATTCAAAATATAAACACTAAGAAAGTACTGTTCAGATTAAATACTTTTTTTCATCTAATCAGTCAATTTTCTTGTTCATTATTTTTATATTAATAAACAAAATACGAGTCATGTAGAGTGACTAAAAAAAAAACTTCTAAAATAAATACGTTTCACCTGAATTTTTTTCTCTTGTATTAACCACATCATGAGAAGATTAAGCAAATGACTAAAGTAAAAAGAAATGTCTAGAGTTGCAATATTGTACTTTTGTAACGTAATGGCCAAGGGATTTCGGTTCATGCCTTTGAGTTTAGTTAGGTTGAGAACCTTTCGGCTCAGCACATGGGTTAGTTAGGTGCAAACATTGATGCAGGTGTTAACGCGAGCGCGCGTGGGCGGACGAAGGTGTCACTCTGAGATGTCACAATAGTCCGAGACGAAACGGGTGACGGAGTGCGAGTGACGTCACCCACTGGAAGCGCGCAGAGGTTTGTGGAGAATCGAAAGAAAGTTAAGGGAGTTGAATACTAGAGGCCGAACGAGTAGGATCGACTTTTGGAGCTAGCAGACGCGAGGCGAACTTGCCCCCTATGGGGGCCGCTCGAGATGGGGACCAAATGAATAAGACAGCATAGCAAGATTGTGTCTCTCCTCCTTATGTCGAAACCTTTAACTCAAAGTTAATAAAAAGGTTTCGTACCTGAACAAGGAGGCGTTACGTGTTTTCGAATTTCGAGATTCCTATGTTCTTTCTATGTTCTATCGTTATGAACATTATATGTCTATTTCGCGCATGGTGTTAATTGTGGCAATGGTACACTTTTATTTTACCGTTTTTTGAACTTCAAAAATAAATCATCGGTACGAACAAAGCACAGAAACCTTTTTAAGAAATGTAAGCAAAATCTATTTTTTCCATGGAATTATCTTTAAAAAATGTAAAAATCATATCCCTGCACATTCATTAAGAAATTCAAATAAACCAAATCATTGAGGGAAGGAGTACATGACAACAAAATAATTAAGAAATATCTTCTGAATTTTTAGGAAAAACGTCTTTTAAAAGAACCCTCATTTTTTATAGCTTTAAGTTTGGTTTCTTTGTTTTAATGGCATATCAACTCATTTTAGGTTATTTAATGCCAAAGCCATTCTCCTAGAAGAACAGTAGTGGTACTATTTAACCCATAGCAGGGAGGATAAGGGGGTTCATACCTTTCCCAAGGGTATTTGCCCGAAAGTGAACGTAATAGCGCGACTGGAGTACGAACTCACGTACTACGATTCCGCAGTCCATCGCTTTAACCATTACACCACGAGGACACCTCCTTTATTGCTTTAAGTAACAAAAATTTTATTGAAATCCTATAAATGGCCGATTTGTCGGGAATTTAAAAAAAACGGTGCTTAAAAGAAAAACGGTGCTTTGGCAGAGGAGCGTTTTTGGGCCTACCTAAAATATTTATATAAATATATATATATATATATATATATATATATATATGTGTGTGTGTGTGTGTGTGTGTGTGTGTGTGTTTTATCTAGATATATATATATTTACCCAACCCCTCCGCATAAGCAGGGAGCAACACAAATTCAATTTTTAAATGGACTTTACTAAGGTCGAATTCAGTTTTTCTTTCAAAACCGGTTTTCGTTACCAAGGTCAAAAAACCCAGTCTGCCCAACGATTTACGCATAGGTACAGGAACAATAGTTGGGTTCATACATTCCGCGAATGTTCTTAGCGCAATGTGAAATGCAAACAACCTCTTCCAGGATTTGAACTCGGGTCGCCGTGTCCATTTTTCTACAAGGATAACAATTACACCACCTGCTCTTCCAGGAGATTATATGTGTCCTTTGGTTTTCTTCAGGTGTTTAATGGCGAACTCGGGAGCCTACGCGGAACCATGAACCGAACCCTTTATTTAATCCACAGGGGTTGTTTATTCTAATTCCGTTAACCATGACCGGCTACAAGTATTAAGCAATAGTAAATATTCCTTGTTATTCTTACCTGTTGTTGGGATCGAACCCGCAACCTACAGATGATTTCGCTCAGAATCACTTTTCAACCAAAAACCTTATCCACTGGTCCATGTATTCGAAGGACAAAGCGGCCGAAAAGTTGTAAATATAACAATGAAGAGGAAGACAATAGTCATAATATTCTAAGGGGTAAAACTTATCAAGTTTCATTAGAGAAATTTAGATAAATGAATGAAAACCTGTCGGTACTAAATCTGATCACAATGGGGGAAAATGGAAGAAACTACCAAGCAAGAAATCTTATCTTTTCTTGGGTTTGTTGGGCTTCAGACGTTGAAAATGAAGGTTATTAGATTTTTTATGAGAATATTCAAATAGATTTAAGTTAAATTTGTTTTTATAACTTCTCTGATAAAATTAAGTCACTTTCCGAACATGTACAACACACACACACACACACACACACACACACACACACACACACACACAAACACACAAATACACACACACAAACAAACAAACACATACACACAAACACACACACACACACAAACACAAACACACACAAACACAAACACCCACACACCCAAACACAAAGACACACCCAAACACAAACACACACACAAACACACACACGCACGCATACACACGCATACACACACACATATATATATATATATATATATATATATATATATATATATATATATATGTATATGGGCACCCTCTGTCGAGTCTTATTAAGCAAATCACATCAACTTCAATAATTCAAGTTTGTTATGAAAAAAATTGTCAAATTTCAAACAATCTATTTAGATGTCAAAACAAAGTCTGTGTTAAGATTTTAAGTATTATCAATATGTTTTACAGAAGTTATTGGATGGATTCAAAAAGAACAAACAGTCTGAAGTGAATAGGAAAAACACAATGATTACTTTTTGAAACTTTAATAAAATCATCAAAAATGACAAACATAAGTTTTTGAATTCTTTATATTTTAATATAATGACTCTTCTTCTCAATAACAGCCAGTAATCTCTAATTCTATTGTTCTTATTGGCTTTTTCCTTCTTTTTTTTTTTTTTCTTTTGGCAAGGATGCTTTAACAGGTTCATTTTTTGGTGACATAGTCTTGATTGCTTCCCATTGGTCTGTTGTCCAGTCGGCAAGGGTTGTAGAATACACCAACTGCACCTCTACCAAGGAGTAAGACCCCCCACCATCAACGAGTGTTCTCGATATGACACTAAACAATCTGATGTCGAAATTCCAGAGATGCTAGGGCTTTGGGGAATGCGGAGTATCTCTTCATTGGCATTCCTCCCAGGTCCACTCTGGCCCGGGATGGTAGCACCTGATAGTGCCCTATCGATGGGTTAAATAGAACTAAACTGCATACTTATACTAAACTGAATTGTTTGTATTAGAACTGTTTGATTAAACCGAATAGCTTGAAATACAATGTTCTTGACAATTAAATAATGTACTTACATTTAAACTGCGTACTGATGCGAAACTGAATTGCTTTTTGTCATTGAAACTATACTTACGCTAAACTGAATTGTTTGATATTTTGACATTTAACTGTGTGTAAACAAAATCTATACTTATACTAAACTGAATTGGATGAATTAAAACTGTTTGACTAGACTGAATAGCTTGAAATAGAAATGTTTTTGACAATCAAACTGTGTATTTATGCTAAACCGATTGTTTGAAATAGAACTGATTATTTGTATAAAATAGATTTAAACAGAACTAAACTGCATACTTAAGCTGAACTAAATTGTTTGAAATAGAACTGTTTGACTAAACTAAATAGCTTGATATAGAAATGCTTTTGACAATTAAACTGTGTACTCATGTTAAACTGAATTGTTTGAAATAGAACTGACTATTTGCATTAAAATGGATTTGGCCTTAAATAACCTACAAAGGTTGATATGCCATAAAATTTAACCAACCAATCCATTTATTTGCTTTTCTGTCGTATTGTTTCCTTTCTTTATATAATTTCATCTTCTCAATAGATTTTTGATCTTATTCGAGTACCCCTCCATTGCCATGGCTCCCATGTCCACTTTGGCCAGGAGTGGTAGCACTTGATAGAGTCCTCTCTATGGGTCAAATAGAACTGTTTGACAATTAAACTGAGTGAAAACAAATGACTTACGTTAATTTAAATTGTAAGAAATAGATCTGTTTGATCCTTTAGCCGTGTGTATCCACAAAATATGTTTACAAATCACATAATTAATGTATATGTAAAAGCAGGATTTGGCATTAAATAACCAACAATGGTTGATGTGCCATAAAACCAAACCAAATCGATCGGATTCAGATCAGGACTAGTTGATGGCTATTCTATTCTATAATCTTCTCTTCTGTAAATCTTTTATACGCTAAGAATTCCCACATAAGCTTAGATCCATGTGAAGGTGTATTATCGTGCGTAAATGCACACTTCACTTTGAAATTGCGAGACTGCTGTTTTTGCCATGCAAAGAAAATCTTTTCCATAAAAAAGCAATTGTTAGCACAGATGGTTTGGTCGACAATTCCACCCCAATTCATCAAACTGCCGCATCCTTGTGTCCTTTTAGCCACAGACCCATCTGAATTGGATAAAATCTACTCCTTATCTCATCCATTAGGTCCATCGAATGCCATACGAGATACGTCCGCGAAAATTTCTAAAAAAAAATCAATTTTCATGTATTTCTTTGCCTAATTTGAATACTTTAAAATATTTGCTTTTATGAGCGGAGATTACAATAGAAATCTTTTTACAGATCTCAAAATCTCGGTGTATTTTACACCTTTTTTTTTTTTTGACTCCTTCAATACCAGTCTTTTCAAAGACATAAGCACTGGTCAAAAGTTGTTGCTTCGCAATAACTCGCTTTTGTTTACGTTCATCATACGGAAATTAGTTCTTAAAGCCGATTATTTGCTTTGCGTTTTCAACAACCTTCTTTATCGTTTGATGATCTGAGCAAAGCTCCTTTGATATTTTCAAAGTGGACAATCCTTCACTCAGTAACTTTGGCCCAGTCGGCTGGGGCTGCAGAATACACAGAATACTGCAGAGGGGTAAGACTCCCTCAATGAGTGTCCTAGATAGGACACTAAACAATCCGATGGTGAGGCCTCAGATATGCTTAAGCTTTGGGGAATGCGGAGTACCCCTTTATTGCCATCGCTCCCAGGTTCATTCTATCCCGAAATAGTAGCACCTGATAGAGTCCAATCTATGGATTAAATTGAACTAAACAGTGTACTGATGCTAAACTGAATTGTTTGAAATAGAATTGTTTATATGCATGAAAATTGATTTGGTAAATAGCCAACAATGGTTGATATGCCATAAGGCAAAACCAAACCAAGCCAAACCAAACACAGGAGCTTTGTTATTTTTGTTTTTCAGCAGCTGTTAGATCCTTTACGCTGTCTTTCAACATATTTAGGGAAAAAATAGTTCTTATTAGATTTCAAAGCTATTAAGCTAGTGATACTAAATACTAACTTCAGTCTGTTCAATATTGTAATACATATTGAGAGTTATATTATACTATATCCCACACCGTTTCCAAAACTGATGCACTGACCGTAAACACAAACTAGAACATCACAGTAGTCTATTGTATGCTTTGTGGGGTTGACCAGTTATTGGTCTTACTCAGAATTTTGAGTAAAAAGTGTTGAGGTCAACTTATATACCAGGTCGACTAGTACACGGTAATTTACCGTAGTTTTTTTTTCTGTTTATTCAAGCAACTAACATAAATAATATGGTGCAACGTAAAGAAGTCTAGCCTCATCATTAGCTTAGCTGCCTGCAAAGTCACCTAATACAGATTTCTTGATGTTAAGAATATTGAAATATGTTTCTGATGACAAGAGACAAGTCAAGGAAGGTCATTATATGTACGTGGTGTAATGGATACCGTCCTAGGAAATGGACACGGTGACACGAGTTCAAAACCTGGACGAGACTAATTGCATTTTCACATAGCACTAATACCCTTGAGAAAGGTATGAATCCAATTATTCTCCCTCCAGCTATGGTTAAATAGTCGGGCAGACTAGGTTCTTCAGCTTTGGTGAGGCAACTATTCTAGGAGAAGGAAAACTATGAATTCAAACCTGTTAAACTTCGCTTAAAAATTGACCTTGTGTCACATCCTGCCCGAGCGGAGGGGTTGGTAAATATGATTGTATGTATCAACATCACCATCATCATGTTGTGCTATCAGCACCGATATTTCTGACCCTCTCTCGCCACCCCTCTCTATCGTCCATTGCTTTTGGCAGGTCCTCAGGGCTGCTATATGTAGGTTAGAGCTGGACGTCCTGCCTTTGCTCGTCCATGTGCAGGGGTCTACAGGAGTACATCATTTACGAGCTCGTCCCTACTTCTCCAGCAGTGTCTCTCATATCTGGTTCGTCTCATTTTCATGGTTTTCGTGATGGGTGATAGATGGCCGTACAGCTGCTGTTTTGTGGGGTGTTGTCTCCAAGTCTTGCTCAGTATTGCTCGCAGCATTCTTGTGTAATTACCGTCAAGTTTTTTTCTCCGTACATTTTTGGTTAGTGTCCATGTGGTGCATCCATATAGCTGTATCGATACGACCGCTGCTTGGAAGAAATTGCGCTTCATTTTATCGGTCAGGTCTGACTTCCATACGACCGATAGCCCATCGATAGCTGTCCATGCCTTTGCTAGTCGCGTGTCGATGTCTTTCTCTGTTGGCGAGACACTGTTTCCTAGGTAGGCGAGTGTTCGCCAATGGCTCAGGAGTACGGGGTTTAATCTCCAGGTCGAGTCATACCAAAGACTCAAAAAATGCTACTTGATGCTACCTTGCTTAACACTCAGCAGTAAGGATCAAGGGTAAAGTGGAACAATCCAGAGAAAGGATTAGCGCCCTCCCCTACACCTTGGTGTAGTAGCTATCGAAAAGGGAGCTTTTGGGTCACCTTGACTACGTTCGCCAATTATATGTATACATCATCATAAAGTCGTCCCGATAGCACGGACTTCCTTGATTCTCTCTCGACATCTGTCCCTATAATCTGTCGCTCCTGGCAAGTCTTCTTGGCGGCATCTACTGCCCACACTAATTTCTATAGGTCTTTGCTGGTCGGCCAAAATTGGCGTGTTTACGTGAAAGAGTCCATAAGAAAACGTCGTTATTTATCCTACGCCCAACCAGCGTACGAATATGGCACAAGGCCGTTTTTAAGGTGGGTCCTATCGCAGGGCCGAAGCCCAACGCGGCATGCAGTTCCAAAAATGCCTCGGACCCCGTTGGCATTCCCCTTTT
>OY757942.1:33144315-33201815 GCA_963585895.1 Sepioteuthis lessoniana
TCCCCAATGCCTCAGCATTACTGGGGTTTACCATCAGATTGTTTAGTGTTATATCCAGGACACTCGTTGAGGGAGTTTTACTCATCTGTAGAGATGCAGTCAGTGTATTAACCAGCCCCTCTTAATATTCGCGAGAAAGTGAATAAGGCATGTTTCAGTCCAATTTGCAACTAAATGATCATTTTATATTATATATGTACGTGTTACACGTCATTTTTCAATCATCCAAATATTTGATATAACTATGACTCGCTAATTAGTTCGGTGGTTCTTTGGGTTTTATAGTAAATCAACCTTTGTAGGCTATTTAATGCCAAAACCATTTTTATGAAAATTGTTCTCTTTCAAACAATTCAGTTTAGGATAAGTACGCAGTTTAAAGGTAAGTACAGTTTAATTGTAAAAAAGATTTCTATTTCAAGCTATTCAGTTTAGTCAAACAGTTCTAATTCAGCTAATTCAGTTTAGTATAAATACAGATTTTGTTTACACACAGTTAAATGTCAAAACAGTTCTATATTAAACAATTCAGTTTAGTGTAAGTACAGTTTCAATGTCAAAAAACAGTTCCATTTCAAATAATTCACTTTAGCATTAGTACGCAGTTTAGATATCAAAACAGTTCTATTTTAAACAATTCTGTTTAGCATAAATATGCAGTTTAAATGAAAAAATCAGTGTAGTGAAGGAACCACGGTTTAGTTCAATTCAACCCATAGATAGGACCCTTCTCAGGTGCTACCACTCCGGGCCAGAGTGGACCTGGAAGCGATAGCTATAAAGGAGTACTCTGCATTCCCCAAAGCTCCAGCATTAATTAAGCCTCACCATCATATTGCTTAGTGTCATATCCAGGACACTCGTTTGGGTGGGAGTCTTACCCCTCTGCAGAGAAGCAGTCGGTGTATTCTACAGCCCCAGCCAACTGGACAAACAAGATAATTAAAATTCTTCGCCGCTTCCTTGAATAAAGGCATCGATATCATCATGGACCGCCGCTATAATGGTAATCCAACGGAAACACGGGTACGCTGGTAATATCTAATTAGTAGTTAATGTATTTACCAAACACCTCCTTTTTGGGCAAGATGTGAAAATATCAATTTGTAAGCGGAGTAAAAGTGGTTTAGATTTTAGGTTTTCTTTCTCCTAAATTGGTTACCTCGCCAAGGCTAAGGAACCCAGCTGTCTTACTATTTGCTCATAGCCGTAAGAAGAACATTTAGATTCATGCCAAAAGCTCAAATGTAAATGTAAACGGTTCTGTCCAGCATTTAAAACTAAGTCGCCAATTTCATTTCAGACGATGATAATCGTTCAGTAAACGAGGTGCCCGTGGTGCAATGGTTATCGTCGCAGGATATGGACACGGCGACACGAGTTCAAATCCTGGACCTGACTAATTGCATTTCACATTGCACTAATACCCTTGGGAAAGGTATAAATCCAAAATATTTTCCCTCCAGTTATGGGTAAATAGTAGGGCAGACTAGGTTCTTCAGCCTTGGTGAGGCAACTAGACTAGGAGAAGGAAAACTCTGAATTCAAACTTGTTAAACTCCGCTTTAGATTGACCTTGTGTCATATCCTGCCCGAGCGGAGGGGTTGGTTGGTAAATATGATCATTCAGTAAACGCACCTCCAAGATGTAGTTTAGGGCTACAGAAAGCCATGGAAAATACTCTAGCTAGTAAATAGTAACGACTGTCTTGCTATCTATTCACTGAACGACCTGGTCGTGGCAACCTCAAATGAGTACGAAGTATAATCATTTTATTAGAATTTCCTAAGTTTTGTTTAGCCAGGGACACAGGTCTCAGATTGCTTCCACTAGGTACTGTTCCTTACATTATCACCCTTACAAGTGCTGCTAGGCTCCTCGTTGCTTAACTTTGGTATTCTTGCCAGAACCGGAGCTTCAAGTCGACCGTAAGGCACATATAATTATTTTATTGATGTTCGGGTAACTAAGAGTTTTAATGACCCATTTTATTGTCAATTTTCCTTTGGTTCTTGGCAATAAATTCTTTAAGGATTCGGTCAAATTGCGTTGGAAGGGTATTTATTTCTCAAATAATCGGTTCAGAAACTTGATAGAATGGAATTTAGAGTTGAGTTGCCATTTTTTTTTATTACCAAAAAGAAAGCATGGAATTTTTAAACGCCTCTATTCAAATTGAATTGGACTACAGTTGTATGATTGCTGATATTGCAGGTATCTCTTACATCACTGATATTTCTCACTTCGTTAAATTACCTTTATTCATCGACTGTTTCTTTATTACTTAATTTTAAGGGTTTATTCATTATTTTAGGGTATCATGTATTCCGTTTATTTATTTACTGATTATGATAGGGCGGTGTCAACTGTTATTGGTGACAGTTTATTTTTTTGAGAAATGATTTAAAGACGATCAGATTCTAGCGTTACGTTAAGGGTTATGAGCAGGGTCAGAATAGAAAGAAAGAAAGAAAGAAAGAAAGAAAGAAAGAAAGAAAACGGGAAACCATTTAAGAAAGAAAGAGAAAAGAAAGAAACCAGCAAACAAACAAAATAAACGAAGAAAAAAGGAAGGAAACGAAAAACCATTTAAGAAAGAAAGAAAGACAGAAAGAAAGAAAGAAAGAAAACGGGAAACCATTTAAGAAAAAAGTAGAAAAAGAAACAAGGAAACAAACAAAATAAACGAAGAAGAAAAAAGAAGGAAACGAAAAACCATTTAAGAAAGAAAGAAAGAAAGAAAGAAAGAAAGAAAGACGAAGAAGAAGAAAACAAACAAACGGTGAAAGAAAGAAAAACCATTTTAGAAAGAAATAATGAAAGAAAAAAAGAAGCAGACAAAGAAACAATGAAAGGAAGGAAAGAAGAAAGAAAAAAAAAGAAAACGAACAGCCATTTAAGAAAGAAAGAAAGAAAGAAAGAAAGAAAGAAAGAAAGAAAGAAAACAAGAAATAAAGAAATAAAGACTCAGTTAAAGAAGGTGCCAGTGAAAGAAAAAAAGAAAAAACAAAAAGGAAAGAAAACGAAAAACTATGAAAGAAAGAAAGAAAGAAAGAAAGAAAGCCTATTTAAAAAATATACCAAAGAAGGAAAGATCAAAAAAGGAAGGAAATAAAAGATCATGAAAGAAAGACATCACTAAAGCAAAAAAAAAAATAATACTGAATTGTATTTCGAACCCCCTTATTTATTTCTTTTTTTTTCTTTTTATCTCGTTGTTACCTTTAATAGTTGGGGCCATGTCCTTTCTGTTAGTTAATTTAATTGTAACCATCCGATTCTATTGTCACGTGCTTAAATATGAATAAGGCCCACCCAGAGGTTAACGTCACACATACCAGAAGATGGTGGACGAGAAAAGAGCCTCATAAAAACGAACTGAATGAGACCGTTACCGTTTCAAACTAACTGTGACATCACTGTACAAACTTCAGCAAAAGAAAAAAATGTCCGAAAACTTTTTTATTCTCGATTTTTCTACATTGGATATCAGATATTTTCAGGAAATATTGACCACATTTTTCTAATCTAGATTGTTACCAAGAAAAAAATTGTTTAATTATTAAACGCCGAAATCTAATTCATCTGCGAATCTTTCATTTAGAGAAAAAATAGTTTTATTAAGAAATGTATCAAAATGACGAAGAAATTCTTTGGCAACAAAACTTTCTGAAAATAAATATTCTAAAACTTAGTTTGGTTTGGTTGGGTTGGGTTTTATGGCACATCAACCCTTGTTGGTTATTTAATGCCAAATCCATTTTAATACATATAAACAGTTCTATTTCAAAGAATTCAATTTAGCATAAGTACGCAGTTTAAATGTCAAAAACGTTTCTATTTAAAAGAATTCAGTTTAGCTTAAACAACAGTTTACTTCTATTTGACCCATAGATAAGGCCATAGGTGCTACCACTCCGGACCAAGGTGGATCTCGGAGCGATGGCAATGAAGAGGTACTCCGCATTCCCCAAAGCTTCGGCATTATTGGAACCACACTATCAGAATGTTTAGTGTCATATGCAGGACATTTGTTGGTGGGGGGATTCTTACCACTCTGTAAAAAAGCAGTCGGTGTGTCCTACAGCTCCAGCAAACTGGGCCATCTAGGATACCCATTGGCAGAGATGCAGTCGGTGTATTCTGCAGCCCTAGCCAACTGGGCCACAGGACACTCGTTGTCGAGGAGGAGTGTTATCCCTTTTCGGAGATGCAGTCGGTGTATTCTGCAGCCCCAGAAAACTGGGCTACAGAATACTCGTTGGTGGGGGAGTTTTACTCCTCTGCAGAGATGCAGTCGGTGTATTCTGTAACCCTAGCCAATTGGGCCACAGAACACTCGTTGGTGAGGGGCTGTGTTACCTCTCTGTACCATATTCACAATTAACGCCATGTGAGAAATGGACATATAATGTTCATAACGATAGAACATATAAAGAACATAGGAATCTCGGAATTCGAAAACACGTAACGACTTCTTGTTCAGGTACGAAACCTTTTTATTAACTTTGAGTAAAATGTTTCGACGTAAGGAGGAGAGACACAATCTTCTATGCTGTCTTATTCATTTGGCCCCCATCTCGAGCGGCCCCCATAGGGCGCACGTTCGTCTCGCGTCTGCGAGCTCCAAAATTCAAAATTCTAAACCCTCTGACTTTCTTCAGATTCTCACACGAACCTCTGCGCGCTTCCGGTGCGCGACGTCACCCGCACCCCGTCACCCCATTTCTTCTCGGACTACTATGACACCTGAGTGACACCTCCATCCGCCCGCGCGCACCCGCGTTAACACCTGCCTCAATGTTGCACCCACCTAACCCACGCACTGAGCTGAAAGTTTCCCAGCCCAACCAAACCCAAAGGCATGAACCGAAATCCCTCGGCTATTATATAACACCTCTGCAGAGATGCAGTCGGTATACTCTGCAGCCCCAGCCGATTGGGCCAGGTTTAGTTGGTTTTCTTTGTTTAATGGTATGATGCATCAAACTTCGTTGGTGATTTAATAACAAAGTCATAATGATACTATATAACTAACAACTGGGTGAATAAAGAAGTACAAGCCTTTCCCAAGGTTATTTGAACTCGTTTATGACAATGTCGCGGCCCAATACGTTAGCCACAACGCCACCCTAAATCCTATGTAGAAACATTGTAAAAGCCAAACATAAATACCCAAAAGTATCTTTTTTTTACCAATAATTTAAGTCTATTCTCTAATATTTAAATCTTTTTACCTAGACTGGTAAAGCTTGGGGGGAAAAAAAGCTTCTCTTGAACTAATCTGATTAATTTTTTATGTCGACCGACACTAAGGCGATAGGAAGTAGTCAATAATTGTAATCAGTATTTCATATTTATCCCCGCGATATTGAAAATATAGATAATTTTTTTCAAACAACTGTGAATTTGATTAATGTTAACTCTTGAATCATTGATATATATAATGGGTTTAAGGGCTTCTTGTGTTTTAGGAAAAATTATGAAGTTGGTCACCTTCTTCTTCTTCTTCTTCTTCTTCACTAATAATGTTCTTTTGTCGGTTGTTCAAGCTTAAAAGGAATAAATAACGGAAAAGAGACAAGAATACTTTCAAACTCAACTTTTATTCCCAAGTTTACACCTATTTTGTGGAGTGCATGTTTTTCCTGAACCAGTAAAAATTGCTGTGCTCTCTGTTAAGATGTCTATTGGGATCTGAGAAGGAGTTTCTTTTTAGCGCCTGGAAACCCGTATTTTCAAGCATGCGTAGGTTGCTCTTCCTGTCAGAGGCCTCCTGGGAGATTGATTTTTTGTATTCAGTTATTTTATTTTCAGTTAATTTTTAATTTTATTATTTTTTTGATTATTCATCCCTCACATATAACAACTGAGCATGAAGTGCTTACCTGTTTGAAATAATGGTGGGCTTAATTCATATAATGGCTCTTAAAATATTAATATTGCAGCTAGGTATGAAGTGTTTACCTTTTTAAAATGTTTGAGAAATGTATTTGATTAACTGGCTTTTAAAACAATGATATTACAATTAAGTGTATAGAAGTGTATAAAATGATCGTGATATTATTTGATAAATTGGCTTTTAAAACGTAGATGATTTTGATTAAGTATAAAGTGATTACCTGTTTAGAATGATTATGAAGTTTATTTGATTGTTAGGGGAAAATATCCCATTCTTGAATTTTCGAATTTAAACTGTGTTTTAAACAATCAAAATCTATGTATTTCTGGCATCGATTAACAGGGTTATTTATGCTTGTATGATAAAAGTCTAAAGGTTTTGATGCCAAGAAATCTTTAAATGCCGTTAATACTTCTCCTTTGGAATGGAATGTTTTTCGACGTAAAAAAAAGGGTCCAGATTCCTTTAAAAAATGGTTTTTGGTGGGTGAAAGATCGGGGACATGCTACATCGCGTTTAGCAAGAACCTAACCATAGCCTTGACATGTGCCGGATCACAAGCGGTGCACATATTGAACACTTATAATATCGGTCCCAGAATAAACTTATGAAGTTCAACACCTACGCTATTCAATTCCATTGAACTAAGCTTGGTAGTTTTCAAGATAATTGCTTTTAAAATGATGTCAAATTTTAGGGGACACCCTACAACTAAAATAATATGTTAGAACAGTTGAAACAGTTTATGCAAAAAATCAGAGAGTATTTTACAAACAATTTAATAATATATAAATACAGAAATGTTGATCAGCTCTATTGGTCTAGTGGGTAGAGGGTTCGCCAATGGTCCAGGATACCTGGGTTCAATCCCAGGTCGCGTCATACCAAAAACTGGCACTTGATACCTCCTTGCTTAACACTCAACAATATAAGGTACGTACTAAGGGTAAAGTGGAGCAATACAGAGAAAGGAGTAGCACGCTCCCCTACACCTCGGTGTTGTAGCTATTGAAAAGGGAGCCTTCTGGTCGCCCTCAATTACAATCGCCAACTTTTACTTTTAAATGTTGATATTTCAGCTACGACTGAAGTATTTACCTGTTTAAAATGACTTTAAACTACATTAATATATATTGTCTCTTAAAACATCTCATGTGAAGACGATCTCGGAAAACTGCTGACTAATATGTCTCGGCCATTTTTCTGCTGAGGCAGCTTGTTTTAGAGATTTAGCGTTCAGCTGATCGGATTCCCGTTTCAAAACTACGGCCTACTCTCACCATTACCATCCCTTCCAACCCCAACGTTTCAGTTTCTTCAACTTCTAACTCCATTCTCCCCACCACCACCATACATACACACCTACCACATCTCCAACGTCTCCGCCAATTTTATCATCGTTATTATCATTATCGGCTTATTTTTCTTTCTTTCTTTCTATCCGTATTTTATATAAAATATTTTATTTGTTTCTTTATTGCTTTTTTTATCCTTTCTTTTCTTCTATAGTAATATTTTCATTTCTTTTTTTCTTTCAGCTAACTTTTCTTCAGCTTTTTAAAAGGAAAATATTTTCTATTAAGAGTTGTTTCTTTTTATCAACTGAATATTTGAATATTTCTCCTTCATCTTCTTCTTCTTCTTGCTTTTTCTCTTTTCTTTTTCTGTCTTCTCTCTCTATCTATCTATCTATCTATCTATTCTTTCTCTCTCTCTCTTCCGCTCTCATTCTTTCCTTCTTTTACCTTCTTGTTTTTTTGTTGTTTTTTTTTTTTTTGTTATTCTTTCTTTCTATAGCCTCTTTCATTCCTATTTTATATTTCCTTTTTTTCTGTAATGAATTTTCGCTTTTATACTTCTGTAGTCTTCTTGATTCTTTCTTTCTTTCTCTCTTTCTTTCTTTCTTTCTTTCTTTTTAATGTCTGTCTTTCTTTGTTTATCCTTTTTTCTTTCTTTCTTTCTTTCTTTCTAATGTCTGTCTTTCTTTGTTTATCTTTCTTTCTTTCTTTCTTTCTTTCTTTTTAATGTCTGTCTTTCTTTGTTTATCCTTTTTTTTCTTTCTTTCTTTCCTTCTTTCTTTTTATCCTTCAATTGATTGATTGGTTTCTTTCTTTCTTTTGTTTTTTGTTTTCTTTTTGTTTTCTTCTCCCTCCCCTTGTTTTATTCGTTTTTATTTTTCAATCTCCTTTTACTTGTCTTCTTTTTTCCACTTTCCTTCAATTTCTTCTGTTCTTGTCTTTCTTTTTTGCTTTCGTTCTTCATTCAATCATTTTTTTTCACACATGCATTTTCTTTACCCCAAACTTACCTGTTAGCAAAGCATATAACACGCTGACAGTAACCCCTACACAGGGGAAGCATTGAAAGTTATTAATTCAAGATAAGAATACTTGAAATCATATAACTATGTGCAAACAAATATGAAATAGGAATAGTCCCTTGAAACTATGTAATAATGCATAGATTATCAGAATTAAATAAGAATACGCAAAACATATAATTGGGTGTAAATTATTTGTATTCAGAATAAATACTGGAAGCTATGATTGTTTATAAATTGATATATCTAAGCAAGTTCAGTTAAAGACCGTGGATTGTTTTCTTTTCAAGATCTTCAAGTGAAGACGATCAAGTCTTGTTATTTTTCTTATGTCTGAGTCAAGATAATGAAAAAAAAGTACTTTCGACTATTTCGTTGGTCGTCCTCAGGGGTAGGACTTTTGGAACTTCGTTATCTATCTATATTTGCCTTTTCATATCTATCTATCTCTGTCTTTTCACAATCTATCTTATCTATCTCAGTATGTTCATCTATCTATCTATCTATCTATCTATCTATCTCAGTCTTATCATATCTATCTATCTATCTATCTATGTTCAGTATGTTCATATCTATTTATATGTTAGGTTGTTTGCTGCTGTGAGTTTTATCTACATCTATTTGGAGTGTTTTTCTTTTTTCAATATGCAATTGGCTCATTCTATCAGGATTGGTGGTAGGGTTAGTAATTGATATATATATATATATATATATATATATATATATATCCCGCACGAACAGGATACAATACAAGGTAAATTTTTAAGTTGAATTCATCAGGTTGAAATTAAGTGTTTTCCTACTCTAAGACCGGTTGCAATACGAAGGTTAAAGAGCCCAGTCTGCCTTACTATTTACACATTGCTGGAGGGAGAATAATTGGATTCATACCTTTCCGAAGAGAATTAGTGCTATGTGAAATGCAAAAATTCTAAGAGAAGGAAAACCCTGTTAAATTCCATTTAAAAACTGACCTTTTGTCGCCTTCTGCTCGTGCTCATGGGCTTGGGTAAATACTTACATGTAATCGATTAAAAGGAAATACAATTACTGGTTAAAACTTACGAAAAATGCATTTTTCTCTTGAGAAGGCAAGCCCAGTCGGCTTGAACTATAGAATACGTCGACTGCATCTCTGCCATAATGTGTCCAGGATATGACGGTAAACAATATGATGGTGAGGTTCCAGTAATGCTGGAGCATTGGGAAATACGGAGTACCCTTTCATTGCCATCACCCGGAGTGGTAGCACCTGATTGGGTTCTATCTATGGGTCAAATAGAATTAAGCTGTAAACTTGTGCTAAACTAAATCGTTTGGAATGACTTGTTTTGACACTTAACTGTTCGTAAACAAAAACTATACTTATACTAAACTCAATTGTTTAAAATTTAAATTGGTGTAAAATAACCTGAAAAGGGTTGATACACCTTAAAACAAAACAACCAACCAACCAACCAACCAATCAACCAAACAACCAACCAACCAACTAAACAACTAGCCAACCAATCTATTAGGGTTATGTCTATTGATGAAAATATAAATTGGTGTAAAATGACCTAAAAGGGGTTGATACACCGTAAAACAAAACAACCAACCAACCAACCAACCAACTAATCTATTAAGGTTGTGACTATTGATGAAAAAAAAAAACAGTCAACGAAAGATTACCATGACTCTAATTCCAACCACATCGCCCTTCACCTGCGTCACGAAGTGGAGCTCTGACCACTGTGGTCGAAAAATCAGTTACGGATTCCAAACCAGAACCTGTTATAAGCATGACTTGACGATAATGATATTTATTATTCCGTATAGGCATATATTTGTGCGACACGTATTTCAGACAGTCCGTCTTCTTCTGGCGATTGAATTATTGGGTGTGTGTTGAATATGAATTTATTTACCAACCCCTCCGCTCGGGCAGGATATGACACAAGGTCAATTTTTAAGCGGAGTTTAACAGGTTTGAATTCAGAGTTTTCCTTCTCCTAGACTAGTTGCCTCATCAAGGCTGAAGAACCTAGTCTGCCCTACTATTTACCCATAGCTGGAGAGAGAATAATTGGATTCATACCTTTCCCAAGGGTATTAGTGCTATGTGAAATACAATTAGTCTCAGCCAGGATTTGAACTCGTATCGTTGTGTCCACATCCTGCGACGATAACCATGTTGAATATGATAGAGGGAGATTCATAGATTGTTTTTGACAATTGTAGATGACTCCAGGTTTAATGCCTGTGGCAGTTCCATTGAAAGATTTTCAACTATTTCATAATGATGTCTTTGTTCCTTCACCTCTTTTTTCCATTTTATCTATCTTAATGTCAACTACATGTAAGTGTATCTTTTTGTTATCAATGTATTTGTATGTATATATGTGACCGGCTCATTGGTCTAGTGGGTAGAGTATTCGCTAAAGATTCGGGAGACCTGAGTTCAATCTTAGGTCGCGCCATACCAAAGACTTTAAAAATAGTACTTGATACCTCCTTGCTTAACACTCAACAATATAAGGGACGTATCAAGGGTAAAGTGGAGCAATACAGGGAAAGGAGTAGCACGCTCCCCTACACCTCGGTGTAGTAGCTATTGAAAAGGGAGCCTTCTGGTCGCCCTCGACTACGGTCGCCAACTTATTATATGTGTGTATATGTGTGAGAGAGAGAGAGAGAGAAAGAGAGACCAATGGATGTATGTATTATTCATATTGGTGTGTGTTTTGGTCACTAGTATTTGTGTGTATATATATATATATCCTTGGTGTTTTTGCATATATATATATATATATATATATACATATGCATAAATATATATATATATATATATATATATATATTCTTGTAAAAATATTTTCAAGAGCCTCCAGTGAATTTGATATCTAAGAATATATTTACAGCCATAAATAGATGTGTTTTTAAGCTTGTCGGTGTTTGCGCATTGATAGATATAAACTTTCATTAAATAGATTGCCCAGTCGGCTGGGGCTTTAAAATACACCGGCTGCACCTCTGCAAGGGGTAAGACCCCCGCCCAATAAGTGTCCTAGATATGACACAAAACAATCTGATGGTGAAGTTCCAGTGATGCTGGAGCTTTGGGAAAAGCGGAGTACCCCTTCATTGACATTGCTCTCTGGTCCACTTTGGCCCAGAATGGTTGCACCTGAGAGGGCCCTGTTTATGGGTTAAATAGAACTAAATTGCATATTTATGCTAAACTGAATTGTTTGATTTAGAGCTATTTGACAAAACTGAATAGCTTGAAATAGAAATGTTTTTGACAATAAAACTGTGTACTTAAATTTAAACTGCATACTTATGCTAAACTGAATTGTTTGAAATGGAACTGTTTTTGACATTGAAACTCTACTTACACTAAATTGAATTCTTTAATATAGAACTGATTTGACATTTAGCTGTGTGTAAACAAAATCTATACTTATACTAAACTGAATTAGCTGAATTAGAACTGTTTTACTAAACTGAATAGCTTGACATAGAAATGTTTTTGACGATTAAACTGTGTACTGATACTAAACTGAATTTTTTGAAATAGAACTATTTGTATAAAAATGGATTTTGTGTTAAATAACCAACAAAGATTGGTATACAATAAATCCTCACTGACCAATAGATTTAATGAAGGTTTAAATCTAACTATGAAGTTTTTTCTTTTATTTGAAGCAATGAGCAATCATTTGTCTGGTAGATTGAAATTATTTTAAATTTCCGGTTGTTCATTCTTAAAGATGCTTTGATATATAATATTTTCTGTTGTCAATCAATTTAATGTTGCTTTTATGAAAAGAAACTCTATTGTTCTGTGCTTGTGTGTATCCGATGCAAATTCGGTTGCAGATTGTCCATTTAATTATGTAGACTAAATCTTTTGAAGTGGACCTTAGAATGCGTTTTCAATTGAATTCCCTTACACACACACACACACACACACACACATATATATAAATATATATACACAAACACAAAGCATACCGTTACATATACAAGGTATTTGAAGAGGTAGAATTGATAAAAGTAGAAATCATTTGCGAACCTTGATATTTTAATATATGAAATTAATGATATACTTTGATAGATTGATAGATAGATAGATATGAACAGACTGAGATAGATAGATAGATAGATAGATAGATAGATAGATAGATGTTTCTGAAAAATATTTTCATACGGTCATCAAAGAGCTTTCAAAGTTGTATGAATCACTGTCTCGGAGCATGTAAACCGCTCTCACTCTCTCTCACTCTCCGTCTCTGTCTGTCTGTCTGTCATTCTTCTCAAGCCACTTCACCTTCCCACCTTTTTATCCTTCCCTTCCCCCTAGCTCAGCTTTTTAGTCTAATATTTATCGTAAGCTTCCAACATACCCCATCTTACCCTATTTTTAGACACGTGACCATTTTAATATCTGTGTCACGGTGGATTTACGTGGCGATAATCTGACTAACATACATTGAGTTAGTTCAACTAACATACATTTTCCGCGTTATATTCTACCTTTCTATCTATCTTTTCATTCTCGATTATTTCCTATCTCCTCTCCAATTACAATTTCATCCTCTCTCTCTCTCTCTCTCTCTCTCTCTCTCTCTCTCTCTCTCTCTCTCTCTCTCTCGTCCTTTTTTTCTTTTTTTTTTTTTTCTTTTTTTTTCTTTTTGTCTCCTCTGGAACTTATTCGATATAATGACAGGAAAAGTCACGAAGACAAATAAAAAAAAGGAAGAAAAAAAGGAAATCTCCGTCTTTAGTGAAAAGGGTGAAATGACGGAAGAAATTTGACATTAGAGTCGAACACCATTGCGGCCAAGGGATTCTTCTTAGCAAATGAAACTTATCGTGATGTCTTGGATAAAGAAAGCTTAATGGGACTTTGTCTAATTCACGACTGTACACGTGAATCATCTCCGAATCTAAGGCAGTAAACAAGGTCGACTGATAGATAGATAGATAGATAGATAGGAACAAGCAAAGATAGATTGATAGATAGATAACGAAGTTCTAAAAGTCCTACCCTCTATTTGTTTTCATAAAAAGTTACAATAAATGCAGGGAGCTAAATAACGTCGATGTCTAGCTCAAGTTTTTACCCCACCTGCCCATTTCTCTTGTAAATGAATTCAATTTCACAGATGCTCCACAAATACGGTCTTTTGGCAGACTAATCTGAGATTAAATACGTCTAAAATGTTTCGCCATGAAGAAGTAATTAGGTGTCTAACTTTATAGACACTTCTTTCTAAGATATTTTTGGCCAATGCCCCACTATTTGACTAAGACCTGACCTCTAACTCTGATATTCAAAAACCGTATTCAAACAAGAAACTCATTTTTATGAACCCAAATCTTCCTTGCTTGCTTATGAGATTGTTTTTTGATAATGCCCAGTGTTATTAGGTCAAACGGCTGGGGCTGCAGAATACGCCGACTGAATCTCCACTGAGGGACAAGATAATACCCACCTGGCCGAGCGGGTGTCCTGTATATGATACTAAACCACCGGATAGCAAGGCTCCGGTTCTGGAGTTTAGGGAATGGGAGTACCTCTTCGCTGGCATTACTTTCAGGTCCACTCTATCCCGGAGTGGTCGTACTAACTAGGTTCCCATCTATCGGTCAAATATAATAGTCTTGGTTCTTCCTCTAATTCCCAGTTACCCTTATCTCTTTTGCGTGCCTTTGTGTACTGTTCCACAGCTTTAACAGCTTTCTAGCAAGGTCTATGTATTTGTCTATGTTTTGGTTTCTTTTCTTTCCTTTCTATGGGCGGTCAGAATGACAAAATCCACTTGATGACAAGTTCTTTTTCTTCTTCGTAATTAATACAAGGTCTAGTCTTCTGGCCTTGATTTGGTGGTCCTTTTGCATTTGTGCGTTTCATTTTCTGACAGTGTTAAGCAAATAACCAACTTCATTTCCCCACGACATCTCCCCAGTACAAGAAACATAGAAAGCAACATTAATGGAAGAGTTCAACTTTTACAGCCATACAACCAGCATCCACATCTGACGTTGCGGGAAAATTATATATATATATATATATATGTATATATATATACAGAACATATATATATATATATATATATATATATATATATATATATATATATATATATATACATGAGTCATTAATTTCGACACGATTGTCGAATGTCAGTATTAGAGTGTTGTGGTTACTGACGTTTATTGGGGGTAGCAATATTGTATTTACTCTTTTCTAAGATTTGTCACTGTCGGGTGCAAAGATTTTTAAAAAGAGAAAAATTCCTCTTTAAATATTGATGGCAAATTTAGAATGGACAAAGGATGAAAAGACGGAAATAAAAATGAGGTGAATGAAAAAATAATACTGATGAGGATGTATTCAGAGGGAAAAAAGAAAAAATGTACGAAGAAATATAGGGTGGAATGAAGAAATAAAAGAAAGTAATAAATGAAAAACTGAAGGAACAACAAAAGAACAAACGAAGAAATTAAATAAAAAGAATGAAGAAGAGAATAAGAGAGAAAATTAAAGATTAAAGAAAGGTATAAATAAAGGAATGAAAAAATAAAGAAAGGAGTGGAATGAAAAGTTAAAGGAAGGAATAAATAAAGAAATAAAAGAAAAAGAAAATGAATGAAATATAAAGAACGGATGATATGAAGAAATAAAAATTAAATAAGTAATAAAAAAGTAATGAAAGGATAAAAAAGTAAAGGAAAAAAGGACAAAGAAAGGAATAAGTGAAGGAATGAAAAAACGAAGAAAGGAAAATGTGAAGGAATGAAAGAACAAAGAAAGGAATAAGAGAAGGAATGAAAGAACAAAGAAAGGAATAAGTGAAGGAAAAAAGGGCAAAGAAAGGAATAAGTGAAGAAAAAAGGACAAAGGAAGGAATAAGTGAAGGAATTGAAGAACAAAGAAAGGAATAAAGAGAAGAAATGAAAGAACAAAGAAAGGAATAAGTGAAGGAAGAAAAGAACAAAGAAAGGAATAAGTGAAGAAAGAAAAGAACAGAGAAAGGAATACGTGAAGGAATGAAAGAACAAAGAAAGGAATTAGAGAAGAAATGAAAGAATAAAGAAAGGAATAAGTGAAGGAATCAAAGAATAAAGAAAGGAATAAGTGAAGGAAAAAAGAACAAAGAAAGGAATAAGAGAAGAAATAAAAGAACAAAGAAAGGAATAAGTGAAGGAATCAAAGAACAAAGAAAGGAATAAGTGAAGGAATGAAATAAAGAAATAAAAGAACAAAGAACGAAATGCAAAACTGTATTTACTCCTATCTAACTTTTTTTTTTTTGTAGACCGCAAAAATAAAAATAAAAAAAAGATGCCCCTTTAATTATAGTTAGCAAACTCACAAATTATTAAATCCGCGTGATTTAAAGCCGCGAAAATCTGTATTCAACAATACAGACATATATTAAATAAAAAAAAGCAAAGAAAAAGCCCGGAAAGATCGAAATCCAAATAAGGTGACCACTGTGTAGATATTGACACTCTATTTGGGCAATTGTCCAGCTGACAGCGTTCGGGGAAGAATTCCCATTTGTAACGGCGTCCCTTCTTCTGGAAGATTCTATTTACCAAAAGTATTCGATCCCTATCCAATATGCCCAACGTCAATAAGCACTCATCAAAACAGTAGCTTGCTGGCTAGGTCCGCAGTCTATTGGTCCGAAAACCCAGCATCAAGGTCAAGGTGGGGGACATAGAATGAAAAAGGACAAGAAATTGGATTGAGGTTTTGGTAGTAGAAGAAGTAGGTGTGGCAGAGGTTGGGAGGAAACGGAGGTGATTGTTGGAGTGGAGGATGGAGAGTGAAGAAAGAATAAAAATATTTATGCCGATTCTAGTAGAGTGAAGAGAAATAATAGAGAAATCGAAAGAAAAAACCAAAAAGAAAATAAAAAAAAAAGAAGAAAAACCTGAAGGAGATATTGAAAGGAAAGAAGAAAGAAATGAAGGTTGAAAAATGAGGACAGGAAAAAAGAAAAAAAAAAGGTGGATAAAGAATGAAAAGCTGAAGAATGAAAATCGCCGTAAATGAAAGAAAATGGAATGAATTAAAATCAGAATAAAAGAAAAGAATCAAAGGGGAAAAAAAAGAAAGAAATGAAGTGATAAAGGTTTTAAGAAGGAATTTATGAAGAAATGAAAGAATGAAAGGAACATAATGAATGAAGGAATGAAAGGAAAAAGAAAGAAGTAACAGAAAGAATAAGAAAAGGAAGGAATGAAAGAAGAAATGAAGATATAAGGGAATGAAAGTAAAGAAAGTGAAATACAAAAGATTAAAAGAATAAAGAAAAAATTATGATTTGGATTGGAGTGGTTTTAGGGCATATCAACTATTGTAGGTTATTTAATACCAAAATCTCTTTATACATATATATTAGATAAATATGATTTCGTGTGGTTTGGCTTCATGGCATATCAATCATTGTAGGTTATTTAATGCCAAATCCTCTTTATACATATATATTAAATATATAAGATTTGATTTCGTTTGGTTTTAGGGCATATCAATCAATATTGGTTATTTAATGCAAAATCCTCTTTATACATATATATTAAATATAGAGGATTTGGTTTGGTCGGATTTTATGGCATATAAATCATTGTAGGTTATTTAATACCAAATCCTCTTTATACATACATATTAGATATATATGATTTGTAAACATTTTATTGATGACATTTTTAAACGAAGCTAAGCTCTTTTTTGCACACTGTTAAATGCTTTCAAGTATTGCTATATAACTGACACAATTTCACATCAGTCATTTATTTTCACAAATTTATATAGATATTTATGATACGTAAAAGATTAGTTTGTCGGTAATTTCATTTTCAAATGACTTAGAACTAATTTATTTGAAAGTGAGAAAAGATAGATATAAACCTAGCGACAAACATGAGAAAGAAAGAAAGAAAGAAAGAAGGTGAAAAAGATAAAATGGAAAGCAATTTAGAAATGGGAAAGAATGGAGGGAGAAAATAAGAAAAGGTCAAAATCAATCCAAAGAAAGAAAGAAAGAAAGATAGAAAGAAAATGTCAAAGAGAAATATAAGGATAGGGGGAGTTAAAAATGAGAAAGAAAGAAAGAAAGAAAGAAAGAAAATGATAAATAGAAATATAAGGACTGTGGGGTTAAACATGAGAATGGACGAGGTAGACGTAAAGGAAAGAAAGAAAAAAAGAAAGAAAAAAAATATTAAAGAGAAATATTAGAATAGGGGAGTTAAAAATGAGAATGGACGAAATAGAAAGAAAGAAAATGTTAAAGAAACAATGGGGTTAAACATGAAAATGGACGAGGTAGAAGTAAAAGAAAGAAAGAAAGAAAGAAAGAAAGAAAGAAAAACAATTTGAAATGGGAAAGAATGGAGGGGGAAAATAAGAAAAGATCAATATCAACTCAAAGAAAGAAAGAAAGAAAGAAAGAAAGAAAGAAAGAAAGAAAGAAAGAAAGAAAGAAAGAAAATATTAAAGAGAAATATAAGGATAGGGGAGTTAAAAATAAGAATGGACGAAATAGAAAGAAAGAAAGAAAGAAAGAAAGAAAGAAAGAAAGAAAGAAAGAAAGAAAGAAAGAAAGAAAATGTTAAAGAAACAATGGGGTTAAACATGAAAATGGACGAGGTAGAAGTAAAAGAAAGAAAGAAAGAAAGAAAGAAAGAAAGAAAGAAAGAGAGAGAGAAAGAAAGAAAGAAAGAAAGAAAGAAAGAACGAAAAACAATTTGAAATGGGAAAGAATGGAGGGGGAAAATAAGAAAAGATCAATATCAACTCAAAGAAAGAAAGAAAGAAAGAAAGAAAGAAAATATGAAAGCGAAATATAAGGATAGGGGAGTTAAAAATGAGAATGGACGAAGTAGAAAGAAAGAAAGAAAGAAAGAAAGAAAGAAAGAAAGAAAGAAAGAAAGAAAGAAAATTAAAATGAGTCAAAAAGCCAAGTGGAAAGCCAAGGAGAAAGAAAAAAAGAAAGAAAACGTTAATTGATCCGCCGCAAATCAGGAAAAAAATCCCATGGCGAAAAAATGGATTAAACACATTTTAATTAAAAGAAAGTAGCTTTTAGAATGCGATTAAGGACCAAAAAGTGAATGGCGGGAGAGAAAATTTATCAAGGCTAAATGGATCTTGAATTGATAAGCATAGAAAAGATCCGAAATAAGTAAAGACGAGAGAAAGTATATAAAATTAGCCAAGGATACCCTGACTGATGAAACAAGTGGATGGAGTCTGAAGGGGCAAGAATATGCTAATTCTACTGTAGATAGGCGCTTCTAACTGAGGCATACGTAGATCGCTTGGAAAAGAAAAAAAAAGTTTGCCTTTTGAGAATGGAACTGGAATCTCTCCAAGCCAGAACCCATGTCTCCTTCATTCTTTATAGCGATGCCAAATTCCCGATTACTCCAGACTCCAAAGAATAGGCCACCAATCCCTGGTCTTTTTCTTTTTTTAATTTTTTATTCAGCTCTCCGGCCTTACTCTCCTTTTAAGGCAATTGGCGTTCCTTGCAGAGGGTCTGGTTAACATCACGGTTATAATCGTACAAAATAAAATCTGCAACCCCAGTTTAAATGCTAGACAAAGCTGCTTGCGTTTTACTCCTCTCTAATACTCTTGTGAAAGGCATGAATCCAACAATTCATATTTACCCAACCCCTCCGCTCGGGGAGCATATGACACAAGGTCAATTTTAAGCGAAGTTTAGCAGGTTTGAATTCAAAGTTTTCCTTCTCCTAGACTAGTTGCCTCGCCAAGGCTGAAGGAAACAGTCTGTCCTACTATTTACCCATCGCTGAAGGGAGAATAATTGGATCCGTACCTTTCCCAAGTGTATTAGTACTATGTGAAATGCAATTGTGCTGGTCTAGGATTTGAACTCGTGTCACTGTGTCCATTTCCTACGATGATAACCATTACACCTCGGGCACCTCCGGATGAATCCAACTATCCTCTCTCCAGCAATGGGTAAGTTGTTGGACTGGCTGAGAATAAGCAAGGTAAAATCAAACCAGGAAGGGAAACTGAATTCAAACCAACTTTGCTCCACAAAAATATTGAACTTATATCATTACTTGCCTGTGAGGGAGAGGTTAAGCAACCAGTCCAGGAGAAAGAAAACTCTGAATTTAAACCAGCTTTACTCTACTAAAAAATAAGCTGGCATCACATCCTACTTGTCGTGCAGTGAAGTATAAATGCCTGTGTTCCTGACTACTTCTTGTCTTTTAGACACCTTATCTGAGTGTAATGGTTAACAAGCTAATCTCGAAGAACAATTGCTACTTGGTAGTGAATATCATCCTCACAAGATCCCCGATATTCCTACGCCCCCTATACTTGCAGCCTTGAGCCAAATCTAAGCAACGCTTAATTCAAAAGTTTCTTCTTCAAATTGTAATGTTCAACACCTTCGTCTTACGAGCCAGTTAAAATTGACTAGTGATTTCGATCCTCACTAGCTGCCCAATTCGTTAGTCTTTTAGTCAAAACTAAGATCATTTGTGTGTGAGTGTGTGTGTGTGTAAACCGGTAACTATATTTAACACCCTTGCTGGTATTTGCACGTTGAAATCCGCTGACAGCAGAAGAGTAAGACCCTCTCCTCAAAAGATGTTCTGAGCATGACACTAAACTGTATTTGATGATGAGGCTCCAAATCTGAAGCTTGGAGAATGTAGAGATCTCCTTCCTTGCCATTACTCCCAGATCCCCTCTGACCTGGATTAGTATTACCTGTCTGGGTCCGATCTATCGGTCAAATAGAACTGTTCAATCATTTAAAAAAGATTATTATTGGTTATTTGAAACTCTAAGTCTATGTGTACATTGTTTATATTACATAGGAATACTTGATAAAGTCTTATTCTGATACTAATGTTAAATAGTAATACTTGAAATCATTTAACTGGGTGCAAATAAATGATTAATATTAAATAGAATTAATAGTGTTTTATTGGAATACTTGAAACCATTTAAATGTGAGCAAACAAATAAGTACGAACAACACGTTTATAAGTAAAACTACCGACTAACAACAATATATATATATATTCATATATAGTCATCCACAGACAGATCTGTTTCGTTCTATCAGAACTCATCAGTGTGGCTTGACATATTAACTTCCCGTAGCTGGGATCGAAACCCGGTTGACTCCCACGCCAATCTAGGCTTCTAACCCTTCAGCCACGAGGAGCTAGTAGCATCAAAGTAAATTTTAAACGGTTATGAATCACAATTACAATTGTTTACATACATCCGTTTAACGGCTACCGAGACCTCAATTCATTATGAAGAGGTTTGCAATAAACGCTAATGGCAACACGATTACTTCATTCGTCAGAGAACTCAACCCTACGGGGGTAGGGGGGTATATATCGCTATAGTCATCCACAGACACATCTGTTTCGTTTTATATATAAATATATATATATATATATAGTACAGTAGTATATAGTCTTGAGCTACCGAAACTGTGTTATCACCCTAGTTGGCGGCTGATGAGGGCAGGGTATTGCACGTGCTTTCACACGCTGTATGATGAAAATATATATATATATAAGCAGGATTTGGCATTAAATAGCCTGCACGGGTTGATATGCCATAAAACACCAACCAATCAACCAACCGACTAAGAAGCCAACTAATATATATAATACATATAGATATAATAAAAAATATGAAGAGAGTCTTGACTTCAAAAATTAATGACCGTGAATCAAGGATCGTTCTATACATGAGGTTGACTTGTACACGAGGTAATACAGTATTCAAACTTAATTGTAAGGACGAAGAACAAAACTTGACTTCAAAAATTAATGACTGTGAATCAAGGATCGTTCTATACATGAGGTTGACTTGTACACGAGGTAATACAGTATTCAAACTTAATTGTAAGGACGAAGAACAAAACTTGACTTCAAAAATTAATTTTAAAAAAGGTCAGTTTATTTCGTGAAATAAATCTAGGGTCAATATATATATACACGAGGTCGACTTATATAGGAGTTTGTGCGATTTTCAGACATGATGCCAAGACATGGGAACATTCCTTGGTTTAAAAAATTAGCTTTTAAAAAATCAATGATTTCATTAACAAAGGTGGTTTAGTTGGGTTTGGTTTGGGGGCATATCAACCCTTGTAGGTTATTTTATCATATTTACCCAACCCCTCCGCTCGGGCAGGATATGACACAAGGGCAATTTTTAAGCGGAGTTTAACAGGTTTGAATTCAGAGTTTTTCTTCTCCTAGACTAGTTGCCTCCCCAAGGCTGAAGAACCTAGTCTGTCCTACTATTTACCCATAGTTGGAGGGAGAATAATTGGATCCATACCTTTCCCAAGGGTATTAGTGCTATGTGAAATGCTATCAGTATCGTCCAGGATTTGAACTCGTGTCGCCGTGTCCATTTCCTACGACAATAACCATTACACCACGGACACCTCCATGTTCTATGAAGGTTATTTTATGCCAAATCCTGTTTATATATACGCATTAAATTTATTTGAGTTGTAAACACATTTTGGTGAAACATTTTAAACAAGTCAGAGTCATTTCCTTGTACACTTACTTTGTCCGCCCATTCGGCTGAGGGTATTGAATATACTGACGGCATCTCTGCAGAGGGGTCAAAATCCCCGTCCTGACCGAGTGTCCTGGATATCAAACCAAACAATCTTATGGTGAGGTTCAGGTAATGCTGGAGCTTTGGGGAATGCGGAGTAACCCTTCATTACAATCGCTCCCAGGTCCACTCCGACCCGGAGTGGTAGCACCAGATAGGCTCCTATCTATAGGTCAATAGAACAAAACTGTGTTTTATTAAGCTAAACTGAATTGTTTGAAATAGAACTGTTTTTGACATTAAAACTTTGTACTTATGCTAGACTGAGCAGTTTGAAATAGAATTGCTTATAAATAGAACTTAACTACGTAATCATGCTAAACTGATTTGTTTGAAATAGAACAGTTTTGACATTTAACTGACCTGTTTTGACATTTACTGTGTGTAAACAAAAACTATACTTATACTAAATTGAATTGTTCGAAATTTAATTCAGCGTTAATGACCAAAAAAAAAAAAAAAAAAAACAACCAACCAACATACTTTGTTGGTGATTTCATTTTTAAATCAGTTAGAACTAATTTACATGAATACTAGTACTAAAATTGTTTCTACACACTTAAATGGTTTAAATTATTGCTATCTAACAATTAGGAATCTTGCCCAGTTGGCTGCGACTGTAAAATACACCGACTGCTTCTCTGCAGAGGGGTAAGACCCTCCCCAAAACAAGTGCCATGTGGCCTAGTTGGCTGGGGCAGTAAAATACACTGACTGCTTCTCTGCCGTGGCGTAAGACATCCCCCCCCCAACAAATGTCATGTAGCCCAGTCGGCTGGGGCTGTAGAATACACCGACTTCTTCTCAGCAAAAGCGTAAGACCCGCCCCTCCAAAACGAGTGTCCTAGATATGACACTAAACAATCTTATGGTGAGGTTCCATTAATTTTGGAGCTTTGGGAAATGTGGAGTAACCCTTCATCGCCATCGCTCCCTGGTCCACAATGGCCCGGAGTGGTAGCACCTGATAAGGGTCCTATTTATGGGTTAAACAGAACGGAACCGTGGTTTCTTGAGTTTACTGTTTTTTGCATTAAAACTGCTCATTTATGCTAAATCGATTTGTTTAAAATAGAACTGTTTTGACATTTAAACAGTGTACTTATGCTAAACTGAATTGCTCAAAATAGAACTGTTTTCTCAGCTAAACCCTCTACTTATTTTAAACTGATATTATCTGAAGTAAAACTGTTTTTACATTAAGTCTGTGTATTGCCCAGTCTGTTGGGGCTGTAGATTACACCGACTGCACATCTGCAGAGGGGCAAGACTTGCCCCACGAGATAGACAACATTCTGATGGTGAGGTTCCACTGATACTGGGGCTTTGGGGAATGCGAAGCACCCTTTCATTGCCATTGCTCCCGGGTCCACTCTGGCCCGAAATGGTAGCACTTGATAGGGCCCTATCTATGAGTTAAATAGAACAAAACTGCATATGTATGCTAAACTGAATTGTTTGAATTAGAACTGTTTGAGTAAACTGAATGGCTTGAAATAAAAATGTTTTTTGACAATTAAACTGTGTAATTATATTTAAACTGCATACTTGTGCTAAACTGAATTGTTTGAAATGGAACTGTTTTTGACATTGAAACTCTACTTACACTAAACTGAATCGTTTAATATAGAACTGTTTTGACATTAAACTATGTGTAAACAAAATCTATACTTATACTAAACTGAATTGGCTGATTTAGAGCTGTTTGAATAAACTGAATACCTTGAAATAGAAATGCCTTTGACAATTAAGCTGTGTACTCATGCTAAAATGAATTGTTTGAAATAGAACTGATTGTTTGTATAAAAATGGATTTGGTGTTAAATAACCTACAAAGGTTGATATGCCATAAAACCCAAACAACAAACCAATTATGCTTCTATTTATTATTAATCATTTTTTGCAGACAGAGAATTGTTTTGTTTGTTTTGTTACTTTAATGGCATATCAACCTTCTCGGTTTATTTAATTTCAAATTCCTCCTTTTAGAACGACAGTTTTGGTACTATTTAACCCATAGATGCGAGGTTAAGGGGGTTCATAACGAGACTAGCAAAGGTATGGACAACTATCGATAGGCAATTGGTCATATGGAAGTCAGACCTGTTCGATAAAATGAAACGCAGTTTTTTCCAAGCAGCGGTCGTATCGATACTGCTATATAGATGCACTATATGGACGCTAACTAATCGGCTGGAGAAAAGCTTGACAGCAATAACACAAGAATGCTGCGAGCAATACTGAACAAGTCCTGGGGGCAGTACTCCACAAAGCAGCAGATTTACGGACACCTACCACCCATCACGAAAACTCTCCAAGTTAAACAAACAGCAGGACACTGCTGGAGTAGTAGGGACAAACTCCTGTGGACCCCTTCACATGGACGAACAAAGGTAGGACGACCAGCTAGAACCTATATGGAACAGCTCTGTGTTGATAAAGGGTGTAGCCTTGAAGACCTACCGAGGACGATGGACGATAGAGAGGGGTGGCGAGAGAGGTTCAGGGAGATCCATGCTGACGGCGTGACATGATGATGATGATGATACCTTTCCCGCCTTTCCCAAGGGTATTTGTCTGAAAGTGAACGTAATAGCGTGACTGGAGTTCGAACTCGCGTACGACGATTCCGCAGTCCAGTGCTTTAACCATTACACCCCCTGCAGACTGAGAAGTGGTTACAAGTATTGCTATTTAATACTATTTATTCTATTCAACACTATTCATCCATATGCACATAGCACATGACTCCATTGCCCAGTTGGTTAGGGCCGTAGAATACACCGACTGATTCTCTGCAGAGGAGTAAGACCCCCTCCCCCAACGAGCGTCCTGGATATGACACAAAACAATCTGATGGTGAGGTTCCAGTTATGATGGAGCTTTGGGGAATGCTGAGTACCCTTTCATTGCCCTCGCTCGCCGGTCTACTTTTGTCCGGAGTGGTAGCACCTGATAGGGCCCTATCTATGGGTTAAATAGAACTAACTACATACTTATGCTAAACTGAGTTGTTTGAATTAGAACTGTTTACTAAACTAAATTGCTTGAAATACAAAAATCTTTGACAATTAAACTGTGTACTCATGCTAAACTGAATTGTTTGAAATAGAACTGATTATTTGTATAAAAATGGATTTGGCGTTTAATGACCTACAACGGTTGATATGCCATAAAATATAAACCACCAACCAACCAACCAACCAACCAACCAACCATCAAATGGCTCCAAGTATTGCTACGTTATACCAGTATTTCAATTTAGGTTCATTGTTAAATAGTTTCGATATCGCAATGTATCACTTACAGTTCAATTCTTCCAGGCAGCGGTCGCATCGATACTGCTATATGGATGCACTACATGGACTCTAACTAAACGAGAAGAAGCTAGACGGCAATTACACAAGAATGCTGCGAGCAATATTGAACAAGTCCTGGCGGCAACACCCCACAAGACACTAACTGTACGGCCACCTGCCTCCTCTCACGAAAATTATTCAAGTTAGACGAGCCAGACATGCAGGACACTGCTGGAGAAGCAGGGACGAACTCATAAGAGATGTACTCTTATGGACCCCCACACATGGCCGTGCAAAAGCAGGACGACCAGCACGAACATAGATTCAGCAACTATGTGAGGATACAGGATGTTGTCCAGAAGACCTGCCAGAGGCGATGAACGATAGGGAGAAGTGGCGAGAGAGGGTCAGGGATATCCGTGCTACCAGCACGACATGATGAGGATGATGATGATTAACACAAAGTTAAATCTCAAACAGTTCTATTTGATAGGACCCAATCAGGTGCTACCACTCCGGATAAGAGTAGACCTGAGGGCAATGGCAATGAAAGTGTTCTCTGCATTCTCCAAAGCTCCAGGACGAAAGCATTACCATAAGATTGTTTAGTGTCATATCCAGAACACTCGTTGATGGGAAGGTCTTACCCCTCTGCAGAGATACCGTCGGTATAATCAACAGTCCTAGTCGACTGGGTTATATTAATTAAGAGTCGACCTCTACACGAAGATATATAGTAATTATGATCAGCAATGACGTAAGTCCATTAGCAAACTAATTCTTTCGTTCTTTAGTCCTTTGTTGAATAAAAATCTTTTAACGTTTTTCTTTTGTATAATTTAAAGATTATCAGATTTTTTTTTTCTTTTTTGACTTCTTTTCTTTGGTTTCTCATTCTTCCTGATTCGATTTACCATTATTGACAAATCGAACATAAGAAAACGATTTTCCCTCCATTAAATTGATACAAAGTATGGAGATTGCACTAAAAAATAAACCGACCTTGTCGGCGGTGCAATACAATACGCCGAGTGCATTCTCTGGAGAGGAAGAAGACCCGTCCTTACCAAAAAAAGTGTCCTGAGTATTACACTATAATTCATCAAGTTGTGAGGTTCCTGTTCTGGAGACTGGGGAGAGTGAAGTCATCCTTTCATTGCGATTACTCCTCGGTCCATTCGAACCTGGAATGGTACTACTAGTTAAATAGAGAGTGAAAAGACTAAGATAGATAGATTGTAGAGGGACTGAGATAGATAAATTAATAGATAGATAGATAGGAACTGAAAAGACTGCAGTAGAAAGAGAAAAGGTTGAGATAGATAGATAGATAGATAGATAGATGACTGAAATAGATTAATTGTCTCAAATATCCTAGGCATGATACGATACTATATCTGATGATGAGGGTACAGCTCTGTAGCCCAGGGAAGTGTGAAATCATCACAGTAAATCTACTCTGACCCGGAGTGGTCAGAGTAGATTTACTGTGTCAGGGTCCCATCCATGGGTTAAATAGATTTACTGATTTATGATTGCTTAGAACTTTTTACCAGATCTTTAGTTCTAAGCAATCTAAGATTTATTGTGTCAGGGTTCCACCCATGGGTTAAATAGATACATTTGAAAATTATTAGTATTAGATAGCAATACTTGCAACAATATAACTCTGCACAAACAAATGATTATTTTCATATAGGGAAGTTGACTGGAAACTTTCAGCATGTCTCGACCATAATTACGAGGTGCCTTCAATAAGTTTCCAGACTTTTTTCGTATGGGCACTTTTATTGATAGTACACACATGAAACTCAAGTCACCTTCGAAGTAATCTCCTCCGGCAGGAATGCACTTGTACCGTTCCAACAACTTCTGGAAAGCCCCATCGAAGTCCTCTTGTGTGAGCGTGTCAATGACCTTCGTCACAGCCTCTTTCATCTCTTCAATTTTCTCATAACGACAGCCTCTGAGCTAAGGGAATAACCAAAAGTCACAGGGAGCAAGGTCTGGACTATAGGGAGGCTGAGGAACTGTCTTGATGCCCATGTTGGTCAAATAGTCTGTGACAAGGATGGAGTTGTGGACTGGTGTATTGTCCTGGTGGAAATGCCACTGACCCGATTTGAAGAGTGCTGGCCTCTTCCAACGGAATCTCTTCCTGAACTCTCTCAAAACCTCAACATAGTATTATTCCTTGTTGACTGTCTGTCCAGTGGGAACCCAGTGCATGTAGATCATGATAGTGCTGCCAAAAAAAGGGATCATCAAAAGTTCGTGGGTGGATTTGCTCTGGCCTTCTTAAGTCTGAGAGAGTCAGCATGCTTCCACTGGGAACTCTGTATCTTGGTCTCTTGGTTATAGCAGTAGATCCGGCTTTCATCGCTGGTCACCAGAGCATCAAGAACTGCGAGATCTGAATTGCTCAGTTCGACCATCTCCCTGCTGTCATGACGACGTCTTTCTTTCTGATCTTCTCTGAACACCCTTGGGACAAACTTCGCGCAAACCTACTGCATCTTCAGTTCCTCGTGAGTAATTGTGTGTACATTTCCCACACTGACATCAAACTGTGCACTTATTGTCTCTATAGACACACGACGGTCCTTATCCATGAAATTCTTTATTTGGCCAATCAACTCGGGTGTATTGACTTCCTTACTCCTCCCACACCTTTCATCATCCCTCACAGACTCCCTGCCTTCCTTGAATCTCTTATGCCACTCATCTTATGCAAGATGGTCGAAAAACAGTCTGAAGCATTCTATACGTTTCTGTGGCATTTCTTTCCAGTTTAAAACGCAATTTTATTGCATATCGTTCTTCTAAAGTGTCAGATTGCATTTTTGAAATTCATCAACTGTGACAATCAGGCTTTAGTAGGGTGTATTCCAATTGCTGCTGTAGCTGTTTATTTGAACCTGAAATCATAAATGTTGGTCAGTCATGTCATAAGATGTATAAGCAATAACAGTGAATTTTCAAGCGTCAACGATAATTTTAAATGCCTGTACAAAAAAGTCTGGAAACTTATTTAATTGCCCTTGTACAAGAATGTTACTCATCTCTTACAGTAAGGTTTGTTGGCATATCAACCTTCTTAGGTTATTTGATGCCAAATCCATTTTTCTAGAACAGTAGAGGTATTTAACCCATAGCTGGAAGTATTAGATGTTTCATACTTTTCCCAAGGGTATTTGTCCGAAAGTGAATGTTATAGTGCGACTGGAGTTCGAACTCGCTTTCTAGGATTCCGCAATTCAGCAACCTAACCATTACATCACGAAGACAACCCTGCAATAAATTTTGTTTTTCTACTAATATTCTTCCTCTTCCTATACCGAATTCTTACTCCCCGTCCTCCTCCTCTTTCTTCCTACTCCTCCTCCTCTTCTTTTCTCGTTCTCGTTGTCGTCGTCGTCCTCCTCCTCCTCCTGCTCTTCTTCTTCTTCTTCTTCTTCTTCTTCTTCTTCTTCTTCTTCTTCTTCTTCTTCTTCTTCTCTCTTAGTTCTTCCTTTTCTTCTTTAAAACTTCTTCTCACCGTCACGCATATATTTTCTTGGTCTACTTTTTGATAATCCGTTTTCCTAATCTTCCACCTTTTCCCTCTTCTGGTACCTTGTGCTTATTTGTAGATGTAGTGATATCTTTAAATAAAAACAAACACAGTAAAACTAGAGTAAATAACCTGTGAAAGAGTATAACGCTCATTAAGCATTAAACAACTCTAAAAACACATTTTCTTCTTTCTATTTTTATATCTAGAGGTTGGAGTTCGTGCACAGATAAAAGATGAGCCTTTCGCAATGCTGATATTTCAAGGCGAGCAGGTCTTCTTCACCGGGCAAATTGGCACTATACAATCTTACCTTTTTATCTCATGTCATACAAAACTAGTTATTAAACGAGTTATTGATAAATAATCGGATTTTTCAGTAAATGGTAAATTGGTTGGTTTGTTTAACTGCGACTCAACCCTTTCCGGGTCATTTAACGCTGAATAAAATTCCTAACTATTCAGTTTAGTATAAGTATAGCTTTTGTTTACAAACAGTTGAATATCAAAACATTTCAATTAAATGTCAAAAACAGTTCTATTTCAAGCAATTCAGTTAAGCATAATTATACATTTTAGTTCTATTCCACCCATAGATAGGTGCCTCCACTTCGGGCCAGAATGGAGCTTTGAGCAATAACAATGAAGGAGTATTCAGCATTCCCCAAAGCTCCAGCATTAATGGAACCTCACTATCAGATTGTTTAGTGTCATATCCAGGACACTCATTGGTGGAGGTCTTACCTCTCAGCAGAGGGGTCGGGATATTCTACAGCACCAGCTGACTGGGCAAGATTTTTCAGTAAAGGAAAACGAAATGCCCTGTTATTTATTTAAAAAATGACTTTCTCTTCGCGCTAAACCCTTTGGGAATTCAACTATTCTGTCTCCAGCTATGAAAAAATACAAAGTCAGATTGGGTTCTTTATCCTTGGCAAGGGGATCAGTGTAGGAAAACTCTGAATTCAAACCGGCTTGACTCTGCCGTAAAATCGACTTTGAGTCACATCCCATCCGTACAGTCTAGCACACGAGCTTCAGGTTTCGTACAGTAACATTTAACTTTGGTAATTTAAAAGAAATCTGTGATTTCAGCGTGACTTATCTATTCAATTAAGCTTTACTTAGTCTTCGAGTACATGGGTGCCTCAGGTGATATAATGGTTTGCAAGCCAGGCTAGGAGACCATTTTTCTTACTGGGTGTCCGATTTAATTAGCTTCGTGCTAAAGTAAACTTTGCAAAGGTCAATGGGGTTTCCCATCGAATTCCTGAGTTGTCTTTGCTTAGTTTTGTACACAAGCCTCAGGTTGATTACAGTATCTGCTGTTTCAAAATCGGCTTGTAGATCATTGTTAGTGAGTTTTATTCTCACCGGGTGTACAATAGTATTAGCCTTGTGCTAACCTAGACTTAGTAAACGACAAAGGGGTTACCCACCACTAAATTCTGTTTTTAAAATTGTATTTGTGTTGTATCCTATACATGCCGAGGGGTTGGTTATCCAAAAAAAAAAAAAAATCTGTTTGATTTTAAAAAATCTTGTTGGTGGGGTACTCATCGAATTTCTGAAAAAGTTTAGGTTAGTCTGACACTTCAAGTTGCTAACAGTAGCTGCGAACTCAAATTAGACCAGCTGATCATTTTTTGGTCAATTCGATTCTCACCGTGTGCCCAAACTGCTGATCTAAGCTTTGTAAATGACTACGGTAAATACTCTTTCTAAGTAGTTACTCATCTAAGAATTGAACTGATTCATCGTTGCTTAACTTTGCTGATCGTGGAGAAAACTTGTGGTTTTAACGTGATTTCACCGTAAATTTATTCGTTTTCTTTGCCTTCACTCTGGTCTTTTTCGTATCCTTCCGTGTAACATGCAACAGTATCTCTACGTAGTACTTAAGTATATTTTTATTCTCGCTACTGGTACGAGTTGGGTGCAGACGGAGTTTTGGTGGGTGCGTGAAGACGGTGGTGGGATGGAGGGAATGGAGGAGAAGGAAGGAGGGATCATCACCTTTCTTATCTGCTTTTTCCATTGGAATAAATCTTCGTTTTCGACTTTTTCACGTTCGTTTCAACATTTTGTCTTCGGGCGTTTTTCCTCTTCATTTTGGTGCCGTTTTTATTCATTTTTGTATTTACATTTTCCTTCATAACCCTCTTTTTCATTTGCCTTACCACCCTACCACGTGGGTATTTTCTTCTTCGATTTCATTATCCTGTTCTTCTTTTGCTCCTTCTTCTTGCTTTTTGTTATAGCCTATTCATCCTAACATTTCTTCTTCTTCTTCTTCTTCTTCTTCTTTTTCTTCTTCTTCTTCTTCGTGCTTTTGTACCCTGTACATCCTAATATTTCTTCTTCTTCTTCTTCTTCTTCTTCTTCTTCTTCTTCTTCTTCTTCTTCTTCTTCTTCTTCTTCTTCTTCTTCTCAATTTTTTTCCTTTCCTCTTTTTGTATTTTTTTTCAACGCAGATTTTTTCTTACGCAATTTTCTTCTATTTTCTTCTTCTACATCTACATTTTTTCTCTTGTTATAACCATATTCATACCAAATTTTCTTCTTCTTCTTCTTCTTCTTCTTCTTCTTCTTCTTCTTCTTCTTCTTCTTCACAATTTTTTCCTTCGTTCTTTTTGTATTTTCTTTTTTTTTCCGAAGATCTTCTTTTGCAGTTTTCTTCGACATCTTCTTCTCCGTCTTCTCCTTCTCTTTCTTCTTCTTCTTCTTCTTCTTCAACTGTTCGATATCAATCAGCTATCCCTGGAGGCTTTATTTGTTTGGCATCGTACCCAAACTAAAAGACACTATCTGTCATTTTCTTGCTCTCGATTTTGAACCGAGGGCTTCAATACGAAGATTATGTGGGGTAGGAGAGGAAACGCGTGGGTGCAATTTTGGTGCGGCGCCGTGCACCGGAGGGGATGTCAAAAGAGAAAACGGGGGGAGCAGAGGTGAGAGACAAACTAGAGAACGAGAAGAAGAAAAAGAAGAAGATGATGAGAAGGTTCGAATGGGGAAAGGAGCAGGCTCGCCTGTTGCTTGTTTTTATACCCATTCAATTGGCTTGTGTTGATTAAGCACAAAGCAATAGAGACGAGTCAGCAAAAAAAAGAGGGCATCAAGGGGTTCGAGGCGATCAATATACTATGCCAAAACAAGGTAACCCAAACCTGTTCGGTGTTGACCAAGGGAAAATAACCCACTGTGCATTCAATTGAGTCTTCATCACCAGTATCTCTCTCTCTGTCTCTCTCTCTTACATGCACCTGAATGTCTCTCACTACCAACACATACACTCTATCGCGTAAATAAGTTCACACCACCAATATTTTATGAACCTGCTAATCTCCCCGACTATAGGTTAAACACTACCATTGCTATTCTTCATGGAGGTGCCCGTGGTGTAGTCGTTATCGTCGTAGGAAATGGACACGGCGACACGAGTTCAAATCCTGGACGAGACTGATTGCATTTCACATAGCACTAATACCCTTGGGGAAGGTATGAATCCAAATATTCTCGCTCCAGCTATGGGTAAATAGTAGGACAGACTAGGTTCTTCAGCCTTGGTTAGGCAACTAGTCTAGGAGAAGGAAAACTCTGAATTCAAACCGGTTAAACTCCGCTTAAAAAAAAATTGACCTTGTGTCATATCCTGCCCGAGCGGAGGGGTTGGTAAATAGTACCATTGCTATTCTTCAATCAGGATGGCTTTGGCATAAAATAATCCGCAAAGGTTGATATGCCATTAAACAAAGAAATTAAATTGTATAATAAGTTAATTTTCTGCGTTTAATAACACATCAACCCTAGTGGATAATCTAGCGCCTAACCCCCGAGGATGTTCAGACAAATCCCAAAGGTATTACTCTGCAAGTAAATATTATAGAACGAACTGTGTTCGAACTCACTTTCTTCAAGGCTGCAGTCCAGTACTTTAGCCATTACGCCACGGCGACTCCCGCCTAAGTTTCTTCTAAATAATGATAATAACATTTTATTAATTTTAATCAAACATTTTTTTCGGTAGCAAAATCTCATCTACTGAAAGTAATGTCAACATGCGCATAGGTATGGTATGGACTGTTATTGACAGGCTATCGTCCATATGGAAATCTGATCTCTCAAATAAAATAAAACGGGATTTCTTCCGAATTGTAGTTGTGTTAGTACTACTGTATAGTTGCACCACTTTAATGAAATGCATGAAGAAAAAAGCTAGATGTAAACTACAAAAGAATGCTATGAGCTGTTTTGAACAAACCCCAGGAGTAGCATCCATTAGAACAGCGTCTATACGGTCACTAACCTCCCATCTCACAAATCATTCGAATAAGACAAGGCGCTGCAGGAGAATAAAGAACGAACTTATAAACCACGTTCTCCAAAGTACGCAAACACTTATATTCATAAGCTATGTGCGGATACTGTATGCCATCGAGAGGACTTCCCAAAAGTTATGGACGATAAGAACGGATGGCCAAAAAGAGACAATGAAATCGGTGCTGACGTCATGCCTTGATGATGATCATAATTATGTCCTAATTATACAATCACTATTTATATGAGGAGGTATCCATTACGAAATTCTTCAGCTTTGAAACAGTAAATAAATATTCCATAAATAGATATAAGGAGTGTACTTATTTTGGGACTGCTTATGCTAATCGATATATTAGGTCATGGGATTTCAGTGTATCCAAATAGTTTTACTTTGTCTTTTTCGAGGCGTTTTCTTCCTCATCTTTCCTCTTTTTTATATCTTCTTCTTCTTCTTCTTCTTCTTCTTCTTCTTCTTCTTCTTCTTCTTCTTCTTCTTCTTCTTCTCACGTGATTCTTCTTTCGCTTTCCTTTGTCTTAAGGTTTGTTTTCATGACTATTTTCTTCTTCTTCTTCTTCTTCTTCTTCTTCTTCTTCTTCTTCTTCTTCTTCTTCTTCTTCTTCTTCTTCTTCTTCTTCTTCTTCTCACGTGATTCTTCTTTCGCTTTCCTTTGTCTTAAGGTTTGTTTTCATGACTATTTTCTTCTTCTTCTTCTTCTTCTTCTTCTTCTTCTTCTTCTTCTTCTTCTTCTTCTTCTTCTTCTCACGTGATTCTTCTTTCGCTTTCCTTTGTCTTAAGGTTTGTTTTCATGACTATTTTCTTCTTCTTCTTCTTCTTCTTCTTCTTCTTCTTCTTCTTCTTCTTCTTCTTTCGCTTTCCTTTGTCTTAAGGTTTGTTTTCATGACTATTTTCTTCTTCTTCTTCTTCTTCTTCTTCTTCTTCTTCTTCTTCTTCTTCTTCTTCTTCTTCTTCTTCTTCTTCTTCTTCTTCTCACGTGATTCTTCTTTCGCTTTCCTTTGTCTTAAGGTTTGTTTTCATGACTATTTTCTTCTTCTTCTTCTTCTTTTTCTTCTTCTTCTTCTTTGTTTACAGAATTTGGCAATAGATAATACCTAATTATATCCGTTTTGATTGCATATGGTTAGCTAAAATTATAAAATCAATTTGTCTTTAGTTTGGAGAAAAAATGCTATTTTATAAAAGAAATGTTAGGCTTGCACCTATTCATGGACGATACTCTCCCCCTTCTCTCTCTCTCTCTCTCTCTCTATATATATATATATATATATATATAAAGCTTCTACTATAGACTAATAGTGAACTTGAGAGTTTTGCAAGCAATCACGATTGAGTTTATCCTTCATTCTATTACCTTGACATTGTGCCAAATATCTGTAAGGCTAACAATTTCTTTTTCTCTCAATTAATATCGATTTAAATACTTTTGCCGGGAAGGGTGTTTGTTTGTTTATTTTTACCAGATTTTTAGTTCTAAGCAATCATACCATGTAATTATTTTACAGTAACAGTTTGATGAGCTACTTATAGGTCTAATTACTAAACTGTCAAGATTCCTTCGATAAAATAAAGTTATTGTTTATACTATTTGCCCGTCATGGTATTCAGTCCTCATCTTCGTTGTTATATCGGCCGGTATATCCTCCTGCCTTCTTCAACTGCCATTTCTCGAAGCCAGTAAAGTTCAGGAAATATTGAACTGCACTTTTCATTCAATACACTGGGGTTAGACCATTCGGCAAAGCTTTTGATAAGTCTCCTCAGGTTTTTCCAGGACTGTTCTCAGTATTCTGGCCGATCTCAACAATGCTGTAGTTTGGATGGTCTCGATTCGTCCAATTGTTATCACTGTCACCCTCATGTTCATCAGCTTTTTTTTAGTTCTCAGGCAAATTCTGCATAATTATCATTCTTTCCTCTTCTTTTTTCACTCTGTGCTTCGCTGGGACGGCAAAATCCGCTATACGGCAAGTTCTCCCGATTTTTCTTGTTGTCGTTGTCGTTGTTGTTTTTGTTAAATAACAGTAAATCTGAACTGGTTGCAAGGATTAGATGATCCGTTTGTATCTCGAAATCACAGAGAAATTTATACGTCTTATTCTCAAGTATGGATTATGGTTTGTGCATATACCATTTGGTAGTATGGTGAAATTTAAATTTCTTGCACTATTCCCAGTGGACCACTTCCCCCACTCGGTTGTGTCAAGTCTTATACTTCTTTTGAGCTAGTTTGCTACATTCGCTTGTTATGTGATTAATAGTTTCGTCTCTATCCCCACATAACCGACACTTGCTAATCTGTTGCGTCTTATCAATTTTCTTTCATATAATGGGTCATTATTATTATTATTGTTGTTGTTGTTGTTGTTATTTATTGTTTTGTTTTCGTTATTTGTGTTTTTTCATTCTCACCTGACTCCAACCCTTCGGCATTCATACACCATCAGTTTTGAAATGTAAGCAGACATGAAATAAATACCTGTTGACGAAACCGTACAGATAAATATATATATATATATATATATATATATATATATATATTAGTTTTATGGCCTATCGATCATAGCAGGTTATATATATATATATATATATATATATATATATATATATATATATTACTGGTCCATTAGATTAATGATCAAGGTATTCGCCAGTGTTCAGGGAGACTAGGGTTCAATCCCAGGTCGAGTCATACCAAAGACGCAAAGAATGGTACTTGATGCCTCCTTGCTTAACACTCAGTATTATAAGTTATGTATCAAGGGTAAGTGGAACAATCAATGGAAAGGAATATCACCCTACCCAAAACTTTGGTGTAGTAGCTATCAAAAATGGATCCTTCGGGACGCCCTCAGCAAACTTATATATATATTGAATAAGTCGGCAAATGATTTCAAATTCGGTATTTAAGGTTCTTTTATTTATTTTTTTTATTTTTTTTATTATCATACAACGCGTGAAAGCACGTGCGATACCATGTCCTTATCAGCCGCCATCCAAGGGTGATAACACAGTTTCGGTAGCTCAAGGCGGTACTGCCACCCCTGGCGCTACCAAGCAGCTTTTACCACCGGAGAGGGTATTAAGAGAATGATATATATACATATATATATATATATATATATACGCGAGATCAAATGCAGAGACTACATTTGACGTTAATCTTCATTTTCTGAGTGCAGTTTGTGATTTAAAAAACAAAAGAACGCGTTTACTTTCGGCGGTTGATGTTATTACGCGTTTACAGTCACCGTTTCTTACATAATCACACAAGATTGTACTGTATGCTTCTGCTACACGTATTTCGATCACTTCAGTCCTCCACAGACAGTCAAGCAGCGTTTGAATAATTAATTTCTTTATCTTTGATCAGTGTCTCAAAGTTTTTCAGCTTGAACTTCAAATTATGAAAAATCAAACCTTCTCTTCATTGCTCTAGTTTAATTTGGTTTGGTTTTATGGCCTACCGATCATTGTAGGTTATTTAATGCCGAACCCGGTTTATATATATATATATATATATATATATATATATATATATATATATTAGACATTTATAAACATAAGTCAAAAAAATTAAATTATTAAGATGTGACTTAAAACCTGTGAAACAATATTTTTCTAGAATAAATGAGCTCTACAAACAGGGCAACGAGATTTTTAGTTAATCTTCTTTACATCATTCTAAATTTGGTTTCTTGAACAAAAAATGCCTTCCTGCGATTTTCTCAAGAAAGAAAAAACAAAAAGGAAAAAAAACCGAATTTCCCAGATATTTTTAAAAGCTCACAAGACGCTCTTTCACCACTAATGAAAGCTTTTCCGCTAAAATACCGTCTTCTGGAGTTAAGATTTACTAACTCGATATTAAGTACACAGGTACTTTGTTAATTACTAATTGTACTTAATCGCAAAAAAAAAAAAAGATTTTAAAAAAGATCCACGTTGCTTTTTTTTCTCCAATGAAAATCCTTCTTGTGTGTTCTGCACCTCCGACGAACTTCTCTCGATTATATATATATATATATATCTCTTCGAACAATGATTTTGATTTGATACACATTATTCATCGTCAAAAATTGAATCGGTGACTTGAGTCCAAATCCTGGACTCGGCTGATTGCGTTTCTCTTCACTTTAATGTCATTTTCAGCTTTTGGTTGGTTGGTTGTTTTGGTTTTACAGCGTATCAACACTTTGTTGTATACTCATATACCTGCCGGTAGATGTGTGCAGGAACATAATGACGACTTCAATGAACGAACGAACACACTTCTTTATAAAAATATACCTCTCACACTTTATTCGAAAGGGTTGATGTTTGTTGTGTGTGAGAGGTGAGTTGGAGACGGGGATACACAGCTACATATTGACCCAAAGTTCTTCTGACCATAGCAGCACTTCTTTTGCATTCTGGCTGGGCTGCTCAACCGTGGGTTACTGAGGGCCCAAGCCCTCTGTCTGGAGCTGGTTCTCGCTATGCGGGCATCCTATCTCCAACTGCGACTAGAACTGAACTGCCCCAAACCGTCTGTGGCACCTGGTTATATAATTTTTTGCCGTCCACCTGCCTTCTGTGGGCGTACGCATCTGCACCGAATTCAACCACGTCCACAGGTCAAGGTGATATTCCGATATCTTTGACCGGATGCACCTGTTTCGCCGCCCTTCCGCTTATTTACACAGGTATATCTCTTGATTGACGGCTCGGTCGAGGGCCAATATGCAACACACTTTTCGGGTTATTTAACGCCGAATTAAGTCATTTTGATAAAAGTTTATAACAATTCAGTTTAGTATAAGAATAGTTTTTTTATTTACACAGAGTTAAATGTTAAAACAGTTCTATTTCAAACAATTCGATCTATCTTAAGTACTCTGTTTAAATACACTGTTAAATCTAAAAACAGTTAATTTCAAATAATCCAGTTTAGCGTAATTACACAATATAGTTCTATTTGACCCATAGATAGGACCCTATCAAGTGCTACCACTCCGGACGAGAGTGAGGGTAATGAAGGGGTTTTCCGCGTTCTCTAAGCCCTAGCATTACTGGAGCTTCACCATCAGATTGTTTAGTGTCATATCTAGGACACTCGTTGAGGAAGTCTTACCCCTCTGCAGAGATGCAGTCGTTGTATTCTACAGCCCCAGCCGACAGGGCCATTCAGCTATTGGTGGATCAGACTGTGTTCTATAGCCTCGGTAAAGCAATCAGACGAAAAGAAGAAAAACTCCAAATCCAAATCAGCAACAACTTATATTCATCAACAAACTGACCTTGTGTCGTATCTTGTTCGGGACCGAGGGGTTGTTTATATATATATATATATACATTTGGTCTAATGAGTAGAGTGTTCGCCAATGGTCCGGGAGATCGAGGTTCAATCCCTGGTCGAGTCATACCAAAGAATCAAAAAATGGTACTTGATGCCTCCTTGCTTAACACTCAGAGTTATAAGGTAAGGATCAAAGGTAAAGTGGAGCAGTTCAGGGAATAGAGTAGCGCCCTCCTCTACACCTTGGTGTAGTAGCTAACGGAAAGGGAGCCTTTGGGTCACCATCGACTAAGGTCACCAACTTTACTTTATATATATATATATATATATATATATATATATATATATATATATATCTGTGTGTCTCTGTGTGTGTGTTAGGCACTCGTGGTATAATAGTTACTATCGAAGGAAATGGACATGACGACACAAGTTCAAATCCTAGACGAGTCAGTTTGCATTTCCCACAATACTATTACTCTGGGAAGGGTGCGAATCAAGTTATTCTCTCTCTCCACTATAGTAGGTCAGACTGTGTTATTTAATCTTGCTGTGACAACCGTTCAAAAAGAAGAAAAACTGAATTCAAACCTGTTAAACTCCACTTAGAATTCACTTTGCATCGTACAGAGATGTTGAGTAATATGGTATATATATGTATTGAGAGAGAGAAAGAGAGAGAGAGAGAGTGAGTATGTGTTCGCCAATGGCCCGGAATACTGGACTTTAATTCTGGGTCGAGTCACACCAAAGACTCCAAAAACGATACTTGATTCCGCCTTGCTTACCACTCAGAATTATAATGTACAGATCAAGGGTAAAGTGGAGCAATCCAGGGAAAGGAGTAGCACCCTCCCCTACACCTCATTGTAGTAGCTTAGGAAAAGGAGGGAGCCTTCATGTCGCCCTCGATTTGGGTCACCAACTTTACTTACTTTTATATATACATAGATACATTATTCTTGCGATAAAATACTGAGGCAGAGAGTATTTCGCAGAGAAATAGGAAAATTCTTTCCGATGCCACAGTCATGGCTAAGTAAGTTACTAGTCGCTTAATTCAATCAAGACCAGCCCGGGCGGAGATCGGAAAGGCGCATAATTTTCACCAAAGACTGGCTATTTCATATTATTTTTACTTATAGTCTTCATTTGTTAAACATCTGGGAACCACACACTTTTTTGGAATGGGGACCGCACATTGAGAACGGGCAAGAAATGAAGACCTTTTGTTATTTTTATTTACATCTTATTTACACTGGCGGTAAAGCGTATTTCCTAGCAGAAAGGGCGATGGTTTCTATTTAGAATGGGCCTCTCAGATACGCAGGAATTCTTTCGCATATATATATATATATATATATATATATAAGCATATTTCTCGTCAAAAATAACAGGATTATTTACGTATGGATCAACGCTTCTGCCTGGATTTATAGTGTAATATCTGTGCGCCCCTGAGATAGCTACGTTATGGATTTCGCAAGTACAAAAATGGATTAAACAGAAGGCTTTTTTAATTGGTTTTATTTCTTTAATAGCGAATAAACCTTTGTGGGTTATTCAATTCTAAAGTTATCTTTGCTGAAGAACAGCGGTGATACTATATCTTAGAACTCAAACCTAACGAAAAAAATATCAAATTTATTCCCTTTGAGGAACTGAAAGAGAGTTGCTGCTCGTGGACTCTGCATTGCGGGAAAGTAAAGAGCCGGAAGAACCCGGACACATGAGACAGAAGAGACTACGTTTCACCATGGCACATGGAGGACGTACATTTGACTGGTGCCCACAAAGTTAAAACAGCTACTTTTTCTGATCAATAGACGCATGTTTCAGCCTGTGGTTAATAAGCCTTATTGTTTTGTTGTACACCCACGAGTCCGTCTCTTTTCAGTTTTGTTTACATATTTTCTTTGTTCGTAAAACGTGCCACTATTTAAACCCATAGCTGAATGGACTAAAGAGTTCATACTCTTCCCAAAGGTATTAGTTTGAAAGTGACAGTAATAGTGAGATTAGATCTTGAAATCTCTTACTTCGAAGTCCCAGTCAAACTCCACGTAATGAAAATGAAGATGACGGATAAAACGGGGTTTGTTTGATAGATTGATAGATATGTGTCTTAAAATCCATACCTCAAATAGACCCAACAACAAACTAAGGCACCAATGTAAACATTACTTTCTTATCTTCAAATACTTCTCCAAATGTCGGAAAATTAATCATTTAAAAATGCATTACTTTTTAGACTGATCTTCTTGATAAACGAAGTCTTCGGAAAAACAACAACAAACATTTGAGACTATTTATAAACACGTGCAAATGTTTAAATCATTAAGTTTTAATGTTTATGTTTCATTCACATGTGAAGCCAATTCTGTGGCATTCAAACACATTCAATCTTGAAATAAATATTTCTCGAGGATGGCCGATGTCCGCGACCGGTTCGGATTAACAAACACACACACACGTATATATATATATATATATATATATACGTGTGTGTATGTGTGCGCACGCGCGTGTGTGTGTGTATGTACATGTGTGTGTGTGTGTGTTTTCTACCAACTTTTATGTGTCTGTTCTTTCGTTCATAACCTTTCTCTCTTTGACTCTCTTTTTTCTCTCAATCTCTCTCTCCCTATATATATATATTAGGCACAATATCAGAAGGTTAGTGTTACAGCGCCTCAGGTGTTGAACATTTTTTCGAATTCATTAAAAGCATTATCAACTCAATAATCATTAATTAATTGCATAAAACAACTTCAATATTTGCACACTAATTTCAGTGACCCAGTCAGCTGGGGCTGTAGAATACACCGATTACATCTCTGCAGGTCGGTAAGACTACCCAATGAATGCGCTGAATATGACACTAAACTATCTAATGGTGAGGCTTTAGTAATGCTAAAGATTCGGGGAATGTGGAGTGCCTCTTTATTGCCATCGCTCTCCGGTCTACTCTGCCCGGAGTGAAAGCACCTGATTGGGTCTTATCTATGGATTAAATAGAACAAAACTGTGGACTAATGCAAAACTGAATTATTTGAAATAGAACTTTTCGATATTTAAACAACGTACTCGTGCTAAAGCCATCTTTGTTGAAGAACAGTAGTGGTACAATTTAACCCATAGCTGGAGGAAATGGGAGTTCAATATCTTTCCCAGGGATACGAGTCCGAAAGTAAATTCAATAGCGTGACTAGAGTTCGAACTCGCTTACTACAATATCGCAGTCCAGCACTTTAGCCACAACACCACAGCAACTCCTCCATCCCCAAATAAAAGGTACTAGATATCAGGTCAAAGGTGAAATATTATAGGCAAGCTTTATAAAAGCTTTGGTAATTAAGATAACCCGCAATTTTATTGGAAAGATAAATTTATTTTCTAATATTTAAAGCATTACATTTTTTTTTGCAATATCGCACAGGTAATTGAGCTTCGTAACCTCATGGATGGGCCACTGAGTTTCCTGTTAAGCTTCTGTTTTCATCATTTTAAATTCGGATTCTTGAAAAAAAATGTCTGCCTAAGTTATAATATTAATACTCCCTTTTTTTACCCATCTCTATATTCTTCTTGTTTTTTCTTTCTTCATCCTACTCTCTTTCTCTTTCTCTCTCTCTCTCTCTCTAGATATATATATGTGAGTGTGTGTGTGTGTGTGTGTGTATCATCATTAAATCGCTCTGCTTGCACGGATTTCCCAAACTCTCTCTCTGTCTCTCTCTCTCTCTCTCCATCGGCCCGGCGAATCCATCTCTCCCAGCGAATCTTCCAGACTACATCCTGTGTCCGCAAAAAGCTGTGGTAGGTAAGTTCCTGCTGGTTAGCCAACACTAACACGTTCATATGAAGGGGTCCATTGAAGAACATCACTTATGAGTTCATCCTTAAATCTCCTCAGTGTCCTTCACAAGAGATGCCGAACAAGGCTTGTCAGTGTATGTGGGTTTATAAATCTATGTGAGTGTATATATCTAGAAGCCCACAATCTTTATAATTGATAAGAATTTAAACCATTTAACTATAAAGACGATCACAAAAACTTCCAAAACAACCAAACATCTGTCAGGAAACAATAATAACAACAAAACAAAATCTTTTTCTGATGCAGGTATATATAGAATTTGCTGCCAATACTGCCCAAGATTTTATATAGAAGAAACAAGTAGAAATCTACCAAAGAGATTCAAGGAACGCAAGAGAGATTTTAAATTAGGCAATTTTTTTTCCAACGCTTTAGTTATTCCTAACATTTTCACAAACCACAAATTTGACTTCCAAGATTCGAACATCATCGTATTCGTTCATGATAAAAACAAACGTAGAATCATAGAAGCTTCGGTTATTTCAGATTATAATACTATAGAACAAAGGCCAGGATTTTATAAAATTTCACCTTACTTATCAAAATTATGTTGAAGGATTTAAACTTACACTAACAACGATAATTAAACAGATATTTATATCTGACTCCATCTGTCCATAATACTTTCCTTTCCCTCACGCTTTCCCCTTTCTTTCTTACTTTCCCTCATTCATTCTCCACCTATACAAACCAACTCTTTGTAGACCCTATGTTTCTCCTTAATTTGTTTTAAAAATTACGTTATATGGCGGAATATTTTTCGGATACTTTTCGAATATTTTTCGGGTTCGTTCAAACTGCTATTTCAAATTTATAATTCCCATCCTGAATATGACCTAAAACACTTTCTGCTAGAAATTTTCACAATTTTATATCCTAAATAATCCTGTCGAAACGCGTCGGTGAACCTAAATTAATATCTAGTCATAATTTTTTTTTTCATATGTATTTTTCTTTCTGTTTTCTTTATATAACATATCTAAGGTTGTGCATGGATTGGTGTTTATAAGTACAAATTTGTTTTTGTTGGTATTAATATATGCGCCTATATGCCTGTGTTTGTGTATTTGTATGTCTGAATATGTGTGTATGTGCCTGTTCTTGTGTCTATATATGTACGTGTGGCCGCCAAACTGGTTGGTGCAGTAGAATTTATCGACAGAACCTATGCAGAAGAGTAAAACCCCACCTCCTAACGTGTGTCCTGGATTTGACACTAAACTGTACTTGATGGTGAGGCTCTTGTCCTAGAGCTTTAAGGGATGTAGAAAACCCCTTCACTGCAATTACTTCCAGGCCAACTCTGAATCGGGGTGGTAGTACCTGTTAGGATTTCGTCAATGAGTCAAACAGAACTGTTGAATCATTTACCAAGGATTATTGTTATTGATTCTTTGAAACTATACAGCTGTATGCAGTTGATTTTAATTACATAAGAATATTTAATAGGTGGTGTCCGTGGTGTAATGGTTTTCGTCGTAGGACAATGGACGTGGCGACACGAGTTCAAATCCTGGACGAGACTGATTGCATTTCACATAGCACTAATACCCTTGGGAAAGGTATGAATCCAATTATTCTACCTCCAGCTATGGGTAAAATAGTAGGGCAGACTAGGTTCTTCAGCCTTGGTGAGGCAACTAGTCTAGGAGAAGGAAAACTCTGAAGTCAAACCTGTTAAACTCCACTTAAAAATTAACCTTGTGTCATATCCTGCCCGAGCGGAGGGGTTGGTAAATAGGATAAGAATATTTAATGAATAATGTTGAATAGCAATACTTAAAACCATTTGGCTATGTACCAACAAATGATTAATATTAAATAGAATTATTACTATTAGCAATACATGAGACTATTCAACAATGAACAAACAAAGGATTAATATTAAATAGAATTATTAGGGATAGATAAGAATAGTTGAAACCATTTAACTGTGTGTAAATAAACAACTCATTTGAAAATAATGATACATACAAACGATTCGCTTAAAACTTATATATATATATATATATATAGGATTAGGCATTAGAAACACAAGGATTGATATGCCAAAAAAAGAAACCAACTTACTAGGTACGTATGCGTATGTATCTGTGTGTATATGTAAGTGCACACACTCGGTGCAGCAATATCCATAAGGCTGACAAGGCAAAAGCCTGGAGGCCCACCAACTGCAAGGGCCCTTCAAAACTGTTCGAAAGGAGAGTGTGGAAGGGGAAGGGGAATATAAAGTACTGTACATGAATATGTCTGTGTAAGTGTAAATGCTTGTTCGACTGTATGTGCGCCTGTGTGTATATGTATATGTGAACATAGTGTAGGTTGGTTAATTTAGGTTGGTTTTCATCAACTTTTGTAGGTTATTTAATGCCAAATCCATACAGTTCTATTTCAAACGATTCATAAGTACATTTTTATTTCAATCAGTTAAATGTCAAAACAGTTTTATTTCAAACAAATCAGTTTTGCATTGTGACAATACACCGCCGGCCGACCCCCTCTATCTCAACCACTCAAACTACTCATGGCCATCCGATTGTCTAGTGGTTTCTCTCATCTCCGGCCAAGGGCATTTCACATTTTTTTTAAGACTCACAAAATACAACAAAAACAACCGAGAGGTGTGGAAGAAAAATAAACAAACAAACACGGACTTGAGTTAGCTCCAAGCGCTAGAAGGGAGAAGTTTGTGACACTTTAGCGTAGGTTTCTGAGCATCTGTATGCGAGCGTGTATTCGAGCGAAATTCCCACAAATCCACCAGGAATGCTGACTCATCCTTTCACGTTGGCCACATGTCCTAGCTCCTGCTCTCTTCTGCCGACTGTCCTGTTCTCTCCACTTCTCTGTTCTGCCTGGGACCTTCCTTCCCTCGTCCTCTTCAAGTCTCGTGGGAAATTTCGCGCGAAAGGAATCTTCTGATTGGCACTTACCCACACCCACACAACGAATGCCCAACATCGTGTCACAGCATAAGTTGGCAGTTGAGACACATTTAAATATCAAAACAGTTAATTTCAAAAAATTCAATTTAGCATAATTATACATTTTTGTTCTATTTTACCCATAGATAAGACCCTGTCAAGTGCTACTACTCCGGGTCAGCGTAGAACTGGGATCGATGGCAATGAAAGGGGTACTTCGTGTTTCCAAAAGCTCCAGAATTACTGGAACCTCACCAAATTATTTTGTGTCATATCCAGAACATTCTGAGAAGCAGTTGGTGGATTTTTGCTGCCCAAGCCGACTGGGCAATTACATAGTGTACATATACTTGTGTATATCTATATGTGTACATATGTGCACCTGTGTATATATCTATATGTGTACATATACTTACGTCTATATGTAGGCAAATGCTTTTGTGTTTCTTTGCCTCTATGTGTGTGGGTGTGCTCGTGCGTATGTACATATCGAGTTATGTATTTGTACAAGATGTCTCAAAATAGGTGCAACCCATTAATGTGATAATTCATATTGCATCAAGTTATCTTTCATTTGAGTCTTAAAAAGCAATCATATCACTTCAGAAATGTCAAACCAGATGACAAGGGCAGAAATTGATTGACTTTATCCTAGAGAGCACGTGAAAGACCAAGTTCTTGGGAACGTCTTCGGAGGGACTTTTTCAGATTCCTTCCGATTGAATCTCTCACCGCATCCACATTGTCAGGATATCTCGCTGTCAACTTCCTGCCAGATCTGGGATTTTCTGCCTTCTTATTGAGATAGGTTTTTTACTGACCCAGTGGCTTGAAATTTGTGTACCTAACGATAAATTTGACTTTTCTGAGGATAATTGTTTAGTTAAACTTGCGAAATTTTGCTTGCACGGTTTTGAATGAGTAAGTTTCCAAATAAGTTGTGACACAAAATATTTTCCCTCTCTTGTCCAAAGCATTGTGATCGAGGATTCATAGTTGTTATAGTACGCTATTATCAAATCTGAAACAAACAAAAAACATTATTATTAGTAGAGTTATTAGCAGACATTGGCATAATGGTTAGAGTGTTCGCCAATGGCCCGGGAGGCCTGGGTTCAATCTCAGGTCGAGTTATACCAAAGACTTTAAAAATAGTACTTGATGCTTCCTTGCTTAACACTCAGCATTATAAGGTACGGATCAAGGGTAAAGTGGAGAAATCCTGGGAAAGGAGTAGCACCCTTCCTTACATCTTGGTGTAGTAGCTATCGAAAAGGGAGACTTCGGGTCACCCTCGACTGTTGTCGCCAACTTTACTTTTTTGCTTATTAGCAGTAACATGGGTTCCATATATTCTGAGACGCCCTGTATAATCCCTCCACCATTGACATGATACAAACCAAGTGCAATTTTTTATTGCTTGCTTTCCTTCTCCTGGAAAGGTTTTCTTACAAGAGCTAGAGAACGCAAACTGTCTCATTATTTAACCATAGTTGGGAGAAGGAAAACAAAAAAAAACCCTTGGAGGATTTGAACTCTGGTCGCCGATTCCATTAACTACGACGAAAGCCACTGTGCAGAGCGGTATCTCTCTCTCTCTATATATATATATAAATCGAAGCGTACTTAACGTACATATATATATATATATATATATATATATATATATATAAGTGTATGTGTGTGTGCGTGTGTGCGTGCGTGTGTGCGTGTGTGTGTGCGTGTGTGTGTTTTTTTCTCACAGTTCTTTCGCCATGGAATTCTTCTTTCTGGTGTGTACCCCACTTCCCACCATTGCACGTGTACTCCTCTACCCCAGGAGAAACTGAAGCCTTGTGAGCCGTGGATCCATTTGCTAACTTGTATGCTTCGTCGCATCTTAGGATCAGGAGCAGAACGCCAGAATAATTTGTTTCGAGAAAGAGGCGCACGTGCATCTCCTCAAAATACACAAATAACGTTTATATATATATGTATATTTATATATATAAACATTACATATATATATATATACGTACACACACACACGCACATATATATATATATATATATGTGTGTGTATGTGTGTATGTGTGTTTACATGTATACATTCTTTCTAAGGTCTGCCGTTTCAGGCAGACCTTAGACCATTTAATATCAACAAAAATAATCCAACCTAGGGCGACGGCGCCTTAGTCCCCTTCAAATCAAACCTTCGCGGTACTTCGTTCACGCTTATCCTGGAAGCGTCGCTTTCACTTTTCGTAAGCAATTCACCAAGACCTCTTACAGGATCACCATCAGCAATCTCGTCACGTTCACCCTAATCTCATCCATCACTTTCTTTCCAATTGCGATTTTAGATCGGGAAAAAGCCAAAAGCCGCAGCAACCCAAAGAGTGCGGGGGTAGCCACGCAGGGTGGTCGGGTGAGCATACAACTGACTTTTACTGATTTGAAAATGAATAAATTGATTAAATAAATAAATAAATAAAAGCAAAATACAAAGCAACACGAAAGAAAGTCATAGTATGTTGTGATTAAAGTTAAAATGATGTTATACTTGAAATAACACAAGTAAATTTAATTGTGATAGTTGCGTATCGTTTCATATGTCACGTACGCAAACACACTCACACAAAAAGACACTTACACACACACTTCGAATTTCATATATCAAACTTTGGTTTGGCTTGGTTATTATGGTAGCAAATGGACACGCCAAACAGAGTTCGATCCTGAACAAAGCTGTTTTCATTTCGTATTGCGCTGGTATGTCGGGGTAAGATATGCATCCAACTATTCTCCCACCAGCAAGGCGTAAATAGTTGGAAAGACTGGGCTCTTTAACCTTGCTATGCCAACCAGTCAAGGAGAAAGAAAACTCTGAATTCAACCCCGTTCAACTCTTCTTAAAAATTGACCTTGTGTCACATCCTGCTCGTGCAGACAGGTTAGATATAAAAGTAAAGTAAGTAAAGTTGGCGACCGTAGTAGAGGGCGACCCGAAGGCCCCCTTTTCAAGTGTAGAGGAGGGCACTACTCTTTTCCCTGAATTCCTCCACTTTATCCTTGATACGTACCTTATATTGCTGAGTGTTAAGCTAGGAGGTATCAAGTACCATTTTTAAAGTCTTTGGTATGATTCGACCTGGCATTGAACCCAGGTCTCCCAGATCATTGGCGAACACTCTACCCACTAGGACAATGAGCTGGTTGTTGGATTTATAGATAAGCACATATAAAGACACATTCAGGCACACAGCACACACACACACACACACACACACACACACACACACACACACAAATATCCATATGAGTACGATTAAGGGGACTAGGTGTACTGAGAGAGGTGAAGGAAAGCCGAAAAAGCAAGTGAAATATCCCTCACTTATAAAACTTTTGTCTTTATTATATATTCTATGTAACTGTCCGGTTTTCCTTCTCCTAGACGAGTTTCCATACCAAAGCAAAAGAATTCAGTCTTTCCTATCATTTAAAGATGTTACATAATTGATTAGCGAAATCCATTTGAAACATGAAGTACTGATTAGTTAATTTGATTTGAATGATGGCTCCTACTTTCTCTCTCATCTACTCCCTTATATCATACCTACTCTCTCATCGTTACTTCTCCCTCACATCCCACCCAACTCTCTCATCTTTACTTCTCTCTCATCATTATACCTTCTCTATCATCATTACTTCTCTCTTTCATCCTACCTTCTCTCTCATCATTAGTTCTCTCTTTCATCCTCCCTTCTCTCTCATCTTAATTCTCTCTCACATCCCAACTTCTCTCTCATCTTAATTCTCCCTCACATCCTACCTTCTCTCTCATCTTAATTCTCTCTCACATCCCAACTTCTCTCTCATCTTAATTCTCCCTCACATCCTACCTTCTCTCTCATCTTAATTCTCTCTTTCATCCTACCTTTCTCTATTCTTTGCATCTCTCTCACATCCAACATTCTCTCTCACCATTAGTTCTCTCTTTCATCCTACCTTCTCTCTTATCTTAATTCTCTCTCACATCCCAACTTCTCTCTTATCTTAATTCTCTCTCACATTCTACCTTCTCTCGCATCTTTGTTGCGTTTTCACATCTTACTTTCTCTCTCATCTTTGCGTCTCCCTCACATCCTACCTTCTCTCTCATCTTTGCGTCTCCCTTACATCCTACCTTCTCTTTCATCTTTGCGTCTCCCTCACATCCTACCTTCTCTCTCATCTTTCTTTCTCTTTCACATCTCTCATCTTTGCGTCTCCCTCACATCCTACCTTCTCTCTCATCTTTGCGTCTCCCTCACATCCTACCTTCTCTCTCATCTTTCTTTCTCTTTCACATCTCTCATCTTTGCGTCTCCCTCACATCCTACCTTCTCTCTCATCTTTGCGTCTCCCTCACATCCTACCTTCTCTCTCATCTTTCTTTCTCTTTCACATCTCTCATCTTTGAGTCTCCCTCACATCCTACCTTCTCTCTCATCTTTGCGTCTCCCTCACATCCTACCTTCTCTCTCATCTTTCTTTCTCTTTCACATCTCTCATCTTTGCGTCTCCCTCACATCCTACCTTCTCTCTCATCTTTCTTTCTCTTTCACATCTCTCATCTTTGCGTCTCCCTCACATCCTACCTTCTCTCTCATCTTTCTTTCTCTTTCACATCCTACCTTCTCTCTCATCTTTCTTTCTCTTTCACATCTCTCATCTTTGCGTCTCCCTCACATCCTAACTTCTCTCTCATCTTTGCGTCTCCCTCACATCCTACCTTCTCTCTCATCTTTCTTTCTCTTTCACATCTCTCATCTTTGCGTCTCCCTCACATCCTAACTTCTCTCTCATCTTTGCGTCTCCCTCACATCCTATTATTTCTTTCATCTTTACTTCCCTTTCCCACATTACCTACTCTCTCATCCTGACTTGTCTCTCACTCTTTAACTTCTTTTTGAATGTTATCGTTCTGTCTTACCTTTCTTTGTCTCAATCTAATGTTTCCTGGTCTTTTTTTCTTCTCTCCTATTCTTCTTCTCCTCTCCCTCTCTCTCACTCTCTCTCTCTCTCCTATTCTTCTTCTCCTATCTCTCTCTCTCTCTCTCTTCTTCTTCTCTCTCCTATTCTTCTTCTCCTATCTCTCTCTCTCTCCTATTCTTCTTCTCCTATCTCTCTCTCTCTCTCTCTCTCTTCTCTCCTATTCTTCTTCTCCTATCTCTCTCTCTCTCTCTCTCTCTCTCTCTCTCTTCTATTCGTTCTCATTTTATTTCATCTATGCTTCTATTTCTCATATTTCCTTCTCTGGTTGACATATCCTCTCTTTTTCTCTCTTTATCTCTCTTTCACACACACATTATCTATCTATCTATCGACCTCTCTATCGATCATCTTTTCGTCTTATAGTCTCTCTCTCTCTCTCTCTCTCATAGTCATCGTTTCCTTCTCTATCTAATCTCATTTTATCTTTTTATCTCTCATCTTTCCCTCTCGTCCTCATCTTTCCATGTCTCTCACTTTTTTCTTCTCTTTCTCAATATTTCTTATATTCTCTCTCTCTCTCTCTCTCTCTCTCTCTCAAACACACACACTCTCTTTTCTTCTTTCTTTTTTCATTCATTTTTTCATCTCTTCCATCCACGTCTTTTTCATTTTCCCTTCTTTCTCTTCTCTTTCTTATGCTTTCCTCTTCTTTCTTGCATTTCCTTCTCTCACTCTTTCATCTGTTTCTGATTTCACCCCCTTCTCCATCACTCTCTCTTTCTTTCTCTCTCTCTCTCTCTCTCTCTCTCTCTCTCTCTCTCTCTCAAACACGTTTTCATCTTTGTCCCACTCATTTTCCTTCCAATCTTTCTCATCTTCACTTGCTCATATTTCCTTCACTCTATCTATCTCATCTTTTACCTTTTTTATCTTTCCTTTTTTCTCAATATCTGTTTCAATCTCTCTCTCTCTCTCTCTCTCTCTCTCTCTCTCTCTCTCTCTCTCTCTCTCTCTCTCTCTCTATGTCTCTCAATCTCTTTCATCTTCCTTCTGTCTCTTTCTCATCTTATCTTCTCTTTCGCATATTTCATTCTCTCTCACTTTCTCTCTCACTCTCTCATCTTTTCTACTCTCTCACTCTCTCTTCTCCCTATTTCCTTCTCTCTCTATCTCTCAACTTCTTACTCATTTTTTCCCTCTCAAATATTCATTCACTGTTTGTTCCTCCTTTTTCTTTTTTAAAATCTCTATTTGCCTAACTTCTCTATCGACTGTTGTTTTCCAGTTTATTTCTGCGTTACGCACTTCGCTAAAAAAAAAAAAAGAAAAAAAAAAGTAAAGTACGCAATGCGCCATCTTTAATTAACAATTACCATCCAAAGAGAAAGCAGACACAGACATGCGCACACGTCGACCTGCAAGGAAATTAGCTCAGATCTTGCTTGGTATGCGTGTACGAAACTCCTTACACATAAAGCACAATGTTACATATATATATATATATATATATATATATATATATATATATATATATATATATATATATTCGGAAGCACTCGAGCTCTAACGGTAATTATCGTATAAAAATGGACCCGACGATCCAAGTTCAGATACTGGACGGGGCTGTTTGAATTTCGCATAGGTGTACTGGGTATGACACTAAGCTGCCCGTGGTGTAATTGTTATCGTCGTAGGAAATGGACACGGCGACTCGAGTTCAAATCCTGGACGAGACTGATTGCATTTCACATAGCACTAATACCCTTGAGAAAGGTGATGAATCCAATTATTCTCTCTGCATAAGTAAGTAAAAATTAGACCAGACTGGGTTCTTTAACCTTGGTATGGCAACTCGTCTAGGTGAATGAAAAATCTGAATTCAGTCCTGTTAAACTCTGCTTAAGATTTGATCTTGTGTCATAGTAAGTAAGTAAAGTTGGCGACCGTAGTCGAGGGTGACCCGAGGGCTCCCTTTTCAATAGCTACTGCACCAAGGTGTAGGAGAGGGCACTACTCTTTTCCCTGGATTGCTCCACTTTACCCTTGATCCTTACTTCATAATGCTGAGTGTTAAGCAGTGTAGCATCAAGTACCATTTTTAAGTCTTAGGTATGACTCGACCTGGGATTGAACCCAGGTCTCCCGGGCCATTGGCGAACACTCTAACCATATATATATATTTATATATATAGAGAGAGAGAGAGGGGGAGAGATATATGTGTGTGTGTAGTTGGGCAGCAGTCTTTCATTTAAGCATGTTTGATTAAATAATAAAGATATATTTTGTCTGTATAATTTTATTAAGATCCTTTCAAGTTTCTTGATAAGTGTCTTGGTTTCAGGCTGAAATTGGTGGATGAATTTTTAAAAGATTTCCCTGAGCACTTTCGCACCTTTCCTTGGCCATCATCAGGGGTTGTTTGCATGTGTAAAGAGTGTTTGCCAAAGAGTTTTGGAAATCTTTTTAGGGTTTTATAGTGTAACAAAATTACGTAAATGCAGACTTGGATAAAACTGAGTTGCTGATGAATTTAAAAAAAACAGAACGTTTTCAACGGAAATAGAATATTATCAAGAAATATGGAATATTAAAAAAAAAAAAAAAATAAAGGCATTTCAAAACGTTGTCGCTATTTTCAAAATTAATTCTATTGATTTTAGGGGGGGGTTGTTTTTATATGTAGGGCTTCAAAGATTTGTTGTTGTAGATTATTTATTTCGTGTATTATCATAGTGGTGTTTTCAACTAGAATTTTTCGAAATTCGAATTTGGGAATTGATTGGGTTTTAAGATGTAAGGCTATTTGATTGATTGGGTTTTAAGATGTAAGGCTATTTGATTGATTGGGTTTTAAGATGTAAGGCTATTTGATTGATTGGGTTTTAAGATGTAAGGCTATGATGCTAGAATCATTAAGGTTCATCTTAAGCTCTCTTGAAAGAGTTGTAGTGGTAAGACCAACATACGTATATATATATATATATATATATATATATATATATATATATATATATATATATATATCACGCAATCTGGTCTCAGTTTAGATTAATGAAGAATTACAGTTTTATGCCAACATCAGTTTTTCTTAAAACGTAGACGCAAGGCTTTTTGGCAATGTTCTAATGACCTGGTCTCACGACTGAGTAAGAATAAACATTATCTCAAATGAATCAATCTGATCCATAGATGCGACCAAAACAGATACTACCACTCCCAGTTAGAGTACATCTGCGAATAATCGCAACGAAAGGGTGATTCCCCATTCCCCATACCTCTAGAACTGGTGCCTAATCAACGGATGCAGTTTAGGTCACCTAATTTTGAGGGTGGGTCTTATCCTTCTGCAGAGGATACAGTCAGAATGTTCTAAATCTCATCAACAGAGTGGAAGGCAGAGAAGTTTGTCGGTTTTATAACAAAAAAGATGATGGACTAAGGCCCAAACGATAAAAATAGCAATGGTTATTATATACATTTCTCAAAAATACTAACAAAATGCTTATTATTAGTACACGCTCTATAGAAAAAAAATGTAATGTAGTAGTCGTAACAGCAAAAAGCACGAGATCTCACGTTTTAAATGCGAGAGGTGGTCAGACACAAGAGTTGGGGATTTTTGGAAAGGCTTAATCAGTTAGTTACCGGAAAAGTGACAAGTCACAACATAGATTTCGTAGCTAAGCAAAATTGTCCATTGGCCAGTGAGTTAGAATTTATAAAAGAATGAGTCTTTTCCTGATCGACTTCAAAATACTTCTTCACATCCTCCTACTTATAACTCAGGTCCATGAAGAAGTTTTGATATCAACAATAAAGAATAATGCTCTAAATTTCTGAGATGAACCTTGATAACGTTTATCACTTAGAATATTCGGATTATTGTCTTCATCTTCGTCGTTATACTCACAATGTCAGTCAAGACACATGTCACAGTGGATAATACGTTAGGTCGAAAAGTACAACGGAATGAAATTATCTGAAAGTTGCAGGTTCAATTCCAACAACAGATAAGAATAATAAGGAATACTTATTATAGCTTAACACTTGTAGCCAGTCACGGTTAACAGAATCGGAACAGTCAACCCCTGTGGTTCAAATAAAGGGTTCAGCTCGAGGTTCTGCGTAGGCTACCGGGCTCGATATGAAACACCAGGAAAGCCGAAGGATATGTCGGCCGAAACGTTGTGATTATAAGAATGAAAATAAATAGTCCGAATATTCTAAGTGATAAAAATTAATGGGATTTTTTATTTTTATTTTTCGGGCTTTTCTTTTCTTGATATGGACAACCTTATCCCTTCATCTTGCCAACTTTCCGTTACTAAACGGAATATCGCGAAATGGGCCAGAAATTTCTGAATACAACTGAAAATTTTCAGAGTTATTCAGTTAAATTTTAACCAAACTCAACTTTCAGCTACGGAATCTATTTACCCAACCACTCCGCCAAGGGAAGAATGTGACACAAGGTCAAATTTTTAAAAAAATTAAGTTAGTTTGATTTCAATGTTTTCCTTCTCCTAGATTGGTTGTCTAATCAACGCTAAAGAACTCAGTCTGCTCTTCTGTTTATCCATAGCTGGAAGGACAACTGACAGATTCATGCCTGTTTGAAGGGCATTAGCACAAAGTGAAACAAAAACAGCCTCAACCAGGATTTAAACTCGTATTGTCGATTCCATTTCCTATGAGAATAAACCGTTTGGTAAAGCGCACCTACGGAATACTTTTTGCTCTTCCTTCGGGAATTTCAAATTGACGCTCAAAATATCAGAATCCTTCCCCTGTAGAGCGTGTGCCCACATTAAGAATTATTGATTTATAGAAAATCCTTCCGAATGAAATGGACACGACGACACGAGTTCAAACCCTGGACGAGACTGATAGCATTTCACATAGCACTAATACCCTTGGGAGAGGTATGAATCCAAATATTCTCCCTCCAGCTATGGGTAAATAGTAGGGCAGACTAGGTTCTTCAGCCTTGGTGAGGCAACTAGTCTAGAAGAAGGAAAACTCCACTTAAAAATTGACCTTGTGTCATATCCTGCCCGAGTGGAGGGGTTGGTAAATATGATAATTAGATTCAACAGAACTAATTCGTTTGAACACTGTTAAATGGCTTGAAGTATTGCTTTGAATCCCTAACAATTCAATTAGACCGTCATTCGTTCGCACTCAGGTTTCAAGTATTACTCCATATTAATAACAAATCAATCAAAGATTCAGTGATTTGTTTACACACAGTTTAATGGTCAAACAGTTCTATTTCTGACAATCTGATTTAATAAAAGTCATTTGTTTGCGCACAGTTTAAATGTCTAACAATTCTATTTAACTCATAGATAGGACCCTATCAGATGCTCCCTCTCCGGGTCAGAATGGACCTGGGAACAATGGCCATTAAGATCTACTCCACATTCCAACAATCTCCAAGACTGGAGCCTCGCTATTAGATTGTTAAATGTCATATCTTGGACACTCGTTAACGTGGTGGTGGGTATCTTACTCTTCTGTAGTGATGCAGTCGGTGTATTCTACTGCCTCAGCTAAATGGGCTGTTTTCTCTTCTCAAAAGAATTACAAATTTTTACTAAATTTAAGATTCGCTGTTGTAGGATTTTCTGTTTTCATAGATCGCCTAAGGAGGATTGAACTCTTTATTCTCATGTCTGTCGAACGGCTGCTTTTTTAAAATAAATATCTGCATTTGCAAGCACGCACTTTCCTCATGCACTGACGTGTGCACTCGTGTGCATGCGCGCAATATTCGCCAGCACCAAACAAAATATGCCAGGCTGTTATTACATGTTTTTGTTCCGTTTAGATAAGGGAGTCGATTCTTTTTTTTCTTTTTCTTTTTTGTGAATGATTATATTTTGACGGTTTCCAGTGAAAACACAGATGAGGCACACACACACACACACACACACACACACAGACACACTCACACACACACACTGCGACTCTGTCATATGATTTACGGGTGTTTTGTGGAAAGGAGTTAATTAGTAATACAAAGATGCTCAAAGAAAGAAAAAAGAAAGAAAGAAAGAAAGAAAGAAAGAAAGAAAGAAGGAGTGAATCAATGAAAAGAAAAAAACAAACAAACAAACAAAGAATTGAGATCATAAATAAAATTTAAAGAAAATTAAGAAAAAGGTAACAAGAAAGAAAGAAAGAAAGAAAGAAAGAAAGAAAGAAAGAAAGAAATGAGTTAATGAATAAAATTCAAAGAAAATAAAGAAAACACTAAGAAAGAAAGAAAGAAAGAAAGAAAACAGAAGGAGTGAATAAATGAAAAGAAAGAAAGAAAGAAAGAAAGAAAGAAAGAAAACAGAAGGAGTGAATAAATGAAAAGAAAGAAAGAAAGAAAGAAGTGAGTGAATGGATAATATTCAAAGGAAATAACGAAAAGAGCAACGAAAAGAAAGAAAGAAAGAAAGAAAGAAAGAAAGAAAGAAAGAAAGAGCTTTAATCGAATATCTTCAATGTCGAAAAATGCAGAATGTCGTCTGGTTTCTGACGCTGCCGCTGCTGCTGCCGGGCAAAGTAACAAAGCGCATATCACGTGACTACAAAGATCCTGTAACGATCCCTATGGCGCATTACTCCACAAGAATTACGTAACCGACGAAGGTCCCTTCCCCTTGCCCTTGTCGACTCGGCCTGATGCACTGACGAGAAACAATTAACGATGACTACAGCCGCGGCCCCTTGAGATGCTGTGTTTGTGAACATTTTTGCTGAGCTGTTCAAAATAACAGAATAAGGGGTTCCAAAAGGGGAGGCAGCACGGAGAGAAAAGAAAATCAGGGGGATGCTAGTACAGGTTCATGTAAACCTTCACCAAACAGTTGAATCAAGAGACGGAATTTTCTGTGAAGGTTTTTCAGATGCTCCTTTCTAATCATATCTGTTTATTCTCTCTCTCCCCTCCTCTCTCTCTCTCTCTCTCTCTCTCTCTCTCTCTCTCTCTCTTGTCTTCTTCTTCTTCTTCTTCTTCTTCTTCTTCTTCTTCTTCTTTCGCTCTGCTAATAACTCTACCACTTCCGCCATATTCAACTGTGTAAAGTCCTTCATTGAGAAAACAATTTATGAATCCTTGCTTGTGTCATACACCCACGAAAATGCATGTCTTTCTATTGATAAAAAAAAAAGATTAAAAAAAAAAATAAATTCCAACAACGATTTATTAAAAATTGAAAACAAAACAAAACAAAAAAAAAAAACAACAAAAACATTAGTGCCTTATGATTTAAAGATGAAGCTGACTTTAGAACTTTCTTCAGCTTCAGATTTTGTTAATGTAACTCTCTCTCACTGTCTCCCCCCTCTCTCTCTCTCTCTCTCTCTCTCTCTCTCTCTCTCTGTCTCTCCCTCAAACACACAC
>OY757942.1:33204315-33206815 GCA_963585895.1 Sepioteuthis lessoniana
ACTACGGTCGCCAACTTTACTTACTTATATATACATAGTCATCTACAGACAGACTGTTTCGTTTTATCACAACTCCTCAGTTCGGCTAGAGACGCGAGATTTTAAAAGGTAGGATGGAAACCCGGCTGACTCAGACGCCAACCAAAGTTTCTACCGCACAGCTTCGAGGAAATTAGCTGAAGCGAAAGAATTTTAAACGCTTACGTATCACTCTTGTCTTGTTTACTTATATCCGCTACCTAGAACACAATTCATTTGAAGAGCCTTGCTTTACATAAGTGACAAACATTACTTCCTTCGCTAGAGAGCTCAACCCCACGTGGGTGGGGGGACATGTATTGTCATTCACAGACAGACTGTTTATATATATATATATATATATATATATCATCATCATGTCGAGTCGCAAGCACGGATATCCCTGACTCTCTCTCGCCACTTCTCCCTATCGTTCATCGCCTCTGGCAGGTCTTCAGGGCTACATCCCGTATCCTTAAATAGCTGCTGTATGTATGTTCGAGCTGGTCATCATGCTTTTGCTCGGCCATATGTGGGGGTCCATAGGAGTACATCACTTATGAGCTCGTCTCTGCTTCTCTAGCAGTGTCCTGCATGTCTGGTTCGTCTAGCTTGGATAGTTTTCGTGATGGTGGCCGTATAGTTGGTACCTTGTGGGGTGTTACCGCAAGGACTTGTTCAATATTGCTCGCAACATTCTTGTGTAATTGCTATCTAGCTTGTTCTCCAGCCGTTTTGTTAGCGTCCAAGTGGTGCATCCATACAGCAGTATCGATACGACCGCTGCCTGAAAGAAACTGCGTTTCATTTCATATATATATATATATATATATATATATATATATATATATATATATACATGATTGGTAAATACTTATATATGCGTGGAAGTAAATAATGTTAAAGAATCCGACAATGTGTAGAAAAATTGTAAAACAAAATAATCCAAAGTGAAAATTTATTGTGAAAGTCAATGTTATAACGTTTCGGTTTTAATAAACCATCTTCAGGACTTAGAAAAGATGTCACGAAGTGTCGTTAGATCACCGATGAATGTTTACTGAAGTACAAAACAAGAGAGGAGATAATATGAACAGAAAAAGCGGGGGAGCTAACCGTTTGATCAATAATTCAGCGTTGATATTTCAAATATTACGTGTTGGTTTCTATATATGATACTCTCTCTCTCCTTCTCTAAAAATATATCTAGATCAACAAGAGATTCCGTCATATATATATATATATATGTATATTGAGTATAGGAGAGTATATATAATGGAGTCTCTCGTTTATCCTGACAGAGAAGGGCCCAATATTTCGGTGAGGATGTGAACTGTAGGACTCCTTACACAGGTAATTTGGCAAAGGTTTCTGTAGAACCACTTATACTTTTTGGATAAGCTGATAACAAAAGAACGGCGCACTAATAAGCCATAAATACTCCTTCTCCAAGACTGTTCCTACTATGAATGTTAGAGAACCTAGTCCTCTCACACACACTCTCTCTCTCTCTCTCTAAACACACACACACACACACACACACACATACACACAGACACACACACACACACACACACACGTGCATATGTATATAATATAAAGGTAGAAGAACGGTAATGTTTACATGAAAAAGTGATTAATGTATATATATATGTGTGTGTGTGTGTGTGTGTGTGTGTGTGTTACAAGCAAATAATACAGTTAAGACTTTGAATGTGAAATTAAAGATAATTAACTTTAGTTAAAGACTAAATTAACATCTGAAAAGTCAACTGGAATATATATATATATATATATATATGTGTGTGTGTGTGTGTGTGTGTGTGTTTGATTGAATAATGAAGACACATTTTGTTTATATAACTTTATTAAGATACATTCAAGTTTCCTAACATTGGCTAGGTTTCAGGTTGGAAAAGTGATTAATATATATATATATATATATATATGTTACAAGCAAATAATACTGTTAAGACTTTGAATGTGAAATTAAAGATAAGTTTGATTAAAAAAAATTAACATCTAAAAGTCAACTGGAATATATATATATATATATATATATATATATATATGTGTGTGTGTGTGTGTGTGTGTGCGTGTGTGTGTGTGTATACGTGATGCCTTTAACAAGTTTCCAGACTTTTTTTATACAGGTATTTAAAATTGTCGTAGACTCTTAAAAATTCTACACATCTTATCATATGTCTGACCAGGTTTAAATGAACATCTACAGCAGGAATTGGAATACACCCTACTAAACCCTGATTGTCACAGCTGGTGAATTTCAAAGATGCAATCTGGACCTGAGGATACTTTAGAAGAATGATATACAATAAAATTCTGTTTTAAACTTGGAAAAAATGCCACAGAATCGTATGGAATGCTTCAGACTGCTTTTCGACCATCTGGCATGAATCGAGCATCAGTTTTTGAGTGGCATAAGAGAGTCAAGGAAGGCAGCGAGTCTGTGAGGGATGATGAG
>OY757942.1:33211815-33214315 GCA_963585895.1 Sepioteuthis lessoniana
TCTTCATACATTCTTATTCTCTTCTTTTTTTTTTCCATTCCTTTTTATAGCCAAATATCCATCTGCAGTTTCTTCACTCTCACCGCATCCTGATTCTTTCTTTCTTTCTTATGAATGATATCCTTTTTTCTTCTTTCTTTGCAAAAAATTTCCTCTTCATTTTCTTTCTTTCTTTCTTTCTTTCTTTCTTTCTTTCTTTCTTTCAAATAAATGTTATTTTTTCTTACTAAGAAGTTTGATCTTTCTTTCTTTCTTTCTTTCTTTCTTTCTTTCTTTCCAATATATTTCATCTTCATCTTATCTTTTCTTTTTTTCTTTTTTCTTTCTTTCTTTCATTATCATGAATATAATCATCTTTTTTTCTTTCTTTCCAAGAAATTTCATCTTCGTTTTGTTTTTTCCTTCCTTCCCTCCTTCCTTCCTTCCTTCCTTCCTTCCAGCTTTCTTCTTTCATTCTTTTCAATGTCGTTATGTTTTCTTCTTTCCATAAAACTTTCCTGCGTATTTTTTGCGTTTTCTTTCTTTCTTTCTTTCTTTCTTTCTTTCTTTCTTTTGAATATCATCGCATTTACTTTTTTTCTTTCCAAGAATTTCATTCCTTCTTCCATCCTTCCTTTCTTCTTTCCTACCGGCTTTTTTTATTTTTTTTTATTTTTGAAAGTGATCAACTTTCCTTCATTTTTTCCAAGAAATTTTACATCTAATATTTCTTTTTCTTCTTTATTTTTTCAAAAAATTTTTAAATTTATCTTATTTCTTCTTTCATTTTTCCTTATCGACTTTTTCACTTGATCGAATGCTAATTTCTCCAGAATTGTTGATCACTTCCCATTTTAGCAAGTAGACACCTCCATAATCCCGCTTTATATTTTTAGAAAACGGAAAACACTACAGAAGCAAAAGCTTCGATGAAGTAAAAAGCAAATAAAAAAAGTGGAACGAATTTAAAATACGAATCAGACACCCGTAAAAGTCCACCCTTCCTCTGACCACTACCACCACAATTCTAAACCCCAACTTACCCCAATGCATTGAACTATTAATGGAAAAAATAGATCTCTTCGATTTATTTCAAGATCCAAATCTAAATTGTTTTATATTTCGATGTAGAACTATATATGATTGACATCTATTTAGATATTTATCTAGTGCGTACTCGTTATCGATGAGATAGAGCAACACCAAGCCTTTTCAAACATTCAGACATAGTTAGTCATTTTTTCGGCCATTACAATTTGATGTTCAAGACAATCGTATTATCTTCTTTAGATTCCAATTTATCCGGTTTTGCCTCCTATGTATAGGAAGTTGATTCCGGCCGTTCTTGTTAGTAATATATATATATATATATATATATATATATATATATATATATTAACAAACACACATATAGACTATCAGAAAGAAAAAAGAAAGAAATGACGTGAATGACTAGACACTGAACAAGAAAGAAAGAAAGAAAGAAATGAAATGAAATGAAATGAAATATCGATGAAAGAAAGAAAGAAATAAAGAAACAGAGAAACAAAGTAGTGACTTGTTGTTGACTAGACAAGAAAGAAAGAAAGAAAAACGAAACGAAAGAAAGAAATGACAAGAGTTTTCCTAAAGAAAGAAAATCATAAGAAGTTTTATAGGAAAGAAAAATATAAATGATCTAAAAACGAAAACAAATTTAGTCAAGAAATAAAACAAAATTTAATTTTAAAAAAAGGGAAGAAAACTATAAAAGAATACCAAATGGATTCTGGTTATAAAAAAAAATCAAAAGAAAGAAAGAAAAAGAAACAAAACAAAGAAAAGGCAAAAGAAAGAAAAGCAAAACGTGGAGAAACTGGAGAGAAAATGCAGGAAGTACGATAGTAGTAGTGGGAGGTGGATCGAACGCGACCGGAAGTGAGATAAAGACGACTGGATAAATCTGCACACATTGTCGTCTGTCCTCGGTGCACCCGGGCGCTATCCAAGTGCTTCCCAGACTGTTCTTGTTAACCCTTTCTGCCCATCATAATGAAGACAAAAATCAAAACAAACAAGAAAAAGAAAAAGAAAATAAAGAAGAGATAAAATCCTGCTGACTGAGACAAAAGCACCTGCTAAATCGGGAAAGAATGACAACGCAGCGGTCTTTCTTAACGTCTCAGAAGATTTCTCGAAGCTCACTTTTCTAACTGGCTTTCCTCAAGACAATCTCCCTTGTGTACGCTTGTGTTGTGGAGAGAGGTGTCTTTCTTTATTTTTCGTTCTTTTTTCTTCTTCTTCTTTCATTTACTTCATTTCTTTTGTCTTCTTCTTTTATTGATTTCATTCTTTATTTACATTTTTCTTTGTTTTTTTTTTATCCTTCCCTTTTTCTACATGTCTTAATTTTTCTTCTTTCTTTCTTTCTTTGCATTCTTTTTCATTTTCCTTCCATTTTTTTCCCGTCTTGATTCTTCTATCTTTCTTTTTTTCTTTCTTTGCATTCCACTTCACTTTGTAAAATGTCCTTCCTATTCTT